>BSBK01003899.1:7500-484274 GCA_027943335.1 Chamaecyparis obtusa
GTCCAATCAAGGGATTTAACTTAGGAGAACTTGGCCCTTTCTATTAATAATCTTTCAATGGTATTTTTTGTATATCATTTATTTCTTAAAAATCAAGGAAGAGAAAAATATAGGAAAATTTAGTTCGTAGACACATAAATCTAGCTAGATTAGATCAATTGATTACACGATACATAAGTGTTATGCAAAATTTTCCTAGAACTAAAGGATTAACTTATAGAAGTTATAAATTATGATTGTTCTGATTAAGTCAATCAAAAAAGGGCTCGAACCCATAACATCAATCTCAAAGGTAGTTCAAAAGGAGTCCACAAGGAGTGAATTCAACTAGCACCCAAAATGACAAAACACTATAAAGGAATCATTAACAAAAAAATACAAAAATAAGAACAAATAGACACAAGAAACTAGATGGACAGGAGATTAATCTCCTTCTATTCTTGATTCAACTCCTTGAGTGTATCTAAGAAAGAGCTCTTCCTGGGCTAGCGAAGAACTGAGGTCGAAGTAGAAGGGCCCTCTTTCACTGTGTGAGAAGAGACCTACAAATTAAAATCTTCGTGTCTTTAGACTAAACATTACAAATAGGACTTCAAGAAATTTCTTGGATTGGGAGACAAAATCCCTTGCCTTCAAAACAACTTCAACCGAGAAGAGCTCCCAAGTGAAGGGGAGGACATGGCTCTAGTGCTAATTTAGACATTCACCAAGTAAAAATATACATGTTTATTCAAAAGGCAAGAAGATTTTAATTTCATATTAAATTTGATTTTCCACCATTATTGATAAAGCTTACTTGCTATCTATTTTATTTAATTTCCAAATTTAACATTTTATTTATTCTATATAGTGCTTGAATACTATTATTACACTAATCTAAATTAATTTATGCTAATATATTTAACTTAATTTATTTAACCTAATGTTTGGGAAAGTATTTTTTCTTTGACATAATGCATAAATATCTCTCAAATTAGTTGAATTTTCATATATGAACGTTGTAAACACATTACACTTTCTCTTCAACTTTATTATTTCTCATTCATTTAAAATAGATTTGTGTTGCCTATTGTCTACGTAATCTCTCTATTTAAATAGTATATTTTAAATGGTCACATAACTACATTAATTTTATATTTCATCTCTACTAAAAAGTGATAAATAATTATTTTATATTTTAAAAATAAATATTATCCAATTAACCATTGAAATAGGTGATATTTGAGATAGCTTCACCAAACTCATATTATTTTATAGCTTAATTTTTTGTTAAAATACATAGACTTTGTTAGATGCTATGTTCTCATATTTGTTAGAAGAATTAATTGACAAAAAGTTACCATCTTAAGACATCAAATAAATAAATGTATGAAAGAAATAGATAGACTTCCTAGATAAAGTATTTTAAAGTTAGTTGGAAGAAATAATTGTGAAAAAGTGACTATCTTAATGACATAAAATAAACAATCAAACCAGAAGCTTACGTTGTTATTCTAATAGATTGTAGAAATCTGATTACATTGATGAATAAACTTTATTAGATATACTATTTTAATATTTGTTAAAAGAATTAATTGACAAAAAATTATTATCTTATTCACATAAAATAAAATTTTTTATTTAAACTTGGTACTTGATCAACCAAAATCTTTCTTCTGAAAAGACAATTTGTTATCTACTCCTGCTAAAAATGTTGTATCAACATTCATTTTAAGTTTCAAGTACAATGTACGAGTGAGACCCCCAAAAAAATATTGTCATTAGGTAGATCAAAATTAAAAAGTTTTGCCGGCCAAAAATGTCCTGCACATAATAAATATGTCCATCTGCTTCATGTTTACAGAGTATATTCCTATAATCGATCACAGCCTTTAATGAGCTCAACAACCCAAGTAAAGGTGGCGCCCACTGCACCTGCACCAGACATAAATAACTCTGAATGGAACTAAAGCATCAAAACATTCTTTTCTAATGAATATATAGAAATGAATTTTGATTTAAAAAATCAAATTTCTGATATATTCTAATATAAGAATAAGAATTTTTTAGAGATTTAGAGTAAGACTTGTTGAGTACAAGGCTTAATATTATAAGAAATGAGGTTAAGATTATTTCATGAAATGAATATCCGTCAATCTTTCACTCTTACCTAAAAAGATTCAACCTAAGACTCTAGTCCATAACTAAAACAGATTTATTAAAAAAATTCCTTTATTAAAAAAAAGTAAAAACCTAAATACAATGTACGAGCGAGACCCCCCAAAAAATATATCATATCCTGAACTCACATATCCTGAATCCATCTGGCATCCAAGAAAACATAGAAATTCAAAGACTAACTCTGCCACAGACCTTTGTTTTTGTTCTTGCAACCAGTCTGTACCAAAACTGTTGCAACTTCTTCCTCTAATTAAATTATTGCATGTGATCTTAGATATAAGATCTAAATTCCATCTGAAACCCAAATCCAAGCTCGCAGAGTCAGACATGTCATACACAACTTGTACAACCATGATGATTCTACATGTTTCGAACAATTCCTACATAAACTTAATATGTATCAAAGTCATTGAGATAATTTGTATGCTTAATATTATGTTTTTAGGTCATTTATGTGAAAATAAACTTGGTCCAATCAAGAGAATTAACTTAGGAGGACTTGGCCCTTTCTATCAATAATCTTTCAATGGTAATTTTTGTATATCATTTATTTCTTGAAAATCAAGGAAGAGAAGAATATAGGAAAACTTAGTTCATAGACACATAAATCTAGATAGATTAGATCAATTGATTACACAATAGATAAGCATTATGCAAATTTTTCCTAAAACTAAAGGATTAAATTGTAGAAGTTAGAAATTATGATTGTTCTGATTAAGTCAATCAAGAAAGGGGTCAAACCCATAACATCAAGCCCAAAGGCAGTTCAAAAGGAATCCACAAGGAGTGAATTAAACTAGCAACCAAAATGAAAAGATACTATAAAGGAATCATCAACAAAAACAACAACAAAAACAAGAACAAATAGACATGGGGAACTAGATGGACGAGAGATCAATCTCCTTCTATTTTTGATTCAACTCCTTGAGTGTATCCAAGAAAGAGCCCTTCCTGGGCTGGCGAAGAACAGAGGTCGAAGTAGAAGGGCCCTCTTTCACTATGTGAGAAGAGACCTACAAATTAAAATTGTCTTGTCTTTAAAGACTAAACATTACAGATAGGACATCAAGAATTTCTTGGAATGGGAGACAAAATCCCTCGCCTTCAAAACAACTTCAACCGAGAAGAGCTCTAAGGTGAAGGGGAGGACATGGCTCTAGTGCTAATTAAAATCTTCTTGTCTTTAGACATTCGCTAAGTAAAAAAGATACATGTTTATTCGAAAGACAAGAAGATTTTAATTTCATATCAAATTTGATTTTCCACCATTATTGATAAAGCTTACTTCCTATCTATTTTAGTTAATTTCCAAATTGAACATTTTAATTATTCTATCTAGTGCTTGAATACTATTATTACTTTAATCTAAATTAATTTATGCTAATATATTTAACTTAATTTATTTAGCCTAATGTTAGAGAAAGTATTTTTTCTTTTACATAAACTCCAATATATAAATATCTTAAGGAGGTCTCTCAAATTAGTTGAATTTTGAAATGAAAATTTCATATATGAACATTGTAAACACATTACACTTTCTCTTCAACTTTATCATTTCTCATTTGTTTAAAATAGATTTGTGTTGCCTGTTGTCTACTTAATGAATCTATTTAAATAGTATATTTGAAATGGTCACATAATTATATTTATTTTGTATTTCATCTCTACTAAAAAGTGATAAATAATTATTTTATATTTTTAAAATAAATATTATCTAATTAACCATTGAAATAAGGTATTGGCCTACAGTGGCTGCTGCTTCTCTTTGTAATAGCAAGATCTTGTATAAACTTAATATAAAAAATTAACCATTGAAATAGGTGATATTTGAGAATAGCTTCACCAAACTCATATTATTTTATAGCTTAATTTTTTTTGTTAAAATAGATAGACTTTGTTAGATGTTATGTTTTCATATTTGTTACAAGAATTAATTGACAAAAAGTTACCATCTTAAGACATCAAATAAACAAAAGTATGAAAGAAATAGATAGACTTCCTAGATAAAGTGTTTTAAAGTTAGTTGGAAGAAATAATTCTTAAAAAGTGACTATCTTAATGACATAAAATAAACAATCAAATCAGAAGCTTAAATTGTTATATAAATTGTAGAAATCTGATTACATTGATAAATAGACTTTATTAGATATACTATTTTAATATTTGTTGAAAGAATTAATTGACAAAAGATTACTATCTTATTCACATAAAATAAAATTATTTATTTATACTTGATACTTGATCAACCAATATCTTTCTTTGAAAAGACAATGTTATCTACTCCCGCTAAAAATGTTGTATTAACATTCATTTTAAGTTTCAAGTACAATGTACGAGTGAGACCGAAAAAAAAATATTGTTATTAGGTAGATCAAAATTAAAAAGCTTTGCCGGCCAAAAATATCCTGCACATAATAAATATGTTCATCTGCTTCATGTTTACAGAGTATATTGCTATAATGGATCACAGCCTTTAATGAGCTCATCAACCCAAGTAAAGGTGGCGCCCACTGCACCTGCACCAGACATAAATAACTCTGAATGGAACTAAAGCATCAAAACATTATTTTCTAATGAATGTACAGAAATGAATTTTGATTTAAAAAATCACATTTCTGATAATAATTTTTTAGAGATTCAGAGTAAGACTTGTTGAGTACAAGGCTTAACATTATAAGAAATGAGGTTAAGATCATTTCATGAAATGAATATCTGTCTCAATTCCAGCAAACAAAGAAAACCTTACCTAAAAGATTCAACCTAAAACTCTACTCCGTAACTAAAACAGATTTATAAAAAAAATTCCTTTATTAAAAAAAAAAAAAACCTAAATCCTAAATTGTTTGTTCAGAAGTGATGTATACCCCAACTAATCTTGTTGTGGTAAGACCTTGAATAGGCATATTCTGAATACATGCTAGTCATGATATTTAAATGACTTCCTTTAATGAAGTACCAACCTTCATTAAAAGTGCCATCTAATTCAAGGAGAGCACACAGGGATTCCAACCTGCAGCAGAAATAAATTACTCCTTTTGGAATCAAACCATCACAAGCACCTGTGTAATTGGGTGTAAGCACCAAATGAGGATTGGTTTCACGAATCCATCACCATGGCTGCAATCTCTGGAGGGCAAGCACGTTCTGATAACAGGTGGGTCAAGTGGAATTGGGCTTGCCATTGCCAAAGAGGCTCTCTCTCAAGGAGCATTCGTCACACTGTTAGCCAGAAGCTCCACTAAACTGGAGAAAGCAGAACAAACTCTTGCCAAAGATGGTGATACCAAACATAAAATTTTAACCAAGGTTTACTCATTCCTTCATTTTAAGCCTATCTCAAGACTTAGAAATCTTGATGTCTGATCTGATTTTTATTTTCTAACAGGTTGCAGATGTGGGTGTGTATGAAACTTTGGCAAAGGCAATAAGGGAGTCTTTTGAATGGAAGGCTGTTGATGTGCTGGTTTGCAATGCAGGTGCTGTAAAAACTGCCCTTCTGGATGAGTGCAGGATTGAAGATCTGCATGCCACGATCCAGACTAACTTGATAGGGGTTGTCAATACTCTTCATGTTGGGATTCAATTGATGAAGCAGAGGAGTCCCCAAACACCCATGTCCATTGTTCTCATGAATTCCCTGTCAGGAATGGTATGGTATTGCTAATACTAATTGTTTGCTTTAACTTTTTTAATAATTGTATGTTTTAGAATAATGTTTTTTGGGTTGTGCTATTCTTTTTGCAGTATCCTTTATATGGTAACTCTGTCTATGGTGCAACCAAATATGGTCTAAAAGGACTTGGAGAAACTCTCAAGCTTGAATTGATGGCTTATAACATACGAATAAGCATAGTCTTTCCTGGATATGTAGAAACCCCCATGCTTGATTACAGTAAGTAGGTTTACTTTTCTTTTTAGTTAGAATAAGATTGAGTTTAGTTATTATTTAAATCTTGTATTAGATATAAATAAGGAAACTTTTTCATAATTTTTTTATGGAAGAGATGTCTGTATCATGACCCCTATTTGCTTAGGTTTTCTTTCTTGTGAGAATGGTGTTTAAAAGAGTGGAAAAGGCTTCTTGAACAAGACTTTTAGTACATTTTTGAGCATCATAGATATGGATGTTTTGGATCAGATGACAAAGATAATGACCATGTCAGTATATTTTTGCAATTTATAAAACTTTTTATGTTTTTTTTAAATTTGATTGTATGAATATTTTAGATTATATTATATAATTCATCTATCATCTGAAAAAGGAGAAAAATGATGATGAATCATATAACATGTTTCAAAACATTCATGTAAAAACAATCATACTATCAAATCTAAAAATAACAATAGAAAATGATAATAATGTTTTTATATTAACTTCAAACTAAATGATATAGCAGAATAACATCTATGAAACAACCAAATTAATAGTATATATTTTCTGAAGTTCTTTTAGTACTAGATAATGTGCATATA
Organism: Chamaecyparis obtusa; assembly: GCA_027943335.1. NCBI lineage: Eukaryota > Viridiplantae > Streptophyta > Pinopsida > Cupressales > Cupressaceae > Chamaecyparis > Chamaecyparis obtusa. Next base: position 14,134 of record BSBK01003899.1, read on the forward strand.
TCACTTTTAAGATTTTAGAAAAACATCTTGACCATGTTCAGAGTCAAACAAATCATGAAGGACTGTTTATGCTTTCATTCTTTTTCATGATTGTTAATGTATTCTTCAAGTGAGTCTGATCTATTTTTGTTCTTACATTCCCAAATTTGACAAGGTGGCGTGGAAGATGACAAAAATATCTTGGAGATAGTAAAGATCACAAACTTTTATGATCGAAGTCAAGCAGAAACAGCTGAGGAGGTTGCAAAATATACATTAGAAGCGATAAAAAATGGGACTTTTCTTGTCACAAGCAAATTCAGTGGCCTTGCATTATCGACATTATCTCGTGGACCTATGCCTGCAGAGTCATTTGGAAGAGCTCTGATTGAATTGATATTATATATTCCCATTAGAATCTTCACCTTCTTTGCAGCTTATTATATGTATTATGTTATAAAAAATAAAAATCAGAAGAAATGAAAAGGCAGAGTTAGAGAGTGTTTTGAGAAGAAAAACAAAATCCGATCTGTATGTGTTTTCATATTGTGAAGGCAAGTATTCAATTAAAGAGTTGGAGTGTTTGTAAGATTGTAATGAGTTTTTTTTTTTTTTTTTAAAGAGGTAGAGAAAGTTTAATTGAAGATAGCAAATGTGGGTTGTTAAAGTTTTAAATGGAGAATTATAAGTCGTTTAGTTCACCAAGTGTGTAGATATAATATAGTTCAGATAAAATGAAAATATATTTAAATAATTGTTTTTGTATTAGTTTTTTTTTTAATGGTTTCAAACATCTTTAATTAAGAAAATCTATTCATTCGGTCAAAAATTTTAAAATCTGTCTTGGGGAGGTTCTGGAGGCAGTTTTGGAAACACAATTGCTCATAAGAATCTATAAGAGCTGGGCAAAATTCCTTTTAGGATTAATTTATTTCTATTTCGCCAATGTGCAAACAGAATCACAAGCAAATTCCTCACTATTTGAGAGATTTGTATGGCTGTAATTTATACTAGCAATTTTACAGAGAAACTTATTCCTAATGTTTCATGATCGCTGGACTTTAAAAACAAAAAACACAGATTTGAAAAAGAGAGAAGGTAAGGCCTCTTTGGCCAGATGTGGGAGTTGCCAAGTTAAAGAAAGGTTCCAGACTTTGTGAAGGAACAAAGAGAGCAGTAAATACATGGGCTGTTATGAGCAGCCCTAAAATACATTTTTGAGCAAGTAAACCAATGTTGTGCTGCATTGATGACATTAATGAAGACAAAGCAAGTTGAAGAAATAAGAAAGAAAGTGAACAAAGAGTGGGGGCCATGAAAGGCCAAGTTTGGTGTTTATTGTTTAGTTGATTTTTTTTTTAATTTAAATCAATTTACTTCATACTAGGGGGCCATGAAAGGCCAAGTTTGGTGTTTATTGTTGTAGTCGATTTTTTTTAATTGTAAATCAATTTACTTCATATCAAGGATGAGATTTCATATTTATCATTTTTTTTCTATTGGGTAAAAATGGGTGTTTGATAATGAAATAAAGGAGGGGTGAAAATTTATTCAAATTGGAAGAAAAACAAGAACAAACAGAGAAAGGGCATCAAACAGCCCTATCAAGATCAACCAAGTGATCAAGTTGATGGGACAAGCCTATCGAAAGTTGAGTCTTATCAACAATATTTCAATTACACATATGGGCAGAAGCTCACTTCGCCAGACAATCAGCAACACTATTCCATTCCCTGGGAATATGAGTGAAAGTAACAGACTTTAGAGAAGTACACAAATTATGAATCTGGTCTGCAATCAAAGCTAACTTCCAACTAACAACTTTAGAATGTTGCTGATTCAAAAGACGTATCACCACTTGTGAGTCGGATTCGCAGATAAGCCTTCTCCAACCAAGGTCACAAGCATTCTTCACAACATAAAAAATAGCTATGGCCTCCATCAGATTGTTAGTGTGATGACCTTTATAAATTGAAAAAACAAATTGAACATCCCCTTTACTATCTTTGCCAACACCACCAATGCTAGCAGGGCCTGGATTGCCCTTGGAAGACCCATCCGTGTTGATTTTAAGAATACCTTGCGGAGGGGCACTCCACTTCCCCATCCTATTTATCTTTCGCAAGGGATGTCTACACATCTTTCTTAGGAGTTTTCCATCTGAGGCGGGGATATCCAAACAATTATTGCAAATATCCTCCCAAACATTAATACTAAAAATTTGCTAATGCAGACATTACAAACTATAGCAAAATGTGAGAGTTAAAAATTAAAATATAGACATTACAAACTATAGCAAAAGTTAAAAATTTATCTCTCCATTGCACAAATTAATAGAAAAGAACTCAATCGAAAACATTAGTTCCCTCCCTATAGAGGCGAGGACTAATAATTCATACTTCAAACTAATTTTTTATTTGTCATTGTTTTCAATAATATATCAATATAGATTTTGGTGGTGAAATTATATTATCTATCATCTTATTGCTCATAAATGTATATAGGTCATATGCCTATACATGTGTATCATCTTTGTAACTCTAGGTATGATTATAAAGGCTTCTGTGTACATTTGTTTTAACTTTGTATTTTATTGCTTCATTAATATTTTGATTCATGAATATGTATAGTTTGTTTAAACCTCCTAATTTATCTATGCACTTGCATCCTAAATTCTTTGAGTTTGAATATCTAATTTTCCATTCAATTATCTATTTCCACATATCATAACTCTCACCTAACAATATTATGCTTCATGCATGCACATTAGTTGTTGGAAACTACAAATGAAACAATTGTTATATTATCATTGATGTCAAACCTTAACTGGTAAGACAGTTGCTATCTAGGATAGGACCATATCTTTTGATTGATGAAGAGGATTTGAAAAGAGGAGATAACAAGAGGACCTAAGGAAATGTTGAGTTATGTGATAGTTCAATGGGTACTTGATTAGTTGATGCATTGACAAGGTAATGTGTTGTTTATCTAAGTAAGAAGAAAGACTGGAGTTGTAGGCTTAACCAAGCAAAAGTGAAAATACTAGTACATTTGACTTTATTTTTTTACCAAAATGTTTGACTATCAAATAAAAAGGTTTTGGTTGGTCGGATTATAGAAGGAAAACTTTCATTTTTTTTAATCCATGCCCGTGTTGGTCGAAATTTTGACCAATACTGTGTAGGTCGAAATTTTGACTAACACGGGCATAACTTTTAAAAAAAAGATTTCATTTTTACCAAGCATGGCGAATTAAATCAAGGGTTGCGGTGCGCGAAGGAGGACCACCTGTAAGGATTTCCTTACCTTAACCTATGGTATGGTCGATTTTTTTTTAAACTTCAAATTTGCCTGGATTTTCCTTTAAGTTATTCAAGATCCAGTTGGCTGGGTGTCTGTAGTACCCAAGTACTTGGGTGTTTGTAGATCCAATGCGGTTAACCCTCTCTATCAAAGTGACTCACAAAAAGGACCACATGGGGACTTAGTTCAGATTCAAGGATTGGGGTTTCTAATGCTACCCAAAAAGGGAACAGAACATAATCCTCTAGCCTCTTCACTTCACCAAAATATAGAAAATAAATTTTTTGACACGCTAAGACTGAAACTACCTCACCAAGGTTCGTGATGTCAACAACAATATCTACCAAGCTCTCTAAGTGGGTCCAAGAGAGAATGTACCAATCAAAGTTGAGGACTAAACCAAGTAAGACCGTGAGATAATAATAGTATCCTCTCTACCTACAAGGGGATCTATCTTTGACAAGAGTTTTGCATGCAAAACTAGAGAATGAAGCCCACTCTCTAAAAAACTCCACAAATAGTGTTCATAGGGCCTAATTACTATGTGTAACAAATATGCAAAAAGAAAATCTATGTTCTTTTTAAAGCCCAAAATTGAACATGTGTTTTATGAAAGAAAGAAACACTAAAGCTAAACATGTGAGAGGTTCATTTTATATCCCAAATTGAAATGTTATCAGATGTAGCAGAATACCTCAGTTCCAATGCAATGCACTTAGTAGATTTTACCTGTTTTCAATTTTGTTGCGCTTTTTCATGAGCCAAAATAGCAAGTACCAATCAAAAACAACAAGTATCAATTGTTAGGGTTAGCTGTCAGTCCAAATCCAAAAATCAAATCTGAAAGACAACCTAGAAATCTAGTACGACAATTGAAATTCTGGAATGAAAACTCGTATGACAATGCGCTACCTCCCGTACGACAATCCAGGCATGAAACGACAGTGGGTCAGTATGCACACGACAAAGTAATTCCCAAATGACAATACCAAACAACTAGCACCATTCTTGAAATTGTCGACTATCGTACAACAATTAGAGGGTCCTGGTACGATAATTTGTCAAATGTACAAAAATTGTACGGACAGAAAATAAAAATCACAGTTTTGATAGAAAATTGATAGAAAAGAAAGGCAACCCGTTTTAGGGCCCCATGGTGGGCGCCATAAATGTGCATATGAATTTTGTACCTAGCTGGAGACAACACTTCAGTAAAACATTAAAAGTTAGCAAATCAAAAAATTTGCAATATAAATAAAATAAGCTAACCAGGTGATTTACTACCTTCTAGTAGGTGCAAGTATGGTATTCTCAGATTAAGACTGAGATCAGTGACAATGCAATACCTAAACGAAGGATTTAATGCTAAAAGATGGAGGTAAGATGAATGCAGATTAATCCATCTTTTTGTATTTTCTATGCAATAATATGAAAAATTGATATGAAACTAATCTAGAAATGGATTGGAATGATATGCAAATTGATCTAACAATGATATGCTATGATATGAAAATGAATGAACTGAAAACAAAGATCTCACAAATCCCCTGTTTTGCAAGAGCTTGGTTCTTAGATGCAAACTCGCTAGAGTTCAAGTATGCAAATTCGAAGGGCAAGATGAATGCCAAAAACGAAGGACCTTTTTGTGAAGAGTTAAGCCTTGATTATATAGAAATCCAGGGCTTGAGGATGCATTGAGAAAAGTCATAAATCACTCTTGATAAACTCGGGTTGATTTTTGAGTTAACAAGAAATCAGGAATAGATCAACTCATAAAATCATGCAAAAACACTTTTTAACTCAAAATAGAGTTTAGTTCACTTTTTCAACTTACAATCACATGTTGAGTTTAGAAAGTTAACAAATTGAAATTGATAATTGATTTAAAGTTGACTGCTTTTCTAATTGTGCATGATTTAATATGAATTAATTTAATAATAAAGTTATTTATTCTCAACTTAACTGATTTTGAATTAAAATAACTAATTTATGGGTTAATCAATTATTAAATCAAACTTTTATTCTAAACTATATCATTAAATATTGACAATTGGATTTAATCAATTAAAAATAAGAATTTAATCAATTATTCATAGGATTTTAGATTTATCATCAAAATTAAATAATATTACTAGGAATAAATGCAATTAAATCTAATTAAATAGTTAAGTGGAAAAATTAAATTTAATTTTAATCAAACATTCAAAATATTCAATTAATTGACTTTAGGATAAATATGATTTATCGCCAAATAATATTCAATTATGACATAATTAGATAAATTAAGAATATTTAGGAAATATTCCTTGATGCAGAATTAGGATAAAATCAATTAGGGTTTTGATAAATTGATGTGCAAATCTACCTTAGATTAGAACTTTTATGTCGATTTTAGTCGATTTGTCGATGTAGGAGGTTAATGAACGTATAGCCCATTTTTGGGGTATTACATTAAATAGTATTATTTGAGGTATTTTTTACTCGTTATCAGCAAGTATTTTGAGGTTTTGCGGCTATTTTCAAACAAGTATTTTTGCTCACAACCAACATACACTAAATTTACATATGTTGAATGCAAACTAGCATTTATGAATATGACTTCAAACCCTCTTTTCCTGCCATGGCTTGTAAATGGGCGCTTGCATGCATCGAGAGTGCCACACTGCTTTCCTTAGGGGTAAATTCATTTATCACATAAAAGACATCAATTTCTGGAAAAATGATCATCCGGACAGGTTTGGTCAATTTCTATTTTAGATTGTATGCATTTGGGTCATATCCAGTAGTCGTTAAGTATTTAAGCCATTTAATAGGTACAACCAAGGAACTGTTTAACATTTGTGTTAAACAATTCAAAATGATACCTTATAGTAATCTACTGTGCAAAACGATACCTTATAGTAATCTACTGAGCATTTGGAATACAATCGACATTATGAAAATTAATTTAAAAGTTAAAAGCATATACAAAAATTCCTTTCCTAAGGTTGCATGGAGACGGGGTACTTGGGTACTTTGACTATCACAATTAATCCTCATTGATCCTTGAGATAGGCTAGTGCAGTATTTGAACATAATCTCTAAAGTTAGATTGCCTTCTTGTAGGCATAAATAGATGTAATATTTTCTACATATATCATGAAAAGGATGACCATAACTTGTTTAGTCATGTAGTTGATTGCACCACTAAATAGGAAACACATAACCACTAGTCAACATCCTATTGTAAACATGTCTCTCATGCAATATATCTACAAATTCTTGAATCTCTAACAAGTGCTACATTTCCTCAAGTTGACACTATTGCAAGTTACACCAGCACTACTATGTCCACAATTGATTTTTAGTATTGATACTAAATTTTGTTGGCTATAATTGAGTTATAGTACAAATTACAATAAAATATTGAATACTTCATATATATTTACCATAAATATTTGAAATCTATTGACTATTATCATGTATTTCCTACTAAGATTAGCCATAAAAGTTTCTCAATAAATACTCATTATTTAGATAATGTCTAGTCTAATGCAAAATAGTGTATACAAGGTATCCAAGCACATTAGCATGAGATACATGAGTTATATCCATCTCACTAGATATAGATGGGCATTGCTCAATCGAATGATACGTTCCCATAAAAAAGTGAACTCTTATTAATCTACAAACTCTCATGTTAAACAACTACAAAATAAAGTCAGGGTGAACCCACAATAGTGGGTTACACCTTTTTGCCTGAACGGACACTGAACTTTACATTTTGAGAAAAAAATTTCAAATTCGAATGCATATTTTCGTTGAACCGTTTGAAATCAGAGGATGAAGTAAATTAAAATCTTTTAAGATTTTTTATCTAGATTCTAATTATTATTTTTTTTCTTTTTTTTGAATTTATTTGAATATTTTTTTCTTTCTCCCACGAAAACTGGTATGGTGCTGAAAACATCATTTTCAAATAGTAATGTTGTTTACATAGAGCATAACATTTTTTGTAAAATAGATATGAATGTGATTATTTCGAATTTAGTTTTATAACATCCATAGAGAGGGCATGCAATTGGTTTGACTACTTTATCACGATTATTGCATATTTTATGAACATTTGAAGTTGACTAAACCATAATTTTGACACACCTTAACTACATAGCTTATAACTTGTTGTGTATTTATCGAATTTCAATTTATTTGTTTTTAATAGAAAGTAGACTCAAAGACAGAGGGCACTGTTATTTTTTAATTTTTTTTTCCCTTTTTTACTATTTTTAATTGAACATCAAACTCAGAGGTTTATATTTGATAAAAAACCTACATTCGATTAACGTCAAAAACCATACACAATAAATTCAAAAATTATCAAATCTATAATCGTTAGAAAGCTAGTTCCGAGTACTTGAGCTATGCAAAAGGATGTCTTCTTATTGTTCCATTTGATACCCATGCTTGAGCCTCGAAGCCATGAAATTATCAGAATTTCTTCAAAGTTTGCAAACAAGACCTAATCAGGTACTTTCTATAGAAATTACTTTCTATTGAAAGTAATTTCGATCGAAAGTACCTACTTTCAATAGAAAGTACTTTCTATCGAAATTCCTTTATATAAAACAATGAAAATTACCCATTCTCGAGGTTTTTTTATATAAAGTACTTTCTATAGAAAGTACTTTCCATCGAAAGTAATTGAGTAAATCTGTGCTCTCATGATATTTGGAACGAATTCCTTCCTCCAAAAAATTGTAACCCACTATTGTGGGTTCACCCGTCAACATAGTTCCTTTAACGAAACCAAAGTTAAAATTAAATTATCTCTATCCCTAAAATAAACTAAGTAGCCTTCATATATTTTATGTCAAACTACTATTAAACTGACTGTACCCTGCTAGTCACTGTCTCCAGAATATCAACCAAGGCAATAGACTTAAATACAATAAAAATAATGAAGTGAAAGAGTGGAAATATAAATGGAATTCAAATAAGTGTTCCTACATCCAAAACAATCCAAAAATCACATATCAAACAGTCATTTGGATCTAGTTTCCTGACTATACCCATGGAATCAATGAAGAAAATTGTAGAGAATACTTTGTTTTATTTGAATGAAACTTTGTTACATTGTGTGGTCCACTCACCACCAACTCTACATGTCCTTGAAACACACCTAATTCCCACCAAATAGTCTTCCAAATCCGGTTACCCTCCTGCACAACCGTAACAGTCAGTTATATGACTGTTACTGGTTAGTTACAACTGAGATTTGTTGTCTAGTTCACATTAAAGTGTCAACTTCGACAACTTATAACCACTAAGGTGTTCATATATTTTCATTAGCCTTCTTAAAGGTCTAGAACCCTATCAAACTCCTTATAACTTCCTAAATCTCCCAACAAGCCTTACTAGCCTAGTTTTGCCAATATAGGCAAATCACATATACTTTGGCGCTTTTAGTGCTTTTACAACCTTTTATTGGCTTTAGAGGACATATTAATTTTTTCATAGACCTTATAGGTCTTTAGATCCCCTCATTAGACTAAGATCAACAAGATGACCCTTAATGACCCCCCTAGGTGTATTCTTGAGCTTATAATGCCATTCATCTCTATTACATTCACTATCCTCTCTTTCCTCTTCATGCCCCTATTCTAGGCACTCTCTCATCACTCCACCCTTCTTTTTCCATTCTTCAACTATGGCATCTAACTCATCCCACAAATCTATCTTGTCTTTGAGACTTGGACTACTTGTCTCCTTGCCCATTTCAGTAGTTTGTGTTGGTTTCCCATAACCAACTCCATGAACTTTCTCAGTGAGTTCTCTCTACAGTAGATTCCTCTTAGCAATAATCCCTTTGATAGGCCACACAACCCTTTGCTTCATCCTCTTATGCCAACTTGTGGCATATTTCCTCAACTCTATCTTCAAGAGCTTGAACTCTTCAATCTCCAAGGTCCATGTCATCCTTGAGACCTCCTGCAACTTATCCCCATAATGCCATCCTTCTTGGAATTCAAACATGTCATCTATGGCTTGTTTCATAGCCCTATCTTCTCTATTTTCAATAGCAACTTGAAGTGGACACTTGACTTTCCCCACTTGGATGCCTTCATCCATGTATTCACCCATTGCCTCAGCAACCTTTGAGATCTTCTCCTCTATCCCTATCATCATAAATCCTTGTTCCCTTTCTCCTCCAGGAACACACATCTCTATCTTCATCATTGTCCTATCATCTTCACATTCTGATCGCTCTTTATTTATCTTCACAGACCTCTCTACTTACTATCTTAGTTCTTCACATGAACCATTCACATCTTATGCTTGCTCCTCTAGGATCTTCATCTTATCCACATCTCTTTGTGCCCCTTCATAGACTGACTACTCTACAATACATTCTTCTACCTTGTTGTCCACCTTGTCCTCTTCTTGTTTCCTTTGTCCTAGGAACCCCATTCTTTGAAACAAGAAACTTCTTGGCATCTTCCATGATGCTTCATCTTCCATCAAAGAGCTTAGTATTATTTTCTTTCCACCATGCTTGAAGGTGTAATTGTTCAATGCCCCATCATATAAGGTGTTTTTCTTTTCTTTCCATGCCCTCCCAAGGATCAAATGGAATCCTACTAATGGAATAACATCACACCAGACAACATCCTCATAGGTTCCAATGTTGAAATGAACATATGATTGCCTCTTCAACTCAACTTGGTTTCCACCATCTAATCCCTGTACCATGTAAGGTCTTCTATGCACCATCTGTTGTAGACTCAACTTTTCAACCATCTCAACTGAAACAAAATTGAAAAATGAACCACTGGAAATGACCATTTTACAAACCTTACCCATACATTTTCATTGTGTTTTGAATTGTGAGTATCCATGAGTCTCTCTTCTCTCCAAATCTCCATTCATGATGGCTTGAACTTCTTCTACTCTTCAATTTGACTTCCTCTACAAACTAAGATCCATCCAACTTTGAATCACCACCTTTTAATGCTCTTAAAGGATGATTCAACTTTAAGGTTCAACAAGGGATTCTAAGTCTTCAAAACCTTAGATTGTATCCTCCTCTTCTTCCCAAAAGAATCTTCCCACTCTGATACCACTTGAGTAAAACTTCTACACTGTCATATTAGATGCAAAACTTCTACAATTTCATGCAAACCAACAAATAAGTGAATAGAACATGAAGAACATATGGTGAAAATTTTGCAAAATCTATTATGTTTTCTTTTTGTTGAAATTTGGTCAATGGTACATTTTCTATTTAAAAGTCCCTGAGTGATTTAAATATTTCATGGTCTAGTAAGCATGATTTGTGTGTATTTGTAATTGTTAGATTAGGTGAAATACTAATCTCCCAAGAACACCTGCATGCATAACCCTGTCACATGGAAGAAGCAAAGCACAGAAGCAAGAAAAATCTATGGAGGCCAAAAAGCCAGAGACATCTTATGGACATGTAAAGAGAAATTTCTATTATGATCCAATAAGTGAATGAATGAAATACAAAGAGGGAATCCTTATAAAAGGATACCAAAACCCTAAAGGTGAAAACCCTAAAGAATAATGAGATGCCTAAGTCTAACTTAAGTGTAGAGAATAATAGACTAATAATTAAATTAATTAATTATTAGCTATAATATGACTACTCTAACAGTAATATTGTATAATCTTGTAATATTTTATTATTTTTTATTATATACAAGATACTACTAATGCTTGTATGTTTATAGCCCAAATAATTTCTTGTGAAAAAAGTCTACACCTAGCAATATGAACCCAGAACAAAATAACAAGACAATTGCTAGATTGTGGTCTCAGTTCCAAAGAAAAGTTGATAAATGTAATTGTCCTTGCAAAAAGTGTAATGTCTTAAAGAATCGAAGAATTATAATCACAACAGAACATGGTCACATTGAAGGGGGACGCGATTTTTGTTGATTGGTGAATGTAGATTTCCAAGTGGAGGAACATGGAGGTGTGAATATCCAAGCCAAGGATAATGCTCCCATTGAAGAAGATGATCTTGTGGCAGAGAACACAATTGAAGATGATGGTATTGGCATAGCTGATAATGTGCCAGAGGACATGATTGAAGAAGATGGTATTGGTGTAGCTGATCAAGATGATCATGATGATGGTACTAGCGCATCTAATAATGATGAAGAAAATGGTCTTGATATACCTATACTTGAGAAGGCATACGAGCCATTATACCAAGGCTCCCAAACAACTCTTATCTCCGCTATAGTGGTGAACTTGAAGGTTATGAATAGTTTATCCAATGTAGCAATGTCACGTATGCTAAGGTATGCCATTTTTGTCATCTTTAATGTTAGCATACCATTACTATTCATTATATTAACAATTCATATTTGTTGTTGTAGGTTGATAGGTGAGTTTTTGTTACCACCATCAAACATTCTGCCTCGTTCATACCGAGAATTATCTACCATTATGAATCAAATTGCAATGAAGTATCACACAATACATGCATGTCCCAATTATCACATTCTATATCATAAACAACATGAATTTGCAACAGAATGCCCCGATTGTCATATTATTAGACATCGGTCAAATCAAATGACAAAAAAGGTGCCTCACAAGGTTCTTCGATACATTCCCATTATTCCACGTCTTCAATGATTATTCAGGTGCACTAGCTTGGCACAATTTATGGATTACCATGCATGCAATAGAAGTCAAGATGACATTATGCGAATGCCTGCAGATGGTTCTTCATTTAAAGACATAGAAACAACATGGCCACACTTTAAAGAATAACCTCGTAATCTCAAGCTTTCATTAGCAGTGGACAGTGTCAATCCATTTGGAGATATGAGATCTATTTACTTAGTGTGGCCTATTTTTGTTATTAACAATAACATCCCTCCTTGGATGTCTATAAAGAGGGAGCACATAATGTTGTCAATGATTGTACCAGGTGAATAAGGTAAAATTGGGATTCACCTTATTGGGTATGATTGGAAGTGAAGTGGAGGGATGTGTGTGATGGAAAATATTGTGAACATGTGAAGGAAGAAAAATAGAAATGCAAATACTAACCTCAAAGATAGGGAAAATATGGAAAATGCCAATTTATGATGTCTATGTGTAGTTTCAGGCATTTCTACAACCTGTTCTAGGCTAGAAATGCCGAGACGGAGAAATCTCCAAAAAAATTTGTCTTTCCGGCAGCAGGTAGTCTTTGACCCTGATAAAAGGTCAAAGACTACTTTGAGATTTTGAAGGTCATCTTTGACGTTGTTTGCGGATCTAAAAAATTCACCGAAAAGGGTATCTAGATCCAAGCTCTGATTTACAGTCCTACACCTGTACCTACAAGAAAAAGAGGGTTTTTATTGTTTGTATGAGGGGTTTGCCTTGATCAAACCTCGGTTTGGAATCAACCTTAATAATGAAATTTAAATGGAGAATGCTAGCAAGTAGTAGAAGTAGATCTAACAATGAAGCTATGCAATTCAATAGATATGCAATTGTATTTCGAATGTAAACAAGTATATTGATATGAAAGCTTGAACACAACAATGGCACATGTAAATCAAAACCATGAATGTAAATCCAAAACCTCCATGATTGCATTCTTGGAATCCACCTTGATAGAAGAATGAATGGATCTAGAAGATGAACAAAGGATCTTGAAGGAAGATCACACCATCATAATGGCTAGATCTCGAGTTTGAATGATGAATCTTGCATGGTTGAACCAAATCCCTTCAAAGGCTTGAATGCTTGAATCCTTGATCTTCAATGGAGAGCTTGAATAGAGAAGAGGACTTGAATGCTTCCTTGAAAATGCTTGATAAAATTCTTGCTTGATCTTGGATGCTTGATTGCAAAAGTGATGATCTCACAAAACTTGATGGATAAAATGAGAAAGGAAGGCTTCCTTTTATAGTGATCTAGGGCACAAACTTCTAAAGAAGGCTGACATTGGAGAATTAAATCTCAATTAGCCTTAACCCCTAGAAATGGACTCACATTAAATGCAATTTAAGGATTTACGATTCTGAAACCTGAAATGCCCGACCCGAAAGTGAAAAAACAAATATTTCTGAAACCAGACACCGAGAAATCATGGGATCTTGAAATTTGACCCCTGGGTCAAGGATGAGGTAGACCCCACCCTAGGTCAGGGTCAAGGTCATCCCTGACCTAGGTCAAGGTCGAGGTCGTCATTGACCCTCAAGGTTGTCTTTGACCTTGAGGTCAAAAACCTCAGAACCTCAATCGAGAGTGCTAGAAAATGCAGAAATAAAGTGAAAATAGGTAGGGAGAGAAGTAGAATGGGGGGGAAAGCTACATCCGTGCAAAGACCTGATCAAGGTTCTTGACATGACCCTAGACCACTCACTCGGAGGGCTAAATGCTCTTAACATGGAAGTGCTTCCATTTTAAGATGATACACCAGGTATTTTTCATTTTATAGTTATATAAATTAATTTATAAACACTGCATCAAAATGGTCATAATAATTATGTAATATTTTTGTTCATTCAACTAGGTAAGTACCAAGTTAAAGATATGAACGTGTATATTGAGCCCATTATTGACGAGTTGTTGAAGTTATAGAATGGGGTCACTATGTATGAAATTTCTAGAACAATAGGACTAAGATAATTTCAATTCCATACAATGCTTGTATGGACAATAGATGATGCCCTTGGGCTAACTCATTTTTGCGGTATGTTATATATTGTTAAGGTCACCTATTTTTGGTATGTTATAGTGCTTACACATTATTGTTGTATGTTTAAGTTTTTCATGATAATTGTACATGATCCAATTGTACGGTATCTTTTAGGTCTTCAGACAAAGGGTAAATTTGCATGTCTAGTTTGTGGTCTGAAGATGAAATCTCATCATTCAAGAAGTTTAGGAAAGCAGGTGTTCGATGAGTTTAGGCACTTTCTCTACAATAATCATAAGTATCAAATTATCGAAAAAAATCTTTTTAATGGGAAAGAAGAGACAACATCAAGGCCATGAAGAATGACACCTCGTCTATGGAAGTTAGAATATAATAGACTAAATCGCTGAGGTAATGTCATTCCATCTGATGATTTTTGTTTGAAATTTATATTTTGATATTGTCTTTTATTTACTAATGATGTAATTGATGCTCGTGAAGGTCATCAAGGCATCAATGACCAACTTCCTAGAGGAATAAAAAGTTATCCTAGTTAATTTAGTAGGTTGTCATACTACAAAGATCTCCCAATCATGCATTTGTTTGATGCTATGCATATTGAAAAGAATGTAACAGAGACACTATAGAAAATATTGGATGGAAGACATGACAAAGGAAAAACTTCCAAAATTTATAATAACATTCATAAATCCAATCATGCACTAAAAAATTTCATTGAATCAAATAGCAATGGAGACCACATAAATATGAGTGCCCTTCCTTGGTTATTAATTGAGCAGAAAAATGATGCATTAAAAGAAGTCATAAAAAAAATTTTAAAACAAAAGGATTTGTTGCAAATATAAGCAATCTTGTATCAAAGAAAGGTGATTTTGGGTTAGGGTTGAAAACACATGATTGGCATACCTTCGTCAAGGTAATTCATGTTCTCTATTTACAATATATTTGTAAAATTGCATGTACTTTTATTGTATTATTTTACAATATATTGAAAAGATCATTTTTTAATTATTGCAGTATGTCCTACCTCTATCCCTCCCACACCAATTTGACAACAGTGTTAAACAAGTTATATACGATCTTGGAAAATACATGAGGTTAAAAGTGTTATTTCTAATACTTGTTGTACAGATATTATATTTATGCCTTGCTTTACTTTTATGTAATTTATTGTATATTTTTTTCTAAAATCTTGTTTATATGTTCTTGCGGGTTGAATCTCTTTTACATGGTTATCATCTAAAGAAATTGATAAAAAAATATAAAATATTGGAAGATAAAAATTCCTCAGCTTATGTGTGAAATGAAAAAGTGTCTACCTCCAACTTTTTTCAATGCTCATGAACACTACCTCATACATCAAGTTGAGGAGATTGAATTGTGTGGACCTGTACCAACTAGGTCAATGTGGATGGTTGAAAGGCACTTGAAATTTATGAAAGGTTTGGATCGACAAAGAGCATGTCCTAAAGGTTCTATGGTGGAGAGATATATGGTATACCAGACCATGGTGTACATTAGTAAATATCTTTCTAAGTTTGCAACAAATATCCATGTAGATCGCATTTGGGATCCTGACTCTATTAACAAATTTGAAGGGGAGTACTTGATGGGAAAAGGTAGATTGAGGAAAGTGAGAGGTAATTATACGATGTTATTGTAGTTTATTAATTTTTATAAATATTCAATATAAGTTGTTTCTAAGCGGTCTATTTATTTTCTTTACAGTTGGCCATGAGTGGGATGCACTACATTTGTATATTGCAAACAATCTTGATTGGATGACGGTATGGAATCAACAATCTCAAAAAAATGGTCATTCATTAACATGGGATGATGTTGCATCATTGGTTAAAGAAGCTCATCGTAATAGAGATCTCAATGTTACGCCAATGGTACTTGATCTAGCATATGGTTTAAGAGGTAGAAAGGTATGTATAATTTTACTAACCATGACCCATAAGTTTAATATCAACTCACATATCAATGAAAATAATCTTGACATGTTTGAATAATTGCAGATCAAACACCACAAAGCTATGTACTACCATGGCCATAAATTTTAAATAAAAAGTTAGATGACACAAAGAAAACTTATGATTTTGGGATAAGTACAGTCTTCGAGGTCACTAATATTTCATCTAGAAATGACATACATCTTCAATAATCTGAAAATAGATATTGTGGCATTTTGGATGATATACTTGAGTGCAACTTTAATTCATTCAAATTAGTTCTATTTTTTGTCAACTGGTATAGGCTATGGCTGAATCAAAATGATCCTAATAGGACTATTATTGAACATGACAGGGGATTTACAATGATTAATACAAAGTCATTTGAGCTAGTTGGAGATGAGCCCTATGTTCTTCCAAGCCAATGTGAGGTAGTGTTTTACTTTGGTGCTCCACATAAACAAGGTTGGTCATTTATTGTTAGACATGATCTAAGAGGAAGGCCGGTAAAGTATAATTTGATGGAAGAAGAAGATAATGAAGAATTAGAAGACGAAGTAAATGATGATCATGAACGATTGTTACACAATGAAGAAGAAGAAGAAGAAAATGATGATGATTCTAGTGATGCTAACGATGATGATTCTGGTGATGGTGATGATGATGATGGTGGTGGTGGTGATGATGGTGACGATCATGATCATGGTGATGAAGATGGTGTTGATCAAGGTGATGATGGTCATGATAATGGTGATGAAGATGATGATGATGGTGATGAAGATGGTGGTGGTGTTGGTCATGATGATAATGACAACGATGATGATGATCAAGGTGACAAGTATGATGACAGTGATGATGATGATGATGATGATGATAGTCATGATGATGACATGGATGAGGAGGATGATCAATAACATGATCAATGAAATGTATGTCAAGGTATGATCAATGTCACGTATGAGGTATTGATTTATTCATAGAAATTTGTTTGACTTGTATGTTTGTATAATTAAGTTATTATGTGTTGAACTCTAATGTCATGGAGTATACTTTGCATCATGTAAATTTTGTCTTCTATGTAATTTGTAGCTTACATATTGAATATAATTTTTGGCTATCTTAAGATAAATGATTTACATATGCAGGAAATTTAACGCCTTTGACATGGATCGACGGGTATAATTTATTATTTGGTTTCCTTCTCTTTAGTCAGCAAAATATATAGATCCTACTATGTCTCTCATTTGATGGATTGTAGGTATCACCAAATAGGTATTTGTCTAATCTATCTTTCTCAAGTGAGGAAAATGCAAGAATAGAAGACAAAAGTGAGACATCTAGTAAGTCTAAAATAGGGAGATCAACTAGAGGTCAAAAGATTAGAAGAAAATTCAATAAGTGAATGTAATTTTTCCTTGCTGAGGGGGGGTCATGTTCTTATGATAATGAGACCAAAGGCGATAGGAAGGTTCCCTTAAGGTACACACATCTTCAGAAAGAATGGGTACCCAAGGAACTAGCTCCAGTTAACACTGATTTTTCTATTAACGAAAGAATATATCGTATAGCTCCATCTTCATTACATGGTTTGGGCTTATTTTCCATGGATAGCATAAAGGTCAGTTATAATCAAGTTGTTGAATTGATGGAGTATGTAGGACCTTGTTACAGTTACAATAATTGGATATGGATTGTGCAATATAAAAAAAGTATGCGTAGGTATGCATTGTCAGCAAATTATATACAATGCAAAGTAAATGATCAAACTAAAAGGCTCACTATGTATATTGATGGAAGGCCGAAAGCAACAGGGAATATTGTAGGTTTTATAAATAGTTCTCAACCTGTGTCAACTAATAAGCGGCCAAATTATATATTCAAGGCATGCAAGGGAAATCATGTATTTGTATGTGCGATAAAATCAATAAGTGCAGGGGAAGAGCTTCTGATAGATTACAATTTGAATCGTGTAGATACAAAAAAATTCCCTATCATGGGACTGGTAAGTATAACATTTAAACCAATTGCCTCCAATTAATATTGACTCCAATATACAATCTACTATTTTATTAATAATTTTTTTTGGTAAGTTTATTACTTTCATTTCACTATTGATTGCTAAGAATTACTAATCTTTGTCATAGGGTGACATGGATCTACCACAAGATACATGCAAGGATGTTCCTCATAGTACACCTTCTTCATCAAAGGTAAACCTTAATTAGTGTAATTCTACAAATTATATAGAAAAAAATGTCATATTATTATGTTCTTTTCTTTATGGCATTGGAGTTATTTTGATAACATTTTATTGATATTAATGTCACAACTTGATACTTATTGATACGGAAAAACACAAATGACAGTAGATCAATTGTGATCTGAAATTGAGGTGGCATTTATAGATGACATCGCATGTAGTGCTAACCCTATATTCATGGCTACCCAAATTCTAAATAAATATAGTAAAGAAATTATTAACCTTATCATGGAACCAAACAAAACTAGGAGACAGAGGCACTCAAAGATGAATTGATACGTGGAGTCAATTGTATGAAAGTAAGCAGTAATTAATCTTAAGCAATAATTAAAGTTCAATAGATGTTTATATTTTATACTATCTTATGGATCATGATCTAAAATATGATGTGTTCTTATTACAGGAATTTTTGACACCTGTGAAACGTGGTCAGTATGGTGAGGGTTGTAGCACTGCATAGCCTTCATGTAAATAATCCTTAAACCTTTAACCATTCATTTAACCTTTGTATGCATTATTGACTCAACTTATGTTTGGGATGCTTCTAGTACCCCATTTAATCTTTATCCATTACAAATATCTTTGCTAACAATGTATTCTTCAGCTCATGATCAAGTGCAGACACCTCCTTCAATCAACAATCCGATATTTTTGGCTGCATTGTCCACAACAAGGATCTTGCAGACATCTTCCTCTGTACCAGCTACAACTGGTAAAACCTTATTTTTCTATATTTTGTTATGTGCTAATTATGCATTAATTATTTTTCTTGTGTGAATTTTATACACTGCATGGACCTATTTTGTGCACTAATAGATACACCTACACCTGGTATAAGAAAAGAAACTAGTACTAGTGAAGCTCAACCATTTCCTGGATTAGTTTGTATTACTAGTACTGGTTCGTTTGCAGGGACATTGTTGTTGAACAAGAAAAATATGTTTCCGTTAAAAGTACCAAATCTTCTAGGTGCTTTAAAATTTTTATTATTTATAGTTTAATTGTAGTTTACTTATACATAACTCATTTTGGACTGATAATCCCATGATGTTTTTGTAGGAAAAGATGTTTTTATGATACTCTTTTTGAAATGATGTTGAAGCTATTTGGGCCCACCATACGTAAAAGGTACGTAGCTTCATAATATTGGTACAATATTTTTCTTATCTTCTATGTATTGTACTATATTAAAGTTATGATATTTAACAATTTTGTTTTTTCCAAAAAAGGTGGAATGAACAGGATGCTAACTTAAAAAATCAGCTCATTAAATCTTTAGAGGACCTCTTTGGAAATAAAACTTTTGTTAGTGTCATGATTCTTAAAAAAGCATCCAAACATATAAAGACTGTGAGGGACCAATATAGAAGGGCTCTAAAGGATAACCCAAAGTACGAGCGTCCTCCTATGATTCCACCGATGGAGTGGAATGAAATAATGGAAGATGCAAAAGAGAAAAGGCTACAGGGTAGACGAATTCAACCAAAAGACAACAAAAGAAGGTATGTCATGATAGTATTAAGTAGAATGTAATCATGCACTAATTAGTGATCTTTGTAAATATATAATCTAACATGTTTCAAACTTTTCATAGACTACAAGACACATCAAAAGCTATAGAAGTGAGATTAAAAAAGGTTGGCCAACACAAACTTGGCTCTGGTGGCTATATGAAACTTCACTCTTGACTTGTAAGTAGCAGCATTGGAATTTCATATAAAAATTTTATATATAAGGTTGCAAACAATTTTGTTTACTCAAATCATACATGCAAAAGTGATGATATTAAACAAAAAATATAAGGCACGGAATTCAATTTAGAGCCCAAGGATGAAGACAAAAGAATAGCATTGAAGGAAGGCTATAAATTCATGGCTGCATGCCTAAGCCAAGAATGTAAAAGCCATAATGAAGAATCTACTGCACCAAATGAGACACGGGTAAATTGGTGAAATGAAAGTAAATCAAATTGAATATTTAATTTCAAACATAAATTGACTATTTCATGATGACAATGCACATGACATTTCACTGCAGCCTTCAAATCCTATCATAGAACCTAGGTGTGATGAAGGCCATGATTTGCATCACAGTGGTGCAAGTATTAATTTTCTATAAGAAGAAATAAATTACATAATTATTAATAGAATTTAACATCTTTAATTACAATTGGTCGTGTAACCTTTTTTTAATATTTTAGAGCATGCTGAGGTGGTCGAAGATCAAAATTTTATTGTACATGATGTGGCATTGTTAGGTAAAGAAAAATGCATGTTATGTTCTACTGGTTAATGAAATACATGTAACAGTAAAAAAAAGTGTGTGAATTTAACTCATTTACTTGTTATTGCAACAGACCCCTATTAATATGATTTAGAACAACAGAGAGGTGGGTTGAATCAGTTGTTCTCAGGTCCAGATGTATAAATCAACTTCTAAAACTCTTTGAAACAAATCAGATCTAACAACCAACAGCTACTCGGTCATTACTGAATACTTAACAGAAACATATATCATTGCAGTCTACTATCCAATAGTATTTAACTTGCAAAACACAGAAATGTTCAGACCAAAGTATTCACACAAGCATTAACACCAGGATTTATAGTGGAAACCCAATTTGGGAAAAACCACTTTGTAACATGTTACTGATATTTTCACTCTTTTGAAGTGAGCTCTGTGAAAAGCCAACCCTATCAAAGGTTACAAACACACTGTCAGGTGTGACCCAGTTAAAGGATTTCAACCACTGTTAAAAGTGCACCTTGTTATAGGACTTACATACATTCTATTAGAATACAACCTTGTTCAAAGGATTTATATAGATGACTGTTAGGTCAACCTCAGTTAAAAAGATTTTGACTAATACAATGGTTAGAAAGTAACAGTAATATTGATATGTAAACATAAAACTCACTTTGCAAATATCAAATCTAATTTCGTACACATATGTTGGCTTATTGACTATGATTCATTTCTATCTCCATCACTGATCTTCTCGAAAATCCCTTCAAGCGATCACAACACTTCTCCTTCAGCCTTTTATGCTTAGACGGTCAATAACAATAACTCCAACATCCTTTGCATCATCTGCTCATTCTCCTCTCTTCATCTCAACCTCTACTTAGGTTCCCTTAATACTTCCTCAATTAGGTCAATCCAACTTTTGCCACTTAATCTTCTCTGTAGATCTTAGGGTTAGGTCAGATTCATCGAATCCTTCCAACTTTATGTTCTTCATGTCTTCTTCTAGAATCATCTCAAATCTCTTTATGGATTTACAATAAAACATTTTTTAGTGCATTAAATGCTTCCATACAATCAATAAATAAAGTCAACACGGTTTACATAATCCAAGAATTTAACTATGTTGGCTAGGAATCTGAATTCTTCCTCAAATGTAAATTGTTGATGCTCAGTCAATACAGTGTTCATCTCCTCAGTCTTCACTGGGTAGCCCGATCACCACTAAAACTATTTCCTTGGCTAATACTATCTTCCTCGACAATTAATTGATGTTCGGTCAACACTAAATTTACTCGGCATATACTAGCTCAGTCGACACTAACATCACTCAGCTTAAACTAGATTTCTTTCACTTTTTCTTAGTTAAGCCTACTTGTTTAAGCTTCCTTCTTACTTAGATAAGAAATACATTATCTTATCATTGTGCTACGTAATCAAGTACTCATCGAAGTATCAAGATAACTCAACCTTTCCTTAGGTGCTATTGTTACCAACCTTGTCCTCTCTTCTCAATAATCAAATAGATATAGTACTTTCTTAAATAGCAACAGTCTTACCAGTTAAGGTTTGACATCAATGACAATACAATAATTGCTTCAATTACAGTTTCCAACAATCTCCCTCTTTAGCATTGATGGCAACACCATATGAATAACACATGAATCACCAACCAATCCAAAACTTATCTATCCATCATAACTATTTATAATATCTTTAGCTTCATTCTGATTCAGAATCAATTATCCTTGCTTACATGACCATTCACACAGTAACAAATTTCTCCCTCTTTCTTGATCTTTCATGAATCTCACAATGTGTTTTCATCTTATTCATCTCCCTCTTTGACAATAATGCCAAAGTAGCAACTAAAACTTACATCCTTCAGATGTAGATGTCATCTTGTCAGTTCAGTAATAGTATTTCTCCCTCTATCATCTTTTCTTATGACTAATTATCAGCTTTGTTGTACTTTTCACAACTCTAGGCTGCTCCTAAAGTGTGACTTGTATCTGCATCAATTTTTCAGATACTCTTTGCAGTGCATTTGATGAAGTGCTCCTAGCTTGACTAGGTAGCCTCAGTTAGGGGAAGGACCCATAATTGTCCTCTCAGATATTCATGAGCTTCTTTAGGTAAAGCTTTAGTGAATATGTCTGCTAGTTGTTCCTTTGTATTCACATATTCCATTCCAACTTCCTTATCTTGTACCAATTCCCTCAAGTAATGATACTTGATGGCGATGTGTTTGGTCTTTGTGTGCATCACTAGATTCTTAGAGATGTTGATAGCACTTGTGTTGTCACAATAGATGACAACTGGTTTAGTGATCTCTTCTTTCATGCCTACCAACAATTGCTTTATCCATACCAAGTTTGAACAGTTTACTGCTGCAGCCACATACTCGGCTTCAGCTGTAGATTGGGAAATGCAATTTTGTTTCTTGCTTGTCTAGGAAACCAATCTTTGTCCAAGAAAGAAAGCTCCACCACTAGTACTCTTTTTGTCATCCACATTTCCTACCCAATCAGCATCAGTATACACTTTCAGTTCAAATCTTTCATGCTTCTTGTAGTACAATCCAAAATCAGCAGTCGCTTTCAAATATCTCATTATCCTTTTGACAGCCATCATGTGAGTTTCCTTAGGATTGGTAGAGAATCTTGCTACAATCCCAATATCTAGTGTAATATATGGTCGGCTGTGAACAACATACTGCAGTTTACCAATCATGAATCTATACAAAGTTTGGTTTACTTCAGCAACATCATCATTCTTAGACAATTTTTATCCAGTAGCCATGGGAGTACTTACTAGCCTTGATTCCTCCATACCAAAGTTTTTCAATATCTCATGAACATATTTAGACTGGGTGATGAAAATACCTTTCTCCATCTAATATACTTGTAAACCAAAAAAGAATTTGATCTCCCCAAACATACTCATTTCAAATTTAGTTTGCATTCATGTGAAAATTTCTTACACAAGGCATCTTATTCACCAAATATAATATCATCTACAAAAATCTTAGCCAACAAGATTCCTTTACCTTCTTCATCTTTCATGTATAGATTTCTTGTGTCATTTGTTCTTGAGAATCCAATCTGTATCAGGTAGTTGTGCAACCCCTCATACCATTCTCTAGGGGCTTGCTTCAGTCCATACATTGCTTTATTCAGTTTTCAAACCATGTGTCTCTTGTTTGGATCAACAAATCCTTTTGGTTGTTCAATGTATACTTCTTCTAATATACCATTTAAAAATGCAAACTTAACATCCATCTGGTATACTTTAAAATCTTTGTAAGCAGCATATGCAAGTAAAGTTCTTACTCCTAATCTTGCTATAGGGGAAAATCTCTCCCCATAATCTGTTCCTTCTTGTGTGTAGCCTTTGCATACCAGCCTTGCTTTATTCCTTATGATTTATCCATGTTCATTCAACTAATTTTTGAACACCCATTTTGTTCCAATGACATTTTTGTTTTCTGGTCTTGACACTAGAGTCCAGGTATCATTCTTCTCTATCTGGTCTATCTCCTCATTCATTGCTTAGATCTAGTCTTCATTTTCTAGTGCTTCTCTTGTTGTCTTAGGCTTGAATTCACACATAAACATGTAGGGTCTCTTAACTTGCTTTTGGTTAGAATTCCAGTATATTTGTCTCCAATGATTTCTTCAGGCTTGTGATATCTCCTTACATATTGTGTCAAAACAGGTTCTTCTCTCCTTTCTTCTTGCTCTTCAGGTTCACCAATAAGATTGTTAGATTCAGCTTCTGAATGCTCAGCAATCTCTTCCTGATACTCAACAACATTTTGTGGTTGCTCGGCATGTTCTTCTTGTCACTTTGCATTGTTTCCCCAAGACTCTGCATTAGGTGAAAGTTTGTCACTTGCCTCTCATTCTTCTATCTATACAAAAGATCTGTAATCTTCTGGTTCTCTCTTTCTCTCTTGTTCATTTTTCTTTGCATACTCATCAACTTTGACATTTACACTTTCCACAATTTTGTTAGTGTTATATTTCAAACACTTGTAAGCTTTACTTTTTGTGGAATAGCCTAGGAATATTCCCTCATCACTTTTAGCATCAAACTTTCCATTCCTATTGTCCTTTAGTATATAGCATTTTCTTCCTAAAATTCTAAAGTACTTTACATTAGGTGCATATCCATGCCATAACTCATAAGGTGTGAGATTTGTACCTTTTTTGATCTATACTCTGTTAAGGGTATAAGTAGTTGTACTTACATCTTCTCTCCAGTACTTTTGTGCAACATTCTTCTCGATCATCAATGTTCTTGCACAATCCAAGATAGCTATGTTCCTTCTCTCTACTATACCATTCTATGGAGGTGTTCTAGGTGTAGACATCTATCTCTTGATCCCTCTATCATTGCCAAATAGATTGAACTCATTTGATATAAATTCTCCACCTCGGTCAGATCTCAGACACTTCAGGTTCCTACCTGTCTCCTTTTCAACCTTAGCCAAATACCACTTAAAATTTTGAAAAGCATCATATTTTTCTTTTAAGAATATTACAGTCATCATTCTGGTGTAATCATCAACAAACAGAATAAAATATCTAGCACCACAATAGCTTTGTACACCCATAGGTCCACAAAGGTTAGTATGAACAAAATCTAAAGAATTCTCAAAAGTAAAAGTCTTGCTCTTGAAATTAGACTTTGTCATCTTACCCAACTGACATTGTTTGCACATTACATTCTCAGGTTTCTTCAATCTCGGAAGTCCTCTCACTTTCTTCTTTTTACTAATTTCTACTAGATTATCAAAGTTAACATGACATAGCCACTTATTCCATAACCATATATCATCAAGTTGTGCAATCATACATGTCTCTTCATATAGGTCTAGATAGAACAAATTACCTCTTGTCTATTCTCCACTTCCAATCAATTCACCAGTGGGATCAAATATTTTGGCCTTCTTGTGATGATATTCCACTCTGTAACCAGTGCTTTTAAGTTGTGCAACACTCAGCAAATTATAGTTAAGACCTTCAACCCAATAAGAATTTTTACAAGTGATCTTATCAATCAGCTTAATCAATCCTTTACCTATAACAGGACATGGTACATCATTGCCAAATTTAACACTTCTACCTTTATAATGATCTAAGGTATCAAACTTACTTTTGTCACTAGTCATGTGGTGTGAACAACCACTGTCAATAATCCACTTATCATTTTTATTCACATAGGATATCAATGTAGTCTTCTCATCCTTATTAGACTCATCTTTCATAACAACATAGACTACCTCAATTTCAAAATCATCACTATCAGTGTTAGTCTCTTCTTCAACAATATAGCAAGATTTCTTACCTTTTCCTTTGTAGTCCTTTTACCTTCGGTAACTTTTGTCTTCTCTTTTGTCTTTATACTTTCTATCTCTTTCTTCCTCATTTTCATCCATGTCAGGACATCTGGTATCTATATGACCAACTTTATTACATGAGAAACATATGATAGGGAGTTTACCTTTATACTTTCCTTTTCCCCTTTTCAATCTTCTGGCCATAAGAGCTTCAAGATCTTCAAGTTCTTCATCAAATGTGTCACTTTCACTTTCACTATCACTAATGCATTTTTCTTTCTCTTTCTTTGACTTACTCAGAACCATTTGTAACTTAAATGTAGATTCAACATTAGAAATAATGAAGTTATCATAGTTAGAAAGCTCAAAAGCAGTAAGCTTACCAACAAGACTTTCCAAAGTAAGTGCACTGTCAAGGTTACATCTAGATTCTTGAATTGCTGAAATTTTGATGGCATAAATAGGATGCAAGGTTCTTAATACTTTTCCTACGACAGTCTCATCATCAATAGTTCCATTGGCTCTTCTAATAGTATTTACAACTTCTTTTATCCTACCACAATATTATGCAATATTCTCACCTTCTTGCATTTTCATTTCATCAAATTTTCCTCTTAGGCTTTCAGCTTTTACCCTTAGTACATTTATGTCACCACCATAGATGGTTGCAAGAGTGTCCCACATTTTTTTTTCATTTGTGTAGTCTTGGATGTCCTGAAATTTAGGATAGCTTAGGGCAGATGCAATCTCCAACATTGCTTGATTATGCTCTTGTTTAGCTCTCATCTCCTCGGCAGTTAGAGGTGCAACAGGTGTAACATAGTCATGCTCAACATGATACTTTTTAGAATCACCAATACCAGCTAGATGCAGCTTCATCAAACTTTGCCATGCACGGAAGTTCTCCTTATTTAGCTTTGATACCTCCTTCTTATACATCCTGATCAGGGTAATTTTTAGTGGTGAATATTCACCTTTTGGCAAATTCTGGGAATAATGTCTCGTGGAATTGGCGAATTGCACAGGTATACGCTGGCAAATATTCGCCCAATCTTGACACGGTAACCGCTGAATATTAATTGGAATCGCCAATCAAATTTTTTGTTTAACGCTATTGACCATCATATTCACCTATAATTAATGTGATGTGGTTCTTTTAACGGTCTCTTATTCGCCAGCGATATTAATTATGAATTGCATATAAATTTTGAAATAGCCAAATGGTTTATATTGTTATCTTAACCACGACCTATTTCGCCACCTGTTAATTAATTATTTTATTGGTCCACAACGTATTTCACCAACCCATTAATTAATTGTTTTATTGGTCCACAACGTATTTCACCAACCTGTTAATTAATTATTCACCACGTATATTTAATTTTTTGCCAAACATAGCATTGATCAGGTCGGCACTCGGCACATTTTTGCCAAAAGCCCGGGATTTTAAAAATTGGAAATTTGGAATTTGGTATCATGGATTGATATAAATTCAAATCAAATTTAGAAAACTTAGAAGTAGTCTTATCGTGCGTCGTTACAAATTTTTGGAGCCAGAACCTGGAGGGCCAGATTTATAAATAACAATCTTGCAATAGTAAATAGAGGATTCAGCATTTCAGAGAGTCAGAAATCAGAGGAAGCAGGACAAAGGTAAACAATTATTTGTTCAACTTCACATTTCACAATTCACAATATTGCTATTAATTTTAATTCGTAGAGGCTAGAATCCTAGTGACTAGTGAGAGGTCATTGGGTAAAGATGTCAGACAAGGGTGACTATCCTGAGGCTGAGATTGAGTATCCTCAGGCTACTACTGCTGAAGGATTCAGATATCAGGGGAGGTTGAGACTCAGGGCAGTGAAGAGATTGGAAAGCTAGACAAGGGTAAGACTCCTCGGGGCAATGAAGGGCCTGGGAGGCCATCAAAATGCCCAAAACTTAAAGATACTACCATAAAGGCTTTCTTTGGAGTTGGCAATGTTTCTACTCCATCAACATCTGCAATTGCGAGTGCAAAATCCATTCACAATAGCTCACCACTACCAATACCACAAGCCGGGGTTGTCATTGAGTTAAATGAAAATCAAAATGCATCAAATGAGGATAACAATGGTGGCATGAGAGAAGATGTTATAAGGGATACGTAGAACCAGTTGGAAGAAAATGGTAGCAATGAAGATAATAATAATGTTGGTAGGAAGAAAAGAAAAAGGGAAGTAAAAATGGGGCGGGAGTGGGAAATGGCAAGAAATTTTAAGGTTGATTGGGTAGCAAAGTACTGGTTCATTGAACCAGTCCTAAGCAATGATGAACAACCAACAGAATGCAGGTGTTAGATGTGTACCTGGAAACTTAAAAGAGAGAAGAAGTTGCAGCTAAAGCTTGACAGTATAGAAAAGCATATTGGTAAGGTTTATGAAAAATAGACCATAGACGGACAAGAAATATTAGTAGTGAGATGGAAATCAAAGGAAGAATGTCTTCATGTTAAGTATGCCATAGAATATGAAGAGCATAACAAGAGAATGGCAGTAATTGCTAGTAGTGAAAATCCAATCAAGGCTGGGTTTAAACATGTAGCCAATGAAGCAAACCTGGCAAAGACCGTTCAGATGAGTGTTGTTTTCCATATTATGTCCAGAGGGCGTCCTATGAGAGACTTCTCAGAATATGGTAATTTATTATCTTTTTTGAAAGTTCCTCACTATCCCATGTCACATTGGTCAACAAACGTTGGATGGGAAATGGAAAACTATCTTTCTAAGGTGGAAAAGCAAAATTTACAGGAGAAAGTAAAACAGTCCAGATTCATTTCATTATCCATAGATGAAGTTACTGCAGTAGATAACACTGCTTGGATTTGAATGCATGTGTATACAATAAAACAACATGTCTACCAAGATCATCTACTCTACGTTTGTAAAATGAGGGGCAATTCAATAGCAAAAAAATTATATTCTGAAGTGAAGAATGCTTTGCATGAAGTTGCTGGTATGGATGATTTGACAATTGGAAAGAAGTTAGTGCGTGTTGTAGCTGATGGAGCTGTAGTAATGCAAGGCCAAAGGAATGGTCTTTGTGCAAGATTACAAACTAGTATTGCACCTTACATGCTTGGCATACATTGCATGGCCCATCGAATGAATTTAGCATATAAAATTGTAAGTGATTTTCCTACAGTGTCAAAAGTTGAAGATCTAGTTCGTGACATATACTCTTACTTCTACAAAAGTCCTAAACATTTTGCAGAATTTAAGATTTTCTCAGAGGGAGTAACACCAGGAAACAAGCTTCTCAAGGATGTTGAGACCAGATGGATCTCTTTGCATGGACCAGTAGAAAGAGTTCTAACAGAATATCAATCCTTGATCGGAGTAATATATGAGCAACGCCTCACAGTAGACAAAGCTCCTGATTTGTTACATAAGTTAAGTGATATAGAGACTCTTAACTTTAGCCAGTCTTCTCCCCATGCTAGATTTAATGAACAAGCTTGTTAAGAAAGCCCAAGACAGGACTATGTATATCCATGAGTACTCAAATTTACGTAAAATGACATGTGTTGCCCTGGATAATTTATACTTAGATATGATAACAATTCAAAGCCCAAATTTTTTTAGGTGGCAAATAATTATAGATTTGAATCATGCTAAGAATTTTTCTTAATTCAATGCAAAAAATGATTTATGTGTGTTTGTGAAAGGATATGAAATACCAATGCACCAATCTAAGATGGGCAAGCGAGGCAGACTACTTCCAGTTAAAAGGGCTGATTTTGACATGTTTGTTAAATCTGTTAGTGAGAATTTGAAGTCAATTTGCTACCAACTTTCAAGTGAGATTCGTGAAAGATTCCCTAGAGAAGAAATTCTTGAGGCCATGGGTTGTGTGTTTCCTCATTTTTGGAAAAACATTAGAGATAGGCAACATGATGCTCATATGTTTCATAAAAAAATTGATGAATTGATCAGAGATTTTTCAAAACATGCAGATTGCAATGGACAACCAATTGATGGAATTATAGATTCATCTATTCTTAAAAAATAATGTAGAAAATTTACATCATGTATGAAATTGCAGTTAAAAAACTTGGAGAATCCATTTCAACCTGGTGCAATAACCAGGCTTTGGAAAAGGATAGAGCAGAGTGAAGTACTACGTGATTCAATATCAAAATATTTCAAACTTGCTGATTTATGTCAAACAATGATATTGGGGTCGGTGGAAGATGAAAGAGTTTTCGGTGCATTGGGGTTTTTGAAATCAAAGATCAGAAACAAACTAGACAAAAACTTGGAAACTTTCTTGAGGTTGTTTGTAACTCAGTACAATGTTACAAACTTTCCTTATGATAGGGCATTGGCAATTTGGAATTCCCTGCGTGAAAGATGAGGGCTTTTGAACACTACTTCAAAACATGGTGGTTCAGAGACAAACGATGGATCTTGGTCCTAGACTCAGAATGAAGATGAAGAGTTTTTTGATTTTGAATACCCAACTCAGAATGAAGAAGAACCTCTTGCTAGTAGTAGTAGTCAATTTCAGGAGCTAGATTCCATGTGGGATATAGAAGAGGGCGATGTAGACTGCTCACTGACACTGAGTGAAGAGTGAACTGTGAAGTGATTTAGAATTAGCATTCGGTTAATAGGTATTTATAATTTTATACACTGTATACTTATTACTGTACTTGTTAGATAAATTGATAATGGAATTGGACTTGATTCTGAATATTTATTAATTTATTAACAATTTATTAATTGACTCATATTCAACTACAAGCCTACGGGTACAAGTAATAAGTATTGTTCATGATTTTTGTAATTTCAATTTTGATTTTTGTAATTTGTAATTTGAAATTTTGAATTCATGATTTTTGTAATGTAGATTGTATAAACTAGAATGTCCCTCTTTGTCCACAATAGCAGGTGCCAGGGATATATATGATTTTTGTAATTGTAGAATGTTCAAGAAATTTGTAATTTGATATAACCTTGCGAAGTCCCACACAAAACCTTTCGTAACCTCTCAGCTGTTTAATCTTGTAACTGATTAACCTTTCTAAAGTTAAGCCTTTCTACCAGATGCTTCATTGCAGCTTCGTAACCGCCAACACTAATGGCCAACAAACCCTCGTGAAGCTCCGTAAACCAACTATTCCTGACAAAGTGTTTCGAAGTTACGCACGCCTTTAGTCAGGAGTGCTTCAGAAGTTTGGAACCCATTAGCATCCTAACCACTTAACCGTGGAGAAGTTATGAAACAACCTAGCGTTACTTCAGAACATTTCCGGTGGTCTATTAGTAACACGCACATGCTTACTAGTCTATCCTAGATTTTATCAAAGGCTCCTAGATTCACACTACTTACTAGTATATCCTTAAGAAAAACTTCAAAGAATTTATGTTATATTCAAAGCTTATTTAATCTGATCCTGGATCAGAGCTGAGAAATATGAACATACACACAAAGATTATTCATGCAATGAATCAGAACAATTCATAATTCAAAGAGAGATACTCAAGGAGAGATATAAATCTTGGATTATATTCAAATGCTATATTACATCATGCTCACAAAATGCTTTACAATGTAACCTTCTGAAAATAACTTGTACCAGAAGATATTGTCTTCGATAGAAAATATGCCTATTACAGTCTATGATATCCCAGACTCAAGAAACTTATCAGTCAAATTGATCAAGTTCTCAGTCCTTTTTCATTGATCCTAGTAATCCTTTTATAGAAAATAAGGATTGCAAACAAGCTTCGGATCATTTTAGAAAAAAACAAGAAAGGAGCGTTCATATAGGACAAAAAATGAAAATAAAACTTTCTAATTCTCGTTACAAAACTTTAAAATGGATCGTTAAAATGAGCGCCAAAAATCCTGTAGTAACTCCCAAGGGCAGTTCAACTTCTGCCAAGTGTAATAGTCATGCTCATGATAACTGCTTGATGACTTTATCCTTGTTGGCTTTGACCTTGAGGGTTTGGAACACTGCCACCTGCTGCCTCCTCATTTGATGCTTCTTCTTCTTCTGAACTCTCTAAGGGATATGTTGATTTCCAAGTCATATAGGTCTCCTCACTCGGCCAATGAAAGGCAAGGACTTCATCCTTCTTTGGTAATAGTTTGTTCCACTCAGCAACCAACTGGTGAACCTCTATTCTGACATTAGCAAAATGCATCCTAGCATCTTGAAGGAGCTCGACAAGTTGTATGAATGGGATATTATCATCTATATCTAAAATGGAGTCTATTTTAGATAATACTTGTCTATCCATCTGCTCCATCCATTGATCCTTATCTTTAATTACCCCATCTGCCTTAATGAGACCAGGAAAAATTTGAAAATCATCCTGGAAGTATCTTACCCTTACGATTTCTGATCTTCTTCTTATACTTGCCCTATTTACCTCAAAATCAAAAAGATCCTTAACAAACCTGTAAGTGTTTGTTAGCTCTATATCCACAATAGATTTGTCCTTAATTTGATCAAAAAATGATTTCAAATTATCTTTCCTTGTAACCCACTTTTCCAAAATCTTGTCCACAGTAGTTGCTTCTTTTTGAAAAGATGTTAAGACAACTACCAATTGATTTGTAGTTTTATATACTTCCTTAGGTCTTACCTTTGCAACAAAGTGTGAAACAACATCCTTTATTTTCTTTTCATATTTCTCCTTTACCTTTTGATCAATGTCTTTCTCATCAGTGGAAGGAGGAAGAGGAGAAGGAGGAAATTCAATAATAGGGCTTGAAGAGGAAGGCCCAGTAGGGGAGGAAGCAATCCACATCTGCTCTGATAATTGCATTGGGCCATGCTCCCCCAATCTCTTCTTCAAATCTACAATTAAAGTATCTCTTTCAAGAATCCCCTGTTTCAACTCACCATAAACCTTCAAAACTGCTTCCAACTTGGCAGTGAGTTCTTCCTTCTCTTTGGCTTCCTTTTCTACCACCTTTGTTGTTAATTGTGTTGTGGCCATTACCATACTTGATGCTTCAACCAAAGAAGTATCAGTAACCCTTCTTACAATTAGACTCTCTAAAAGGTCATCTCTGACAATTTGTTTTCCCCTGTTATTTTCATTCTTTCTTAGGGACCACATTACCAAAGCCTAGTGATTGTCACTGAAAGTGACCCCTTTGATAGCCTATTCTACTTCCTCTTTAGTCTTGTGGAAAGGAGTGGTCTATTTTATGACTACGTCAAAAACCACCACATCAACTATATCCCACTCTGGAAGGATTAGTACTCCTGATACTTTCACCACATCTCTTCCCTGTTCTGGAGTGATTTGCTTAAATTTTGCAGTCATCTCTATTTTCACTTCCTCCTCTATGATTTGTAAATCCTTCTCTGAATTCTCTTCATGTCTCTTCTCAAAAATTTCTTGAAACTGGTTGATGTTCAATTTCCAAAGAAATTGCATGAAAGCCCTAGTTTTAACAAAAGCATCATCAGCCAAAAACTCTTGACAGGCTTGCTTGATTACAAGGTCTAATTCTGTACCTACCAATTCCCCTACTGTTAAATCCAACTTGGGCTCTTCTGGTACCTCTGGCACTCCCTCATTTATTTCTTCATAGGTCATAAAGATTTGACCTAGAGCATCTACTTGCTGTACCTGTTCTATAACCTCCTGGTCATCCAAAATGTTTAGAGGTGATTGTGATGGAGAGTAATATTCTTCAACATGAACAGGTCTTTCTTCCACTCTTTGTTTCTTTGATGGGGGTGGAGAATCAATTACATCCTCATAGGCTTGAAGATGAGGAGAGTCAGGGACCTCTATAACCTCCTTTTGTTTCTCAACTTGTTATGAAGTTGATGGGACATCCCTTTTATCCATCTTCCTTTGTTGGCTTTGCTCTGCACTACAACATTGTAACCAGTCTTCTTTTGTACCATGTACCTCCCTAGGGGTAATCCTTTTGCAAATATAGGTTTGCTCAGCAACTGTTTAGCCCTTTTTGGGTCATCCTTCATCACTTTTTCCTTCTTTTCACTTAGGGTCTGAAAGATATCCTAGAAACAATTCATGAGAGTATCTATTTTCTTGCCCGTTGGAGTTATGCTCTTCAGGGGGTCCCATCCAGAATCAAAATGTCGGATGAAATCCAATGTCTTTTTGTACACCAGCCATTTTTCTTTCCTAACCTCTTGTTCCTGTAACTTTGGGGTATTTCTGACAATATCTTCAGGAAAGTTAAAAATGTGGTTAACCATGGCACATTTGGCTCTCTTCTTAAACATCTCATTATAAAACCCCACAGGGTTTGCTATCCTAGCAATTGCAGTAGCCATATGGTATGGAGCCATGATTTTATCTATGTGAACCCATCCACCCTTTGTAATTATGAACTGGTGGGCAATGGTAACATTTGGGAACAGAGTTCCCTTGCCTTTTCCAGTGAGGGCACACTCTTCAATATCTCCCAATTGCCTAATAAATTCTTTGATTCCAATCCTAAGGGGTACATGATAAGGCAATACAAAAGGGGTTCCCCTGAAACCATACAACCTGATGACAGTTGATACATTGTAGAAAATGACATCACCCCAATTGTGTATAATATTCAAATTTTTAGCAAACTAGTTTGGCCTAATGAGCTGTGCCAATGCTACTAGGATTCTTGGGTTGTCTTGGAAAAACAACTTCCTGAGTTTGGATGCAAAACGTTTATCAACATTTGTGAAACTATGATCCCTTTTATCCCAGGTCATTGTGAGGCTCCACAATTGGACTGGCATATCTTCACCATCCTTGTGTCTTATCAACTCCATTTCTTCCTCAAAATAGTTTGCTCCTTTAAACAAAAACATGTACATTATGAAAGAATACCAGCAGAAAAGCCTATCATCTTCATTCTTTTGAATCTTCACTAATCCATTATGGATTAATTCAGCAATAAATGGAGCAAAATCAAAGGTAATAGACAAGTGTGGGTGCAGAATTTGAATCACCATGCACATCAAATGTATTGGCATCCTTTCACTGACATCCTCTCCAAAAACTTGACATAATGACCAATATGCTCCCTTAAACCTGAAGTCAAAATATTCTATCATAAAAGGCTCCTGTGTGTTATGTCCCATGATAACCATTTTTCCAATTTTGGTGCAAAAGTCCTTCAATAATTTGCCTCTGAAATAGTTTCTTTGTGCATCATACACTTGCTTTAGTTCTTCAAGATCAATATTCTCTAGACTGTCTGAGGGTTCACTTAACCTGAACACCTTCCTAATCTCTTCAATAGAAATTTTGATCAATAAAATTCCTTTTGCATCCCTAACCTCCCTAGTGATTGGGTCATAACTCTTTGCAACCTGGGTCATCAAATCAACATCTAAAAAGATGTCGGGTACCATAAGTTTTCCCAGGTCAGACTGCCATATATTGCTTGCAGGGCGAGGGGTATTTCTCTAACTAAAACCCACTTTGAATAACTCTAAGCCAGTGATATCAAGGTCACCATTTGCATTGATTGTACCAATTTTGGCCTCCCTAATAAAATGTGTTGTGTCATATAGACCATCTGCTACCTTTACCCTAGGGTCTTTGGGAATCAGACACTTGGTTTTCACTAGGTTAGTAGTAGAGTTGGGAAGTAACTGCAATAAATCCTCATGCAAACCTCTTTCACTGTACTCAATTTTACTAGACAATTCTTTCCTTGGTGCCATTTTAGGGTTTATGCTAAAAAACCTTTGCAAGATATATAGACTATCGGACTATGATTCTTTTAGTAGGGAAGCAAATCGTATAAGTATTTTACCGACCTTTTTTCTAGGAAATCACCAGGAGACAACAACCAGTCCTTGCAATTCTTCACGCTCGGGTCTCTACAATTTTTTGATCTCTTTGTGCTTCTGAGAGTGCACAAAATTCTGATATACGAATAATTAAAACACTCACCTCAGCAATTTATTCGGCACGATTCAACCATTACTCCTCTAAAAAAATGAACTGTCACTTCTCAATGGGAAACTTGAAATTTGCATCACTTTATCTCCAGTTTGAATTAGGACCATCAATTCTTACTAGCATATCATCTAACGGTTTGTTCGCATGATTTCATACCATGAAAAAGGCTTATGCGATCATATGAAAAATAGTCATACCAGTCTTTTCACTAGCGGCAATCCCTGCAACCTTTATTGTTAGAACAATGGTTAGTCACATGATCTTATAACTTAAAAATAGCCTATACGATCATATGAAAAACCACTAGCATGCAACCACTATCAACATCCTTTTGAGTTACTGGCCCCACTACTTTTAGCCAATGAAAAACTACCTCTTGTGAAGAGAGCTGTCGGCGGTCCCACCTGAGAATCGTGCTTGTCTTTATGCAAGATCGACGATTGGTCGCATGATCGCGTAGGCCTCTAAGATCCTATGAGATTATACGATAGCCATCTGATCTTTCCTTTGTTACTTTCAGCTCTAAAGATCCTTCTGACACTAGCCCCACCATCTCAAATAAAAAGCTACCACTTGTGAGATACCTGTCAGCGGCCCCACTTTGTTCCCGCATTAAGCTTCATTGTAAGATCAATGGTTAGTCTTATGTTCGCATGGCTTGGAAAGATTCCATGCGAACACACCACCACCGTTAGATCTTCATTAAAGATTCAAAGCTGAATGACATCCGAAACATTAGAATATGAGGTATTCAAGACTTAGGACATATTATTTATATCACCGGGCCTTCGGACTTAGGGAAAATAAAGATATGACCCCCGCGTGATGATAAAATAAATGCACGTGCTCTTCTATGAACCTAAGTGACTCAAAAAGTAACACTCAAATAGAAATGAAAAGAGTGACCTAGGTTTTTTATGAAAGTGGCAAATATTTAGGGCTTTCCTCAAAATTGAACTTTAACTAGGGCTGGCTAGATATGGGGGAAAATCTTGATAAATTTGTAGGATTTTTTGTGGGTTTTTTGTAGCAAAAATATCACAATCTTTTAACACTTATGTACACTTCAATTTTTTAAAAATTTCACAAGATTGACATACTGAAAAATTGAAGTGCCAACACCTTTCTAGGGTTTAATGGATTTTTAGAGCATATCTCAACCTAGCACTTAGGGTTTTAACATTTTGATCGAAATTCAGGCCTTTGGGAGGAAAATTGTAGGAAATTCTCAAAACAATTGTGAAAACTAAAAATACTACCAACATGGTCAATTTATTATTTGTCAATTACCTAATTTCCTAATACTAAGCATTTACTTAATTAGAATTGAGATTCTTGACTTGAGCCAATGAATGAGCTCTATTAGGGATTTTTCTTGCATGAATCAAATTTTTGAAAGGTTACTTCAGACTATGCTTCTTGAGACTAATTCAAACAAGAGAAAGACCTAATTGCTGACTCTGAGGATTGGATAGGATAGTCCTTCATTTTTGAGCTCCACATACTTAGGCAGGTATTACCGTATTACCTTCTAATGATTACTGATAAAAGTAAAGAGACAACAACAATATATGGCAAAAGTTGTAGTGTATTTGTATTAAAATCAACTCGCTAATTACATTCAAAATTCAATTACTCAGAAGGTCAGACACATAACTTAGAAGTCTGCTTCAAAGCAATTCTGTTCAAATTTTTCTATTATCTTTCAAATCTATCCCAAAAATGAGTCTTCAACTCTATTTATACCTCGTTTCAACCATCTTGGAATTCCCTCATGAATGGGAATGCAACAAGCTTCGGATGGTTGAAAACCCTAAACCTAAAAAGCATAAGAAATAAAGCAATAAAAGACAAAATACAATGAGCCCTCAGGTGGTGGAAAGACAAAATTGTTTTGGCCTGTTCTGCATCCTGGATCACTGATAACTAACACCTTTGTCTGTGAGTATTCATGATAGCTGTTGTTATAACAAGATATGGTGACTGCCATTCTGGGTAACTTACACCATTCTTAAATGATAGCTTATCATCCCTGTATTCTGAGCTCAGGTGTCAAGTGCTCCAGATGTCCTCCTTACTCATCATCCAAAATGTCCAAGTCAACTATAGTGGATTTAACTTTCTTGGCCTTTGTTAGCTCATCCCATGCAGTTACTTCTTCCTCTGATGGCCAATTGAAGTCCTGGATGATCTGCAGTTGTGCTTTTTGTCTTCCCCACCTGGCATCTATAATTGCTTTGACATCTATTACAAACCTGGTGAGATCTGTCTCTACCTTAATAGCTTCATCCAGGGTTTTAATGAAGCTCTCCAAATCAACATTATTCCCCTCACCTAAAAATGCCTCCTTCCTAGGCAATAAAAGATCAGCATCTGACCTCCACTGATCAAGGCTCTTTATGGCTCCATCCCCATTCTTAATGGAAGGGATAAACTTGTTGGAATAGGAGCTGAGCATGGCTATCTTAGCCTCTATCAAATTTGCCTTACCCTTAAAAAGTGGTAATATGGCTTTAATTCTATCTATCTCTTCACCAACCCTCACAACTATCTCTGGAATATCACTTCTCAAAGATTGAGAAAATGCCAATCTATCAAAAAGTGGTGTTCTAGTAGACCAAGTTGCATGATACCCACTTAAAATTTGTACATAGCTATCCACTTCTTTTTGTAATTCTGGCAACTTGCCATAAGCATTAAAAACAAGATCAAATTTATCTTTAATTACATTTATTCTATGCTGCAAAATATCTAACAGTGCCTGTAAGATGGCCTCATTCTTCTCCTCATTTATCTTTTCTATTGAAAGTTCTATAGCTAAGCCCCCCTCATGCTCAGTTTGGACCCTTGCATCACAGACCTCTGTAAATGCCCTGGAATGATTTTTTAGAGTATTTATTTCATCTTTTAGCTCCTTCACAGTCTTATCCAGCAAATAATTTTTCTTCAGTTCCTCTTCAAACTTTTTTCTAGTTGCCACATAATCTCTGAATGTCTTGGCTAGCATGTTCTCCAAGTCCTCAACCACTGCTTTATTCATGGAGGATGCATGGTGTAAGAGATTTGCTATCTCTGATCCTGTAGTGTCCTGCAACCTCCATATTAATTGGCTACCTTGTGTGGTGTCTTGGATGT
Organism: Chamaecyparis obtusa; assembly: GCA_027943335.1. Taxonomy (NCBI): domain Eukaryota; kingdom Viridiplantae; phylum Streptophyta; class Pinopsida; order Cupressales; family Cupressaceae; genus Chamaecyparis; species Chamaecyparis obtusa. The sequence goes on from BSBK01003899.1 coordinate 52,965, forward strand.
CAACCAATTTGGGCTTACTAGATTCTAGGGCCACACACCATACTGCTAGTGTCTTAGTGTCCATATTGAATCCAGAACCCCTCATGAGTCCATCAGGGCCAAAAGCTTCATAAGCTACAGCTTTATCTTGCCTCTTGATTTGGTCAATTAGGAATGAGGACTCCAAGTCCCATCCAAGGATCAACAACATGCCACTTCTCTTTACTAGATCTCTTGCCTCCTCCACACTTAATGTTTCACTGTTGGGATCATAGGCCTGGAATTTTTCAATCATTTGAACAGTTTTTTCCTCTGATTCCCCTGGTTTCAAAGATAGTGTTAATTCATTCTGCTTAACTCTAAAGAGAAAACTTTTAAACTCAACGGACTTGATGAATTCATCATCATCTATAAACTCTTTAGCTTGGATGACCCTATCATCCAATCTAGCTGCAACCAATTCTAACTCATCTACGGCCTTTTCTCCCTCATCTACCATTGATGTCAAAATTTTTTGTCTTAAGTCAGCAAAGTAATGGCTATTACCTGGCAGGATTTGTAGTGCCTTTTGCCTTGCCTTTTCTGGTACATTCATCAACTTTTGTTTCTTTCATGGCCCCTACTCAGATGTGGATGGCTCAGCTTGTTCTATTTCTCCCATAAACTCCACATCAAGTTCAACTTCTTCAGGGTTTATTCTATCCTCCTCCTTCTCCTTAGGGATGTCTGGCAATTTAGACATAATATCTTTGTAATTCTCTAAACACATTTCAATTTTATTCATGTATTTGAGATCAAGAAAGAAACTGGGGAAGGTAGGGTCTGCCTTTTTCAATTCTTCCTCTACCCTTACAATATATTCCCATTTACAGGTTCTCTCTTGATAGGTAACTTTGCTAAAAATATTTCTAATAACATCCTCCTCTTCCATAGGCTGATTTAGAGCCAAATTGTGATTCCTCATTTCTCTCAATGCTCCTCTAACGAAGTCTTCAGGGTCATACATCCTTGCTTTACTATAGGGAAATCTAAATTGTCTAAGGAATTCATGGATTTGGTCCATAGCATCTTTACCTATAGAGAAATCCCCTATTTGGAACCTTCTTGCTAGAAAGGTTCCCTTATGTCTTTTAGGGCCTAAGTGCTCTCTATCCATCATGATAAGCTGCCACAAGAATTCTACTATTGCCAATCTTTCTGGGACAAATGTTGGCAGTATGTGTGGAGGTTGAGGGCAAGCATACACTCTTATAAGAGTAAAATTCTCAAAAAAGAACATATCACCCCAATTGTGCTTGATGTCATTCTCATAATTGTCATTGTCCATATTAAATGCTAAGGGTCTAAGAAATTTTCTAACAAGTAAAGGAAATCTATCCCTCACAATACCTAACATGTTCATTACTGGATCCACAAAATCACTAAAAAAAGCAATGGAATTAGAGAAAGGGTAAGTTCTATCCCATACCTTGGTCCATAGCTGAATCGGAACAGTTCATCCCTCATTCTTGGTCTCATTAATGAACCCTGGGTTGATGTAGCCAATATTGAAATAGAGGATCAGGTGCATCAACATGGAGTAGTGATTGAACTTGAAGCTTTTCAAATCAGTCTTCGCATTCATCAACTTAGAGTGCATTACATTGATTATGTGCCCCACATAATCAAACTCCTTATTGGTATACTGATCCTGAACATCTGTAGCCATGACAAAAATGTCAGTAGTCACTGTCGAACCTCCATCTAGTCCAATAACTTTGTATAGACCATAGATGGTATTCTGGAAATAGGTAAAGAAAAGCTCAATATCAAATGAATCTGCAACCTTCTTGGGTAACAACCATGCCTCTTTGATTTCTCTATGAATATGCCTCCTCATAACCTTTCCATGGTAGTAATTTCTATGTCTATTAAACAGGGCCTCCTCTCCTGCTAGGTCAATATCCATGCTCATAGGTCCCTCAAGGTCGAAATCTTGAGTAAAAGAAGCTCTATCTAACATGCAGAGTATAGACTTGTCATGCTTGTGGAAAGCTTGTGTCACTGGATTGTATGCTTGAATTAGCGCTTTCATGAGGTCTACATCCAAAAATACCTCAAGTACTATCAACTTTTCCAAGTTCCTCTCCAATGGGTTTGAAACAGGAGGGCCTCTAATTCTATTGGTATAGAAAAACATGAAGAGCTCATACCCAGTTGTGTTTGGGCATTCAACATCCCTGCAGAATGCATAAGGGTCCCTCCATTCATAAGCATTAGCTGATTGCAAATTTGAGGATCCAGGCAATAGTTTCATCCAGTCTTCAGTGTATATGTTTGGCCTCTTTGTTCTTGAATGCATAATGGCACTCTTTTTTGATACTGCAACAACATCAGAAGATCCTTGTTCTGCCATTCTTTTAGGTACTAAACTCTCTGGTTTCTCTTTGACTCTGGAAATTATGGATGCTCTAAAGTGTGAACTGTATTTAATAACTAACAAGTAACAAGCAACTCACAATTACAACTAGGGTACCAGCCACCAGGCCACCTACTATATTAAAAAATAAAATCTCAATGTCTCATCAAGCACAGTCACACACGCATGAAATTAGTAATTACCTTTTTCAAAATTTAGGTGTCACTGTCAATGGTACATCTAAGTTTCTAAGTTTATAACCCTAGGTCCCTAATACCCTATCTCAACTTAGGCTAAATTGCTACCTACAAATCAGGGGCCTTGGCCCTTAGCCGTTAAATTGACCAGAAAAATGAAACCTTGAGATGTTACGACATAGCCTGGCATGCCGCATGAATGATGACACTTGTACTTCCCAAGTTGAAAGTTCCCACTTTCCACGTGGGTCGTGGCATCAGCATGCAACTTGGTCTCCGTCAAACCGTCTCTCACTTTTCAACCCCTTACGAAGTTACGCAACAACCATGCGTTACTTCAGAACCCCTAACCATCATAATAAATTAACCGTTGAGAAGCTACGAAATAGCTAGGCGTAACTTCAGAACCATCATAATAAATTAAAGTTTTAAACATTGAGAAGCTATGAAATAGCCAGCTGTAACTTCATAACACATCACCATATTAAATTAAACGTTGAGAAGTTACGAAACAGCCAGGCGTAACTTCGGAACCATCATAATAAATTAAAGTTTTAAACCTTGAGAAGCTACGAAACAGCCAGGTGTAACTTCAGAACCATCATAATAAATTAAAATTTTAAACATTGAGAAGCTACGAAACAGCCAGGCATAACTTCAAAACCATCATAATAAATTAAAATTTTAAATGTTGAGAAGCTACGAAACAGCTAGACGTAACTTTGGAACACATCACCATCATATTAAATTAAACATTGAGAAGTTACGAAATAGCCAAGCATTACTTCAAAACCCCTAACCATCATAAATTAACCGTTGAGAAGTTATGAAATAGCCAAGCGTAACTTTGGAACCATCATAATAAATGAAAGGTTTAAACATTGAGAAGCTATGAAACAGCCAGGCGTAACTTTGGAACCATCATAATAAATTAAAGTTTTAAATGTTGAGAAGTTACGAAACAGCCGGGCATAACTTCGAAACCAGTAACACTATTTGAAAAAGAGTAGTCTGACTTCTCATTGTTTCATTTGTATACTACTATATAGTATTACAAATTTACAGACTATAGTATTAGTATTTAATTCAAAAACTGGTATACAATATATTATATACATAATACTGGTAACTTAAACTAATTCATTGATTCAACATTTCACTAAAGTTCTGAACGGCTATGGACCAGCCGTTTTCAAAACCAAAATGAAAACTACATTCGATTATTTGGTATTTACAAATTACAACTTACAAGTAATAATTAACAAAAAATTTCGTAACGGTAAGCCATAAGATCCACATTGCAGAAAGAAAAAAAGATTAGTCAAATTAGTCGATGCATAGAGCAGCAAATAATAGGATCATCTGATTCATCTCCTCTTGGAACGCCTCCTGATCAAAGCCACGATTGTCAAAAATGGCACGCATCTCCGCCTTGTCATGTTCTACTTCAAGTTTGAACATGTCACTCAGGTAACCAGCATAACTAGTAGCATGATGATGATCCCTTGCTGTAGACATTAGATGACTGAGGACATCCTGTTAAATCTCCTCCTCCATATCCAAAGTTGGTTGGATAACAGGTTCTGGGTTCTCATTTGATGATCCCTCAACTACTGGAAGACCCATTCTGTGAAAGCGCCGAGAAAATACAAATAATCACCAACTTGTCATCCAAATTTAGAAATTTAGAAAGCTCCTATGCTCTGCAATTCCACTACTGAGGAGTATATAAAGAAAATAACCACCAACTTGCCAGCCGCAATAAATTTTGAAGGAATGTTTCACGTCAGGTGGTAATTCAAGATGAAATTAATGAATACCGGTAAACAAAAATTGTAGACATTGTAATGTCCTGCGTAACTTGGCTCCGAAGTCGAAAAGAAGAATAATAAATGTTGAATCAAAGCTCATATCTCCTAAAATTATCCTTTTTAATGTCTAATCAAAATCTTGGCCTGGATAATGGATAATCATACCACTCAAGTTACGCAAATTGTCGACATTGCCTCGGAACCACCATATCCTAGCTACGATTTTAAATTTTGAACTGACAACTTGGTAGCCGCATTAAACTTTCGTGTAATGTCACTTGGCTCTGAAAAGAAAGATAATGAATATTTATGATTTTAATCAAAATGTTGTCGTCGTTAAGTCTCATTAATTGTACTTCAGTGATCAATGTCACTGCAACTTTGCGGCTAAGTTACGTAGACTGCCAACGTGGCCTTGGAACCCCCATATCTTACCTACGATCATGATGCAGGAGCATCCTAGGTGTAAGAGCAATCTTGCATCACCCAAAAATATTTTTGTTTTTATTTTTCAATAAGGGCTATTTTGTGCAGAGTTGCTATTTATGGAAAGTTACTATTTTTGGTCATTTTTGTATGTGCTCAGAATGATCTGATTTCTTTCTTGGAGGTTCATTTTGGTCATATAAGTTTGCCAGTAAAGTTTCATTGCCAGATCAAGTGTATATTGGAAGATATTGAAGATTTTTGGTATTGGCAGCAGGGTACAAAAACTTTGAACTTAGTTTTGAAGGCTTTAGAGGCCCCGGATGAGGTCAAAAATTTGGGTGATGGGCGCTTGTGTTGGTCAAGTCTGTAGAGCACTTCGTGGGGTTTCCAAAATGGGCTTATAATAGCCGATCGGGTCAACTGGTGATGACTTATGGTCTTCGGAAGTTGGGCCACCTGAAATGGCAAAAAATAATTTTCTTCAAAATTTCTGTTCGGGTTTCAAAGGTTATCTTGAGCCGACTATGATGTAATGAAATGTAAAATAAAATAATTCTAAGTTTGGTCGGCCTTATTGGCTAAAATTCTGGAACCTTCCTAGGTGGTGGAGAATTGCCTATATAAGGAAGGCTGTATTATTGTCTTAGGTAGTTCAGAATAGTTCTGGGTAGTAGATCTAGGTAATAGTTTGAGGCTTTGTCCTATAGAATATTGTAAGGGAATGCCCATGTGGCTTTGCATGTTGTAATTCTGAAAATTTGTAATTCCACATTTGTGGAGATAATAAGAAGCCAATTTTCTATTCTTGCATATTATTGTTGTTGTTTCTCTATGTCTGTTATGTGTTTGTGGTATTAAGGGGAGCACCCTTCATCAGATCATAACTTCCAAAGTCACGTACACTATCAACCTATCCTTTGCGTATCTTCGTGGCCTTCAACTGCAACCTACCAGCATAACCACCAAAATCATGCACGCCATCAACCTGACCATTACGTATCTTCGTAACTGTCAGCATCGACCCTCCTTTTAGCCTGCCGAAACTACGCACACACCACACTATTACCAGTCACCACAACTATTTGCCAATTTATATTTTTTATAATATAAATACTCTTTTATATTCACCAATTTATATTTATTATAATATAAATACTATTTTCTATTCGCTAATGTATTTTTTTTATAATATAAATATTGTTTTATATTCGCCAATTTATATTTTTGTAGTTATAAATACTATTATATATTCGCCAAGATAGTCCCACCTACTTTCAGGGAGTATCAATGATTCGCCAATTCAGATTATTTTTTTTTCTTTGAAAATAAAATAATTTCACCAAAAAAAAAATTTCCCTTCTCACTTTCACCACTTTTTTACACCTTTCTTAAAGGGGGGGTTTCTTAAAGATTACCCTGATCCTGATCATTTGCTTCAAGTACCTTTAAACTTTCTCTCTATAAGCACCAACAGCTCGGATACCAATTGTTAATATGATTTAGAACAACAGAGGGGGGGGGGGGTGAATCAGTTGTTCTCAGGTCCAGATGTATAAATCAACTTCTAAAACTCTTCAACAAATCAGATCTAACAACCAATAGCTACTCGGTCATTACTGAATACATAATAGAAACATATAATATTGTAGTCCACTATCCAATAGTATTTAGCTTGCAAAACACAAAAATGTTCAAACCAAAACATTCACACAAGCATTAACACTAGGATTTATAGTGGAAACCCAATTTGGGAAAAACCACTTTGTAACATGTTACTGATATTTTCACTCTTCTGAAGTGAGCTCTATGAAAAGCCAACCCTATCAAAGGTTACAAACACACTGTCAGGTGTGACCCGGTTAAAGGATTTCAACCACTCTGTTAAAAGTGCACCTTGTTATAGGACTTACATACATTCCATTAAAATGCAACCTTGTTCAAAGGATTTATACAAATGATTGTTAGGTCAACCTCTGTTAAAAGGATTTTGACTGATAAAATGGTTAGAAAGTAATAGTAATATTGATCTGTAAACATACAACTCACTTTGCAAATATCAGATCCAATTCCATACACATATGTTGGCTTATTAACTATGATTCATTTCTACCTCCATCACTTATCTACTTGAAAATCCCTTCAAGCGATCACAACACTTCTCCTTCAGTCTTTTCTACTTAAATAGTCAATAACAATAACTCTAGCATCCTCTACATCATCTTCTCATTCTCCTCTTTTCATCTCAACCTCTACTTAGGTTCCCTTAATACTTCCTCAATTAGGTCAATCTAACTTTTGCCGCTTAATCTTCTCTGTAGATCTTAGGTTTAGGTCAGATTCATCGAATCCTTCCAACTTTATGTTCTTCATCTCTTCTTCTAGAATCATCTCAAATCTTTTTATGGATTTACAATAAAAAAAATTTCAGTGCATTAAATGCTTCCATAAAATCAATAAATAAAGTCAACATGGTTTACATAATCCAAAAATTCAACTATGTCGGCTAAGAATCTGAATTCTTCCTCAAATGTAAATTGCTGACGCTCGGTCAATGCAGTGTTCATCTCCTCAGTCTTCACTGGGTAGCCCGGTCACCACTAAAACTATTTCCTCAGCTAATACCATCTTCCTCGGCAATTAACTGATGTTCGGTCAACACTGAATTTACTCGGCATATACTAGCTTGGTCAACACTAACATCACTCGACTTAAACTAGATTTCTTTCACTTTTGCTTGGTTAAGCCTACTTGTTTAGTCTTCCTTCTTACTTAGATAAGAAATACATTATTTTATCATTGTGCCACATAATCAAGTACTTATTGAAGTATCAAGATAACTCAACCTTTCCTTAGGTACTATTGTTACCAACCTTGCCCACTCTCTTCTCAATAATCAAATAGATATAGTACTTTCTTAAATAGCAACAATTTTACCAGTTAAGGTTTGACATCAATGACAATACAACAATTGCTTCAATTGTAGTTTCCAACAACCCCCCTTTAGTGTAGTAGCCTCATGCTCCTCAAGACATGAGGAAGCATCATAATTTGAGATCACAACCATAAGAGGAGGAAGATATCGATGCTCCTCTCATCCTTTACCTTAAGAAATCTAAGAAAAACCCAAAAAAGACATGATTTCTTAAAATTGCTCTTTGATAAAACTTGTTTGATTAACTTTGTTAGATAATGAAAGAATGTTGTTTTAAGAAATTGTCTATGAATGTTGCATATTAATATTGAATTATATGTCATGTTAATGAATATTGTTATGTGTTAATGAATTCTTGATTAGTGTTGTGTATTAATGAATGTTATATCATATTAATGAATGTTATGTGATTGTATTGATTGAATGTTATAGTTCATAAATGGATGAATGAAGTGTGTAATTAGATGTTAATGGGGAATTTAGATTGATTTTAGGAGGAGGGGGGGTGAGGCTAGATGAGCTTCCACCTTCACATGGTTGGCCTTGTTAAGCATAGAATATTAAAGTATTCTCAAAACTAAGTGAAGCTCAAACTAATATACCTTCATTATTTAATCAATTTCATTCATTCTAGGTCTTCGCTCATAAGTGCATTTTGAATGTGTCATTGTTAGGAAACTATCAAATAACAAATTGGAAGGGACAATAGTCAACTTGTCTAGCATGATTCAGCTTCATTTTTTGTAAGTATTCTTTTATTGAATGTGTCAACCTCTCTTGGCCTAATTTGGATTATTTCATTGGTTTGCGTTTTTGAGTAGGTGAAGTGTTAAATGAGTTCCTATCTTCTATTCTTCATTCACAACTATCATCTTTAGGGAAGCACATCATTATATCATTGATGTTATATACCTTTAGCCAATGTAGATAAACTCACTGTGACAAGCATGGCATAACATGTGTTCTTGACTTGGACTAGTAAAGGCATGTTGTCACTATCATTTGGAACTAGAATGTGTCACGTCACTTGCCAAATGGAGCCTTAAAAGAATAAAAGATGTCATGTTTTATCATATACTATCATTGTGCTCATTTTCCTCTAGTTACTTGTCTCTAAGTTTGTCTTTCATATTCCTTCACCTTCTAGACTCATGCATTTCAAGTTGTTGCAATTCACTATCTTCTTAATTTCTTTGGAATTGTTTTAAGAAAATTTTCTCTACATTTATTCATATCATCTCTTAACTAGTTATATTTGGCATTCTTTGTGCAAATTTATAGACTGTAGCATTTCACTCCCTTTGACATTTAATCAAATAGTTTAAAAATCTCCACAAAGTGCTATCTCATTTGTCAAATGGTTAGTGTGCTTGGTTGATGTGAACCATCATGAAGACTCTCCATTAATACTTGCAATTGTTATTTAGTGTAAAATATTGTCATTTACTACCTTTTTCATCTTGTCTCAATGATTGTAAAAACTCCTAGTTATGCATTATCCTATCCAACAATACAGCCTCCAATAGGATTGTCACACATTTTGGAGTTTTTATCCTTTTAGGTACCATATATTTGTCCTTATGTTCTCTATTTACCACATCTACCCTTGTCTTCAATGTTAGTGATGGAATCTCAATGTAGTGACATGCCATAACATGCTGGCAATTATGTACCTTTGAACAATGTAGATAAATGCGCTATGTCAAGCATGGTCTAACATGTCTTATTGACTTGCACTAGTAAAGGTACCCTACCACTATCGTTTGGAACTATAACGTGTCACATCTCTTACCAACTAGAATCTACAAGGTAGAAAAGATGTCATGTTTTATCATGTACAGTTATTGTTCTCATCATCCATTTACTTGTCTTTGACCTTGTTTTTCATATACCTTCATGTTCTAGACTCATGCATTTCTTGTTGTTTCAGTTCACTATCTTGTTACTATCTTTGGAACTATTTTATAGAAAATTCTTCTACTTTCATTCATATAAGCTCTTAGCTAGTTATAAATGGCATTCTTTGTGCAAACTTACAACCTATAGCATTTCACTCCCTTTGACATTTAGTCAAATAGTTGATAAATCTCCACAAAGTGCTATTTAATATGTCAAATGGTTGGTGTACTTGGTTGATGCCAGCCATCATGAAGGTTGTCCCTTTTCATGTTTGCCATTGTTGTTTGGTGTAAAAGATTGTCATTCTCTTCCCTTGTCATCCTATCACAGTGATTGTAAAAACTCTTCATTATGCATTGTCATGTTCGACAGTGCAGCCTCCAGTAGAACTACACACTTTTTGGGCTGGATATTTGTCCTTATGTTCTCTATTTTCCATGTCTGCCCTTGTCTTCAATTTAAGTCTTGTAAAAATAGTCTTTCACCTATCATTATACTTCTATGATGAGTCTAAATGTAATGACATTCCATAACATGTTGTCACTCAGTATAGTTTAAGCCATAATGTTTTGAATGCTAAATCATTTAACAATCCTATTTTTTTGGTTTTTTAAAAAAAAATTTAAGAATGCGTAAGGAAGTTGATGTAATCAGTCTATGATTAATGAAGTTTTGGTTTTCTACAATATTTCATGATTATGTTCAGTTAAACAGTCTTGTTCCAACATTTTCTTAAGGTCTATATTGTATATTTTTGGAGAACCATTTATTGTAGATCATAGTCATTTTGGATTTTGTGGAATTTAATTCCATTTAGTATTAAAAAATAGTACATTTGTGTATTAGGAATTCATTCAAGATAAGAGTCTGATTAAAGATATTTTCATAGGGGACATTGACAGTCCATTAGGAGATTACTTGTTGAAAGAGTTTGGAGTTGTTAAAATACTTGTGAGAGTATGGGGTACTCTCATGAGTATGATCAGAGAAGGGTGTAAAGATTCAAGGAGGTAAACTGATTAATGAGTTGAGTGTGTTGTCATAGGGAAATGGGGTATGTAATCAGTAAAGTTATTAAATACAATCAAAGTCAGTGTGTGATTAGAGGTATGCAATTAGGAGTTACAGATTAGAGGGAATGTTATTTGGAATTCAAAGGTTGTGATCAGAGTAGTGGGATCAGTTGAGTGGTCTTGGAGAGTGATTCAATTGGAGAAGACATTTTGGAATAGGGAGGTGAGTTGTGAGTGATGATGTGAAATTATATCTACCATAAAGAAGTGGAGATTTGTCTTGAAAGACATTGTTGATTGCATGTTGTAGAAGGGAAAATGAAGAGTTTTGACATGATTTTGAATTCTCCCATGATGCCTCTGCATCATAGTGGTATCAAATAAGTTCATAATAAACCATTATTTTAATAGTAAAGTAACATAACAAAATACACAGTGATATATATTAATGCAAAGTAACACCTAAAGATAAATATCTAGACTAATCACCAACCAGGATGTCGTTGGTGATTACTTTGGATATTTATCTTCAGGTGTTTTTTTTTAACATTCCATAATTGGTCAAAATTTTGACTATCCTTAGTTGAAACCGTCACCAAGAATGGTCTACATATTGACCATTCTATGTCAAAATTTAGCATCGTGGGTTTGGCATCTTGGTCGGACGAGCCAAATATTTTGACCAACATTGGTCTAAATTTTGATTAATTTTGGTTGAAACCCTCACCAAGACTAGTGTACATATCGACCATTCTATGTCGAAATTTAGCACTATGGGTTTGGCATCTTGGTCAGGTGGGCCAAAAATTTTGAAGGACAGTGGTCGCAAGTTCGATGACCAAACTCGTCAATTGCAAATGTCAATTTTGAACAAAATTGGTGTAGAATATTCTACCTTATCAACGATATGTCAAAATTTCAACTATGAAAATACCGACAAGACCATTTGTAGATCATTCAACCAATCTTGGTAGAAAGTTCAACCATTTGTTCATCGAAAAAAGGTGCCAATTGTACTAGTGATAAATCTAGTTTAAGCTCGGTGATGTTAGTGTCGACCGAGAGCTAGTATATGTCAAGTAAATCTAGTGTTGACTGAACATTACTAATTTTCAAGCAATAGGAAATTACCGAGAAAAGATAGTGTTTTCCAAGGAAGAATTTGTAGTGATGACCGAGGTACACAGTGATGACTGAGGAGATGAACACAGTATTGACCAAGTGTTAGTAATTTACATTTGAAGAAAGAATTAAGAATCCAAGCCAACACATTTGAATTCTTGGGATATGTAAAACATGTTGACATTATTAATGAATTGTATGGAGCATTTAATACATGGTAAATCATTTTATTATGGATTCAAAGAGAAGTTTGGATATGTATCTAGAAGGAAAAGATGAAGAACATAATGATGGAAGGATTCAATGAATCTGACCTAAACCTAAGATCTATGGAGGAGATTAAGTAGCAAAAGATCGATCTACCTAATCAAAGAGGTATAAAGGAAAACCTAATTGTGAGGTTACAGTGATTGAAGAAGAGGTTGATGTTATTGACTAATAAGTCTAAGCAGAAGGTTGAAGGTGAAATTGTGAAGGAGCTAAATAGACTTGTGATTGCTTGAAGTGAATTCCAAGAATATCAGAGATGGAGATGGAAATGGAGGTCAGTCAGTAAATCAGCATATACGTGTGAAGTGGATTTGTATTTCCAAAGTGAGTTGTATATTTGTTAAATCAGAAACTACTATTACTTTCTAACCATTGTATCAGTCTAAATCCTTTAATCAAGGTTAACCTAACAGTCATTGTATAAATTATTTAATCAAGGTGAAATTCTAATGGAATATTCTTAAGTCCTCTAACTAGGCCACTTTTGATAGAGTGTTTTAAATATTTTAACAGAGTCACACCTAACAGTATGTATGTAAATCTTTAACAAGGTTGGCTTTTAACAGAGCTCACTTCAGAAGTGTGAAAATCAGTAGCATGTTACTGAAATGTCCCCTTTCTAATTTTTATATCATATTTAAGTCCTCTAATCAGATTATTAAATCAAACAATCAACACTTTGAAAGATTATGCAATTTCTCAATAAAACCCAAATCAGGTATGCCCGAAATAGTGCCAAAAACTTCACAGCTTCACATATTATTGATAAATCTGAAAGTAGACATTTTTACAAAAATTTCACCAGAATAAAGGCCTACAAAATGATATTTCCAGATCTTTATAGATTTTACACGATAGCTCCCAAATGGAGGACAAAAACAATGCTCATAGGGCTCCCGAAAATAACACAAAATAGCCTAAAAACACCATAAAACACTAATAATCTATCAAAGAAGTATAACCATGACCCAAGACATATATTCAGCTCTATTTTAAAATCAAAATGTCTATAATATAGTATCAAACCAAACTAATATGAAATACTAAACCGGAAACACCAAACTCTTACAAGAAACACACCCGAAAACTCACAAATTTGCACTGTTCAGCACAAGGGCAAACTCTGCATGGGCTTGCACATAGAATGGCCTCAAACTCCCATCCTTAGCCTTCTTGGAAACTTGAAAAATCCCATCTTTGGTTCTCCTTCTCCACAGGTTTGGCAGCCTCTGAAGAACAACAAAGCAATGAGCAAAAATCAAGTTCTAGAATGAGCCCAAAATGCCTCCAAACCCCTTTAACAAGGTTGGCTTTTCACAGAACTCACTTCAGAAGTGTGAAAATCAGTAGCATGTTACTAAAATGTCTCCTTTCTAATTTTTATATCATATTTAATTCCTCTAATCATATTATTAAATCAAACAATCAACACTTTGAAAGATTATGCAATTTCTCAATAAAACCCAAATCGGGTATGCCCGGAATAGTGTCAAAAACTTCACAGCTTCACATATTATTGATAAATCTAAAAGTAGACATTTTTTTAAAAAATTTCACCAACATAAAAGCCTACAAAATGATATTTTGAGATCTATATAGATTTTACACAACAGTTCCCAAATGGAGGACAAAAACAATGCTCATAGGGCTCCCAAAAACAACATAAAATAGCCTGAAAACACCATAAAACACTAATAATATATCACAGAAGTATAAACACAAACCAATACATATATTTAGCTCTATTTTAACATCAAAATGTCTATAATACAGCAGCAAACCAAACTGATATGAAATACTAAACTGGAAACACCAAACTCTTACAAGAAACACACCTGAAAACTCACAAATTTGCACTGTTCAGCACAAGGGAAAACTCTACATGAGCTTGCACATGGAATGGCCTCAAACTCCCATCCTTAGTCTTCTTAGAAACCTACAAACTCCCATCTTTGGTTCTCCTTCTCCACAGGTTTGGCAGCCTCTGAAGAACAACAAAGCAATGAGCAAAAATCAAGTTCTAGAATGATCCCAAAATGCCTCCAAACCCCTTTAAAAGAGGGCATAACCCTAACTCACAACCAAGAGGGGTCAATAATACATATTTTAATAATAATTATCATTTATTAATTCATTGGTTTCCAAAGATTAGCCCCTTTTCCTGAAACTTCATTTTTTGAGCCTGCCAGCCTTAGCAAAAGTTATTATTTTTTATTATTTGAAAAGGGGACATGACAAGTCCTCCCTCCCAAATATTGCTTTTCCTCAAGAAATGAAAGTTTTGATGCTCAAGAATATGTGCTCCTTCCCAAGTTGCATCCTCCAATGGTAATCCTTTCCATTTGACCAAATGCTCTGTGATGCTCCTATTTCTCAATCTTTTCTCTCTTGTATCCAAAATCTCTTCTGGTATTAAGACTAATTTCCCTTCATCATCAAGAGGTGGTAATTCTATAGATACTATGGTTTTCTAGCCTAGAACCTTTTCAGGCAAGAGACATGGATAACATTATGTATTTTGTTGTTTGGTGGGAGCTCCAATTCATAAGCTGCATCTCCTACCTTCTTGATGATCTTATAAGGCCTATAGAACCTTGGCTTGAGCTTCTCTGCCCCACTCCTTTTCAAGGTTATTTTCTTATATGGCTAAAACCTAACAAATACCAAATCTCCCACCTTAAAATATCTTTCAGTCCTTTTCCTATCAGCGTACAACTTCTGTTGGTTCTGTGCATGTTGTAGATTATCCTTGAGGGACCTTATTATGTCTTGGCTTTGCTTAACAAAATCACTTGCTGTAGGTACTCTACTATCTGAAAGTACTAGATCAATAAAGGAAAGGGCATCATAACCATAAAAAGCACAAAAAAGAGGCATACCAATAGACATGTGATGAGATGTATTGTAACAATACTCCCTTAGGTGCAACCATTTCACCCAAGCATGTTGTTGATTTGAAACATAGTTCCTCAAATATCCCTTTATCCATTTATTAACTATCTCTGTTTGTCCATTTGTTTGAGGATGATAGATAGTACTGGGAGTGAGTTTAGTTCCTACCAAATGAAAGAGCTCCTTCCAAAAAGAGCTGAGGAATCTACTGTCCCGATCACTAACAATGTTTCTAGGCAAGCCATGTAACCTAAAAATTTCCTTGAAGAACAATTTTGCACTTGTGATGCCTTGAAATCAGATGTGATGGGAAAGAAATGTGTACATTTAGTTAGTCTATCTACCACCACATATATGCAATCCTTACCTTGAACCTTGGGCAACCCAGTGATGAAGTCCATGGAAATACTTTCCCATTTTTGTTCAGGAATAGGAAGTGGCTGCAACAACCCTGCAGGAAAAATTTGCTCACTCTTATTTTGTTGGCATACCATACATTCCTTAATGTGTTTAAGGAAATCCTCCTTCATACCCTTCCATGAAAAATTCTCTTGAAGTTGCTTGTATGTCTTGAAGTATACTTGATGACCAACCAAAGGTGTGTCACGAAAGGCCCTCAATATCCTCTCCTTAGTTTTTGATCTTGGCACTAAGAAGATCCTATTCTTGTAATAAATCAATTCATCAAAAACCTTGTACCTGTTATCATCCACTAACTTATCCAAAATCTTGGTGGCAAAGGAATCTTTAGCATACTTTTAAATTATGGAGACTTTCCAATCAGCAGAGATAGATTTTAAGGAACACAAAGTGGGCTTTCTTGAGAGAGCATCAACAACCACATTATTCTTTCCTTTCACGTATTCAATATCAAAATCATAAGCTTGCAATTTGCTTACCCATTTTTGTTGATGATCATTCAAATCCCTTTGGTTCAAGAAGAACTTGAGGCTATTATGGTTTGTCTTTACAATGAATCTCCCACATACCAAGTATTGTCTAAACTTATGAAGCACATGCATGATTGCCAACATTTCCTTATCATAGATGGAGTAACCTTTCTCTAATTGATTTAATTTTCTACTCTCAAATGCTATTAGATGTCCCCTTTGAGTTAGGACAGCCCCTATACCTTCTCCAGAAGCATCACATTCAACAACAAAAGGTAAAGAGAAATTTGGAATTGCAAGCACAAGGCATGAACTCATTACCTCCTTAAGCTTATCAAATGTTTTTTGTGCCTCTTCTATCCAAATAAAAGCTCCTTTCTTTGTCAAATCAGTCAAGGGGGAAGCAAGCTGAGAAAATCCCTTGACAAATCTCCTATAGTAGCTACACAACCTGAAGAAACCTCTCAACTATGTAAGATTAGTGTGTGGAGGCCAATCCAAAATTGCTTGAATTTTTTTGTTGATCAACCTGTACTCCTTTAGAACTTATAATATGTCCCAAATATAGGATCTCCATCAAACCAAACTCACATTTAGATAGCTTAGCATAGAAGTATTGCTGCTCCAAGATTTCCAAAATAGTGTCTATGTGCTTTAGATGCTCTTTCCATGTTTTACTGTAAATCAAGATATCATCAAAAAATACCAAAACAAATTTTCAAAGATGCTTGCTAAATACCTTATTCATACAAGATTGGAATGTTGCTAGTGCATTAGTGAGGCCAAATGGCATAACAAGAAATTCAAAGTGCCCATAGTGACATCTGAAAGCAGTCTTTTCCACATCTTCCCTCCTCATGTGTATTTGATGGTACCTTGATCTTAAGTCAATTTTTCAAAAGTATACAGCACCATGTAACTCATCAATGCGTTCATCTATGCGTGGTATGGGATACCTATTTTTTATGGTCTTCTTGTTTAGAGCCCTTTAGTTTATACACATTCTCATTGTACCATCCTTTTTCTTGACAAGTACCACAGATGATGCAAATGGACTAGAGCTAGGCCTTATGAATCCCATGTCTAGGAGTTCCTTAATAGTTTTTTCTATTTCTTCCTTAAAACCTCTTGGATGGTAGTATGGAGTTGTTATAACTAGTTTGGCACCCTGTTCTAACTCTATAACATGCTCAAAATCTCTATCTGGTTGTAATCCAAAGGCAAATCATTGAAAACTATACTATGCTTATCAAGAATATTTTGAATTTCAAAATGAAAAATACCTTGATTCTTTGGAGAGCTTTTTGGATGGATTATGACTCCTTCTACCCATGCTACTTGTCCTCTTTGAAAATTCCTCTCCATCCTCTTTGCAGTGACCACCTTAGGTGCTCCATTCGATAAGCCTCTCAATAAGACTTCTTTCCCATTGGAATGAAATTTAAACTCTATAGTTTGATGGTTCATGTAATAGCCTCCAATAGAGTGCAACCATTGAACACCCAATACAAGATCTGTCTCCCCAATTCCAACAACATAGAAGTCATCACATAACTCATAATCTCCTAAGGTCATCCTGAGTTGCTTCACCACACATGTGCAAGGCATAGTGAATCCATCAGCTATAGTAACATTGAATCCCTCAAAATCTTCTACTTTAAGTCCTCTTTTCATGACAAATCCCTCATCAATAAAATTGTGAGTTGCCCCACTATCAAGAGCTGTCAACCTTTTCCCTACGAGTACCCCTCGAATTTTAAAGGGATGGTATCTTGGGACTCCTTATAATGTTGCTAAAGTGCCATCCTTACTGATTTCTTTTTCTTTCTCTTCTTCTTCCTCCTCCTTAGTGTCATGAAATTTCTCATGCTCATTTGAATCAGATTCTGAAGAAAATTCAATATAGTGCACTTGACCTTTCCCCAAACATCTGTGTCCTGGAACCCATGGTTCTCTACAAGTGAAACAAAAAAATTTCCTTCGTAATTCACTCCTAGTCTCTTCATCTACCTTCTTTTTTGCTACATTTATCACATTATTTGGTTGTGGTGCTGGAAAAGTCTTTTTCTAAAAATTCCCCTTATGTTGCCAAAGATTTGGGGGGTTTTGATTAGTGACTAGTTTCATAGGCACACAAGTTTCAAGTTGCAAGCTTCTTTTGATAGCTTCCTATAAGGTTGAGGGTGATAAAACCTTAACCAAACCCTTAACAGATCTTCCAAATTATCAAGAAAAAGATAAAAATCCTCTTTTCACTCATATCAAGTACCATAATAGCCACTTTTTAAAAATCTTCTACATACTCATTAACTGATTTGGTTTGCCTCAACTTTCACAATTCTTTAAAATACTCTTCATCATCCTTGAGATCAAATCTATCTATCACTCTTTGACTAAAATCATCAAATGTAGTTACCTGATCATGATCTTGAGTAGTCATTCCATGATACCACCAATCATAGGATGTATCTTCCAAGTGTAGACTTGTGAATTGAATGGCATCACTCTCCTTCATGGGGTTAAGAGTGAAGAACGTTTGTAATTTTGGTAGCCATGCTCTAGCTGAAATTTAATTTGTTCCATCAAAAGTAGGTGTTGTAAAATTGCTTATTTTATTTTTGAGCTCTCTTCCACTTATGTCCTGCTCCCTCCTATACTCTTTCTTGGGCATCAAAGTGTTCATCATATACACATATTCTCTAAAAGGAACCAAACTGGGAAAGTCATCATCTAAGCCATTGTAAGTAGCTCTTAATGCAATCAAGTTACCTGTAACCTCTTCCATCCGACTAAGGGCTAGATTTGGTACTGGTGGCTCATATGTAGGAAAGAAAATAGTTTTTGTTGATTTAGAGGGTGTGGGTTTCAAATTTCTTGGCTCCTCTGAAGTGCTCTCTCTCTCATTAGTAGATACAACTCCTTGGAGTTTTTTTGTCAATAACTGCAAAGCCTCTCTAGTTTCTGCCAAACTATCCACTGTTTGCTTTTGAGTGTTCTAGATGTCCTGGAATAATTTTTTTGCCATCTCATCCGGGTCAGCCATACTTGTCCCTTCCTTGAATTTTTTACTTTTATTTTCAATTGGAGGTTTGATCAGAATTTCTTTAATCTTTTCTCGCTGCAAATATCTCTTTTCTCTTTCACTTAGTTGCATACAAACTTCTACAAACCCTCAGGCTGGCAATATCATAGCTTTGATACCACTAAACTATCCCCTTTCTAATTTTTATACCATATTTAAGTCCTCTAATTAGATTATTAAATCAAACAATCAACACTTTGAAAGATTATGCAATTTCTCAATAAAACCCAAATCGGGTATGCCCGAAATAGTGCCAAAAACTTCACAGCTTCACATATTATTGATAAATCTGAAAGTAGAAATTTTTATAGAAACTTCACCAGAATAACAGCCTACAAAATGAAATTTCCAGATCTATATAGATTTTATACAACAGCTCCCAAACGAAGGACAAAAACAATGCTCATCGGGCTCCCGAAAACAACATAAAATAGCCCGGAAACACCATAAAACACTAATAATCGATCACATAAGTATAACCACAACCAAAGACATATTCAGATCTATTTTAACATCAAAATGTCTGCAATATAGATGAAACCCAAACTGATATTAAATACTAAACTGGAAACACCAAACTCTTACAAGAAACACACCTGAAAACTCACAAATTTGCATTGTTCAGCACAAGGAAAAACTCTGCATGAGCTTGCACATGGAATGGCCTCAAACTCCCATCCTTAGCCTTCCTAGAAACTTACAAAATCCAATCTTTGGGTCTCCTTCTCCATAGGTTTGGCAGCCTTTGAAGAACAACAAAGCAATGAGCAAAAATCAAGTTCTAAAATGAGCCCGAAATGCCTCCAAACCCCTTTAAAAGAGAGCATAACCCTAACTCACAACCAAGAGGGGTCAATAATACATATTTTAATAATAATTATCATTTATTAATCCATTGGTTTCCAAAGATTATCCCCTTTTCCTGAAACTTCACTTTTTGAGCCTACCAGCCTTTTCAAAAGTTATTATTTTTGATTATTTGAAAAGGGGACATGAGAATTACAAAGTGGTTTTTTTCCAAATTAAGTTTCCACTAGAAATCTTGGTGTTATACTTGTTTGAATGATTTTGATGTGGATGTTGTTAAAAGTTTTATATTATGCAAGTTAATTACTTTTGGACAGTGGATTGCATGTTATATGTTTCTGATATATGCTATAGAGACCGTGTTGAATTGCTAATTATATCTGAGTTTGTTGAAGTATTAAAAGTTCAATTGGTACATCTAGACCTGATAAAAATTGATTCAAATCCCCCCCCCTCTCTATTATTCTAAATCATTTTAACAATTGGTATCAGAGCAGTTGCTGCTTACAGAGAAAGTTTAAAGGTACTTCAAGCTAATGATCAAGATGTACAAAAAGGAGGTACCAAAGTTGAACAAAGAGAACTTCCCTACATGGTAGAGTTTGATGAAATTGCATCTAGCTGGTATTGGTGATTTGGTGAAGTACTATGTTGAAAATGAGTATGTTATACCTGCTTCACCTTTGACTACCAAGGAGATGAAAGAAAAACAAGAACATAGTCAAGAAATGTTGGAGATTGCATCTTCCCTAAGCTATAATTAATTTGAAGACATCAAGGACTACACTAATGCAAAAAAAAATGTGGGACACTATTACAACTATCTATGGTAGAGATACAAATGTCCTGAGAGAAAAATCTAAAAGTCTAAGAGGAAAGTTTGATGAAATAAAAATGCAAGAAGGTGAAAATATTGCTCAATATTGTGGTGGGATTAAGGAGGTAGTCAATACTATTAGAGGAGCTAATGGAAACATTGATGATGAAATTGTTATTGGTAAACTAATGAGAACTTTTCTTCATAACTATGCTATCATAATTTTTACAATACAAGAATCAAGATGTAACCCTAGTAATGTTCTAACTCTGGAAATTCTTGTTGATAAGCTTACTGCTTTTGAGTTGTCTAACTATGATAACTACACTGTTCCTAATGTTGAATCTACATTTAAGTCACAAATAGTTCTGCATAAGTCTAAGAAGGAAAAAGAAAAGTGTGTGAAAAGTGATAGTGATAGTGACACTTCTGATGAAGAACTAGATGATCTTGAGACACTTATGGCTAGAAGGATAAAAAGAGGAAAAGGGAAATATAAAGGTAAGCTTCCTATAATCTATTTTTCATGTAACAAAGTTGTCCATATTGTAGCAAGATGCCTTGACAGGACTAAAAAGGATGAGAGAAGGGAAAGCAAGTACAAAGACAAGAGAAATGACAAAGATCACTGAAAGTACAGAGACTACAAAGACAAATGTAAGAAATATTGTTATATTGCTGAAGAGAAAACTGACAGTGACACTAGTGAATCTGATGAATGTGATATAGAAGTTGTTTATGTTGCTATGAAAGATGATTTTGATGAAGATGAGAAAACTGCACTTATTTCTTATGTGATTAAAGGTGATAAATGTATTATTGATAGTGGTTTCTCACATCACATGACTGGTGATAAAAGTAGGTTTGAAACCCTAGATAATTACAAAGGTAGAAGTGTTAAGTTTGGTAATGATGCACCATGTCCTGTGAGAGGAAAAAGATCAATTATATTGACTAACAAGATCACATGTGAAAATTCTTATTGGGTTGAAGGTCTTAACTATAACTTGTTGAGTTTGCACAGTTGAACATCATTAGTTACCGAGTGGAATTTCATCACAGAAAGGCTAAAATATTTGATGTCACTGGTCAACTAATTGGAAATGGAGAACAGACAAGAGGTAACTTGTTCTATCTAGATCTATCAGAAGAAACATGTTTGTTTGTACAATTTGATGATGTATGGTTATGGCATAAGAGATTGTGTCATGTGAATTTTGATAATTTGGTAAATAATAGTAAAAAGAAGAAAGTTAGAGGCTTTCCAAGATTGAAGAAACCTGATAATGTGATGTGTAAACAATGTCAATTGGGAAAAATGACAAATTCTAGTTTTAAGAGGAAGACATGTATACATCTGAAAATATTTTGGAATTAGTTCATATTGACCTTTTTTGACCTATGGGTGTACAAAGTTATTGTGGTGATAATTTCATTTTGTTTGTTGATGACTATTCTAGAATGATGACTATGATGGTTTTAAAGGAGAAATCTGATGCATTTCAATTGTTTAAGTGGTATTTAGTAAAATTTGAAAAAGAAATAGGTAGAAGCTTGAAATATCTGAGATCTGATAATGGTAGAGGATTTATATCAAATGAGTTCAATCTGTTCTACAATGATAGAGGAATAAAGAGACAGATGTCTGCACTGAGGACACCTCCACAAAATGGTATATCAAAAAGAAGAAATGGGTCAATTATGGATTGTACTAGAACACTGATGATAGAAAATAATGTTGCACAAAAGTTCTGGAGAGAAGTTGTAAGTAAATCTATTTATACCTTAAACCAAGTATAAATAAAAAAAGGTACAAATGCTACACCTTTTGAGTTATGGCATGGATATACACCTAATGTGCTATATTTTAGAGTCTTTGGGAGTAAATGCTATATACTGAAAGACAATAGGAGTGGAAAATTTGATACAAAAAGTGATAAAGGCATATTCCTAGGATATTCCACTAGGAGAAAAGCTTGTAAGTGTTTGAATTCTAACAATAACAAAGTTGTGGGAAGTGAAAATGTTAGAGTAGATGAATATGTAGAAAAGAATGAATTGGAGTGCAAGCAAGAACCTGAAGATTACAGATCTTTTGTATACATGGAAGAAGGAGAGATAAGTAATACACCTAAACTAGATGCAGAGTCACAAATAAGTGATGTTGTTGAGCATCAGGAGGATGCTTCCAAGCACAAAGAAGTAGAATTTTCATGATGAACCTGAAGACCCAGAACAAGGAGAAAGGAAATCTGAACCTACATTGGCATAGTATGTAAGAAGACATCATACGCTTGAACAAATGATTGGAGATAAAGAATCTAGAATCATGACAAGAAGTAAGTTGAAAGATCATACATGCTTACTATGTGATTTTGAGCCTAAAATAGTAAAAGATTCTTTAGAGAATGATGACTAGATGCAAGCCATAAATGAAGAAATAGAGTGAATAGAAAAGAATAATACATGGACTCTAGTGTCGAGACCAGAAGACAAGAATGTTATTGGAACAAAATAGATATTAGAAGAAGTATACATTGAACAACTTGAAGGATTTATCGACCTAAGAAAGAAGAATATGGTTTTCAAGTTGCACAAGGTGTTGTATGGATTGAAAAAAGCCCCTAGAGCTTGGTATGAGAGACTGCATAATTATTTGATAAAGATTAAATTTTCAAGGAAAAATGACAACAATAATCTAGATATGAAGACTAAAAAAGGTAAAGGGATTTTGTTAGCTAAAATCTTTGTTGATGATATCGTATTTGGAGGACAAGATGCCCTATGTCAGAACTTTTCAAATGAGATGCAAACTGAATTTGAAATGTCTATGTTTGGTGAGATCAAAGTCTTTGCTGGTTTGCAAGTTTATCAGATGAAGAAAGGTATCTATATTACTTAATCTAAATATGTCAAGGAGATACTGAAAAATTTTGGTATGGAGGATTACAGAACAGTAAGTACACCTATGATTACTAGACATAAACTATCTAAAACTGATGAAACAGCTAAAGTGAATCAAACCTTGTATAGATTTATGATTGGAAAGCTATAATATGTTGTTCATAGTAGAATAGATATTTCCCTAGTAGTTGGGATTGTGGCAAGATTTTCTTCCAATCCTAAGGAAAATCATATGATGGAAAAGAAAAGAATATTGAGATATCTGAAAGGAACAAAGGATTATAGATTGTATTACAAGAAGAATGACAAGTTTAAATTGACAGTTTACACTGATGCAGATTGGGATGGAAATTTTGATGACAAAAAAAGTACAAGTGGTGGAGCATTCTTTCTAGGAAAGAGATTAGTCTCTTGGACAAGAAAGAAATAGAACTGCATTTCCCAATCTACAACAAAAGTTGAGTATGTAGAAGTGTTAGGATTAACAAGGTAGAAATAATAGTTACATGCAAATATAACCAATATCAACAAATATTAAACCACATAGAAGAGAACACAAGACACAAAGATTTAACGTGGTTCACCCAATCCCTGGGCTACGTCCACCAACAACAATTCCAATATTATTATTATCCAGTGATTACAACTTGATTAATATCTATAATTCCTTATAGCTCAATACTACAGCAAGAAGCTACTAAAACATGCATTATAAAATCCCTAACCCTAAGCCATATTATACAATATTTTTCCACTTTAGGGTTAGAATGAGTTACAACATGTCAGCTCAAAAATAGCAAAAAATATGTCAGCCCCAAAAAAAAATTCATTACGGCTCAAAAATATGTCATCCCCAAACCCTAGTGAGGGTGGGAGGAAAAGTGTACAGTACTTTCCTGATCAGTCACCACAAGTCAACAAGAAGTAGCAGTAAATTGTTCAAATTTAGTGTGGATCAAGAAATTGTTAAAAGGTATGAAGGAGGAAATCACTGAGCCAGTTGTTATTTTCTATGATAACACAAGTGCTATTAATATATCTGTAATAGATAAAAGTGTGTGTGTGTAAGATGTAAGGTGTAAAATATGTAATGTAAAATGTTATGGACATACAAACTTAATAAAATAGAAATACTTATCTTGAAAAGAGGCTGATGCTAAAATCACTATTTTTTGATGTCTGTGTTTAGTTTCATGAAATTCTGCAACTTGATCTGGCCTGAAAATGAAGAGACAAAGAAAACCCAGAAAACTTCTATCTTTCAGAGAAATGTCAAACTTGACCTCAGGATCGGAGTACAATCTTACCGTGGGGTACAATCCTGACCCCTACTGAAAGTCATCCTTGACCTAAAATAGCTCCGATGAAAATTTTGTTCGCAGATCTCAGAAGTTTTCTGAAAAAGGTACTCAAATCTGAACTACAATTCATTGTCCTGCACCTGTACCTACAAGAAAAAAAGGATTTATTGTTGGGATGAGGGGTTTTCCTTATTCAAACCCTGATTTGGAATTAACCTTAATATTGAAATTGAAATAGAGAATGCTAGCAAGTAGTAGAAATAGATCTAACAACGGAGCTATGATATTCGATAGATATGCAATTGTATTTGAAATGTAAACAAGTATGTTGACTTGAAAGCTTGGACACAATGTTAACAAATGTAAATCAAAACCTCCATGACTATATGCTTGGAATCCACCTTGAAGGGAGAAAGAATAGATCTTGAAGATGAACAAAGGTTCTTGAAGGAAGATCACACCACCATGATGGATAGAGCTAGGGTTTGAATGATGAATCTTGAATGCTTGAACCAAATCCCTCCAAAATACTTGAATTCTTGAATCCTTGATGTTTAATGGAGAACTTGAATTCTTGAATGTACATAATGGCTTGCTTGAAGAATGGAGTGCTTGAGATATTATGACAAAAGATCTTGTAAGGTGATCTCATGAAGTTGTTTGATAGTGGATTTGAAAATGAGAGAGGAAGGCTTCCTTTTATACTAGTCTAGGGCACAAAATTCTAGAGAGGTTACATAAGAGAATTAAATTATAATTAAGCCTTAACCCCTAGAAATGGACCTAGATTAAAAATATAATTTAAGAGTTTACCATTTCAAAATCCAAAACAGCCGACCCGAAAGCAGGAAAATAAATCTTTTCAAAACCCGACATCTAAAAATCATGGAATCTTGAAAGTTGGACCTTGGGTCAAGGTTGAGGTTGAATATGACCTAGGTCAGAGTTGAGGTCAATTTTGACCTAGGTTAGAGTCAAGGTTGACCTTGACCCTGAAGTCAAACATTTCAGAATCTCAGTCCAGAATGCTAGAAAAGTGCAGAAAGAGGGTGGAAAAAGGGGAGAGTGAGGAGAAAAGCTAGATTCAAGCCAGGGACCTACTTGAGGCATTTGACATGACCCCACACTACCTACTCAAAGGGATAAACATTCTTAACATGGAAGTGCTTCCATTTTAAGATGATACATTAAGCCCCCACTTTAGCAAGACTATGGATTCAATGCAAACTCTTGGTAAAGGAGAAGAAAGAAGAGATCCAAGTAGATTTGCAATGAGATAAAATAACACTTAGCTAAGGACACAAGCCCCCAGGCTAAGGATTCTAACTCAACATACATGTACAAGGGTGTGAAAACAAAGAGAAAACTAAAAGACACAAAATAGAGGGGTTAGTACTAAAACAAACCCAAATCAACTAGTAGAGGAAACCTTGCTAAGAAATGTTTCCTATACTAATATCATATTTGGAAAGCTATCATGAAAGCATAAATGATTACATTAGAAAGACAAGAGAAACATTATAAATAACATAGCTTCATGATCCAGTCCTACTAGCATGAAAGAGAAAAGAGAGGAAAGAGAAATTAATTACCTCACCCAGTAAGATGCCCACCTTACATGAATCACCAAGGAGGGAGAGCCAAACAAGTGGCCAAACCTGATAGTTCACCCATAAACTGCACCTTCAAATTGTAATGCATCTTCTGATGGGTTCTAGAATACCCATAGATCGACCTTCTTGTATCACCATGGAATATAAAATGTGCGTCTCCCAAGATTTAGCAACTTATGTGTGTTACCTTCGGAAGATTTAGCACATTTGAAAAATTGAAAAATACGTGTCTCTTCAGGATTTAGCAACTTATGTGCATTACCTTCAAAGGATTTAGCATATTGAAAAATTGAAAAATTGAAAAATGTGTGTCTCTTCAGGGTTTAGAAACTTATGGGCATTACCTTCAGAGGATTTAGCATATTTAAAAATTGAAAAATGCATATCTCTTCAGGGTTTAGCTACTTTTGTGTGTTACATTCAAAGGATTTAGCATATTGAAGAACGTGTCTCTTCAAGGTTTAGCAACTTATGTGCATTACCTTCAAAGGATTTAGCATATAAATAAAAAACTATAGTACAAGGGAGACCCTATATATGCCCCCCTCCTTATCATGGTTGTCTACTAGACATGATAAGGAAGAGAAAGAGGATACCTACTTCACAATGTTAGGAGATATCTTGTTTATCAACAATGTATACTACATTCCTAGGGAAGGGTATTGACCCCTACATCCAAGAGCATAGATAATCATGAAAAAGGATATGTCACTCATGGAAAAAGGATCCTCAAAGAAAGATATCTTATCAACAAGACCCCCACCATAGAGGAGTGCTTTTAGATAAAATATCATCTTTCAAAGATAAACTAGGTGAGAACAAAGATTCAATCATTAAGCCCCTTGCAATCAAGAGGAAGAGGAATATTTGAAATGAGGGAAACAACTCTAATCACTAGAGCAAGGGAAAGAGTTTATAATGAACATAATTTGCAAAATAGAGAAGAGGTGATGACCTAGGACAACAACCTCTCATATAAAAGGATATCCATAGTTAAAACATCAGTCAGTATAATGAAATAATATTGCAAGATAAACAAATACCACTAAGCTAAGGAAAGAAGATCCCTAGACAATGAGAAAGAAGGAAGAACCTTGCCCCCCAGGGATGAAATAAAGGGATACCTTTGCAAAACAAATGTCTTAGAAAAGGTATCTTGAATATAGAATAAAATCTATGGATGATTATAAACATAATGCAAAAACCATAGAGAAAGAGGGAAGAAAGAATAACAATTAAGCCTCAGATAAAATATATGCCAAGAGCCTAATGGATCCTATAAGGCTGGATTACATGCCTCTTGCCCCCCAGTCTTGAGACAAGAGGATAAAAGAAATCTATATTATATCAGAATGAGGGGTATCCCCTATATCAAAATTATGAAGGAATTGTAGAACTACACTAGAGTGAGATATAATTCCTAAAGCAGCTCTTTCTGTAACATATAACTTGAAATGCACACAATCAATAAGTAAATGTGTATTACTATAATGAAAAGGACATTTTTACTTGGATAGAGCATCTTTCGGCATAGGTTTAAAGATTTATTTCTTGGAATTCATCAACTAAACATACACCTTCTTAGCTACATCTTGACAAATATCAAGGTTATCTAAGGTAGGTGTAGGGAGAAGAAGAGGATGATGATCAACATCAACTACCTTGAATTGAGATTGCGAATAACCAACACCATGCATATCTTGTTTAGGGGGTATATGAACCAAATACTTAATACCATGCTCATTAACACCAAGCCCTAAACCTCTATAACCTTGTTTAGTCATCAGATTTTATCTTGTAGTGTACATATCATGTAAAGCTTCTACAGGAGGTGATTGTTTATCATGTTCATGAGTAAAAGTTGTGTAAGGTGGAATAATAGGTTTAGAAGAAGTTTCTTTACCCTTTCCTTTAATATCATCATGAATTGGAGGAGAAGGTAAATCAAAGAACTCTTGCACATCTGCATCCTAAACTATAGCTTGAATCCCATCATAAGTATGGGAAGAACTAGGATTAGCAGATGGAGAATTAGCCATATTAGGCATCAGATTAGGAGTAGGAAGGTTAGGAATTAAATTAGGGATGATAGGATTAGGATTAGGAAGATTAAGATATGGTGTATCATCTACCAAATTCTTCACATAGTCCAAAATAGTAATAAGTCCGCCACATAAATCTTTAATGAAAGTTTTGAAAGTAGGAAGACTAGTATTGGTCAATTTCACAAAAGAATAGGCAAGTGAAAAATGAAGGGTCACCAACACAATGAAGTGAATGATACTCTCATAAACATCATAAGTTTTATAAAGAGATGCTAAGAGGATAAAAATAAAGAAAATAAGCACACACCAAAGCATCTTAAAGATCTTCATAGTAAATGAAATGCAAGAAATATTTTTGTATTTTGTTGAATATATAGATTTTTTGTGTTTTGACTGTTAAAATGCAAGAGCATAAAAGAAATCTAACCTTGATGCAAGAAAACAAAAGATCTAACACCAAAAAGAAGGAGTCATCTCAAGATAATACAAAGGGAAATCTAACACAATAGGGCATCTAATTCCACAAAAGATAGGGGGTAAGCTTGTCGGGTTCACCAAAATGTAATGGATAAAAGTGTGTGTGTGTAAGATGTAAGGTGTAAAATATGTAATGGAAAATTTTATGGACATACAAACTTAATAAAATAGGAATACTTATCTTAAAAAGAGGTTGATGCAGAAATCACTATTTTCTGGTGTTTGTGTTCAGTTTCAAGGAATTCGGCAACCATATCCGGCCTATAAATGCAGAGACAGAGAAAACCTAGAAAATTTTTATCTTTCAGAGAAAGGTCATCCTTGACCTTAGGATCGGGGTACAATCTTACCTTGGGGTACAATCTTGACCCCCACTGAAAGTCATCCTTGACCTAAAACAACTTTGATAGAAATTATGTTCGCAGATCTTAGAAGTTCGCCGAAAAGGGTACTTAGATCTAAAATGCAATTCGTTGTCCCGAACTTGTACCTACAAGAAAAAGAGGATTTTTTGTTGGGATGAGGGGTTTGCCTTAGTAAAACCCTGGTTTGGAATCAACCTTAATAATGAAATTGAAATAGAGAATGCTAGCAAGTAGTAGAAATAGATCTAACAATGAAGCTATGATATTCGATAGATATGCAATTGTATTTGAAATGTAAACAAGTATGTTGACATGAAAGCTTGGACACAACATTAACAAATTTAAATCAAAACCTCCATGTTTGTATGCTTGGAATCCACCTTGAAGGGAGAAAGAATAGATCTTGAAGATGAACAAAGGATCTTGAAGGAAGATCACACCACCATGATGGATAGATCTAGGGTTTGAATGATGAATCTTGAATGCTTGAACCAAATTCCTCCAAAAGGCTTGAATGCTTGAATCCTTGATCTTCAATGGAGAAATTCAATGTTTGAATGTAGATAATGGCTTGCTTGAAGAATGGACCGCTTGAGAGATTATGACAAAAGATATTGTGAGGTGATCTCATGAAGTTGCTTGACAGTGGATGTGAAAATGAGAGAGGAAGGCTTCCTAATTTTATACTAGTCTAGGGCACAAAATTCTAGAGAGGTCAACATAGGAGAATTAAATTTCAATTAAGGCTTAACCCCTAGAAATGGACCTAGATTAAATATAAATTAAGAGTTTACCATTCCAAAATCTCAAATAGCTGACTTGGAAGTGAGAAAAAAAATCTTTCCAAAACCCGACATCCGAAAATCAAGGAATGGGTCCAAGGTTGAGATCAACTATGACCTAGGTCAGATTCGAGGTCAACTTTGACCTAGGTCAGAGTCAAGGTCGACCTTGACCTTGAAGTCAAAGATTTCAGGATCTCAGTCCAGAATGCTAGAAAATTGCAAAAAGAGGGTGGAAAAAGGGGGAGAGTGAGGAGAAAAGCCAGATTCAAGCCAGGGACCTACCTGAGGTGTTTGACATGACCCCACACTACCTACTCAAAGGGATAAACATTATTAACATGGAAGTGCTTCAATTTTAAGATGATACAATATCAAAGAATCCAATTATGCACACTAAGACCAAGCATATTGCTATCAAGTAGCATTACTTCAGAGAGCTAGTTCAAGACAAAGAGGTGAGATTGGAATATGATAATATAAAGGAACAATTAGTAGATATATTCACAAAATTTTTACATAAGGATTCTCATGAATATCTTAGAGGTAAACTAGGGGTGATTCCCCTAAGTGAGGCTACCTAGTAAAATAGGAGCACTACATCAAATGTTTTGAACAAAATATTTGACAAATTGATGCAGAAAAGGTCACACTTTAGGAGTTTCCTAGAGTTGTGACAAGTAAGGTGTTAGATATTTTTCTTGTGGGTCAAACTTGGCAAGGACATTGCCTTGATTCTCAGTAAATAGGTTTCCAAGTTTGCAAGAAAAGCCTAATTGATGAGGATTGGATAAGATCCTCCTTCTGCTTTGAGCTCCACAGGACTCAGGTGGGTATTGCCTACAAAATAGGTTACTATCTTTCAAGTGAACTATGGAATGGTGGATTAGGTCTTCATTTTCATGCTATTGGGTTCATTAGAGGCACTTTTAAGGAAGACAATTCTGAAAATAGCTGAGAACAACCTATTGCAGAATGTGACTAATGAAACTCCTATATGATAACATGAACAATGGCATAAGGGTAATGAGTCCTTCTTCTTTTTATGATTAAAACTCAAGGAAGGCTAACCTTTGATTCACTCTTCAAGGAATCAGCAACTATGGATTGTAAAACATTAGGGATAGTCCTATTTCTTAGGTATATGAACATGAAATGAAATGGCATTGATAGTGATGAATTTGTGTTTGATGACTGAAAGGTGTTTGAATGACAGAGATCAGATCAGTGCCTAATCCTTTGGGCAAAGAGTATAACATAAATCAATAGAGGAATTTCTATGAAATACAGTGATATGCCTTACAAACCACATACAATTTGGATAGAGTGCCTTACAAACTATCTTCTCAATCTAGGTTTGCTACCATCAAGATCTTCCACAGATGTATTCATTCTCTAAAATTGCACATCAGAATTTAATTCTTTTCTTGAAAGAAACTCATGCAACAATTAGATAGCTACCTTACAACTAGTATGTTCCAAATGCCTTACAAATAGAGACATACAAGAATAAACACAAAGCAAAGAGACAATAACAGAACCCAGGTAGAAATTGTATTGTATTTCATGGAAATGTATCAATACATACAAGTAGACTCTTTACTCAAAATCATAGGATCAACAATCTGCTCTACAAAGTTTGTATTATCAGCATTCAACCATCAAGAATATGGAACCAGAGAATAGAATCCCTTGGATTGCCAAAGACTGGAACTAGGAACCAAAGAGATTGAAAAACTAGAAAGCTAGGAGACCCAAAAGGTTTCAGAACCCCTACAAAATTAGGACTTTTTCTACTTATACGACTAGCTATCTTGGGATCCCAAATAGGTTAGGATGCAACAAGCTTTGGGTAGCTAGGGTTAGGGTTTCACCCACTAAACCAACCAATATCAATCAGTAATCAATTCCAGGGGAGAAAACCAAGCAACCTGGCCGAACAAACCCAAAATTGATCTTCATCAATGAAAATCCTCTTATTTGTACCGAAGATCATGCAAACACCATGCCTTTTAAGTCTATTTGTACACTTGCAACACACCTCAAGCTTTACCTATGTCCATTTTCTGACGGTACAAGTGTCTATAATCAATCATCAAACCCCCTGGATCACCCTGCAGCAGTCAGCACAACAACCTCATCAAATCCTACCACTAAAACCATAAATTTTGGTCCTTTCTATCACTGAGAAACCCTCCAAAAATTGAATTTGAAATTAAACAACTATTTTATAGTTCTAGTAGCAAATCGGTGGTCAACATTTGAAATCAGATCAACTTTATATCATGACTGTTCGATCTCTCCTTTTCGTGGTCTTTATGTCCCTAACTCAAGTAGATACCCCAGGTTTACCACCTGTGACCACGTGACAAGGCAAATTTTTATTCATGCAATGAAATACTTAACCCAGGCTCAACCCTGTGACCTAGCGAACAAAGAGAAACATTTAACTTTGGTCTCTTATTTGGGGAACTAGTGACAAAAGGTTTTCACCAGTTCATAGAACATTTTAAGTCATCGCTAAAATACTTAGCGATCACGCGACCTTCCTTCACTGAATTGCCAAACCTTTTAGAACACTGTCATTTTATTGCACAAATGACTGAAAAGCATTGAAATTCATCAAGTCGCTAACCTTGGTTATCCAGACCACTAGACCTTAGACCCCACCTGGGCCTACTTTATGCCACCTATCACCATGTTATTTGTTGCTCATGCTTGGTCATCTTTGACACAGGACCCACATGCCTAAGCCTTTGAAAATGGACGGCGGGCATAAGATCTCATGGCTCTGACACAACCCATGAGAAGTTACACTAACCATAGATCCTTTCCTCATCACTGACTCCTCTGACAACGGCCCCACCTAGTGGTATTCCTCGTCATCCTCTAGCTCAGCCAATCAAAAATTGACACCTTAGCAATGAATCATCATGTGGTCCCACTATTTCTCGCAAACCCTTAACCTTCCATCCATTTGGTGGACACGCGACTAAAGAAACCCTCACCCATTCATGAGAACTTTGAGGGCACTGCTAAATCATTTGGCTACTACGCAAACACTATTCGCCAAATCACTAAGTCTTTAGAGCCTTCGCTAAAATATCACGCGAACTAGGAAACCAAGCAAACATTTGTCAGAACCACCAAAAAGAATGACAAACAAACTGGGCCCGCATCAAGAAGATTGATGGCTGTCTAAAGTTCGCATAGACCTCCAAGATTCCATCAGATTATAAGACAACCATCGGATGAAGAATCCTTCCCTACTCTGACAACCCTCTGACAGGATATGAAATCAACGACTGACACATAATCTCAAGCCTCTGATAAATTTGATAAGAACTTACACCTTTCATCGATTCTCTGACAAGGTCAGGTCCCTCTAATGCATCTGAAAACTAGGTCCCACTAACAGCATATCCAGTCACTCGCTCGTGGACCAATCACAACTTGCCATTTGTACTTACATGTCATTATGGACCCACAGTCTATCTTCCATCACATCAGATGGTTGTCGTTAAAGCATTATGTTAAAACCTGCACATCTTCCCTCAGCGGTATAGCAACGATCGTTGATTCTGCTCACTCGTTAACAAGTCAATAGGGAAGGAAGACAGGGCCCACCGAGACAGATGGCACACGGTCATGAATTTGCATGTTAGAGAACTCTAACACCAAAAAATCTTGTGAATTAATGACAACCACATATTTCGAAAGGGTGAAACATAGGAAAAAATTACTGTAGGGGACTTAGGAAAAATTAATGCCGAAAGACTTAGGAACTTATTTCGCTGGGTGCATGAAAACTTAGTAAAATAAAGGCCGCTAGGGAATAAAAATTTAATGCACATGCCTTTATGAAATTTTAAGTGGCTCGAAAAGTAACATGAAATTAGAATAGAGCTACGGCACACTTAGGGTTTATTAAACACAACGGCTAGATTTTTGAATTTCAAACAAGGGTTCCAGCCAAAAAATAAGGAAAAACAACTGCAGAGATTGGAAGAAAAATGGGTACAGCCATGAAAATTTGCAAGTGCCAACAGTGGCTCTATCTAAGGATCTTGAAATGCAATTTTTAACAAGAACCATAGGACTCTGGGACGCAGACCAAAAACCACTCTAACCAAAAATAGGGAAAGAAACACACGACATAAAAGGAAACCAACTTGTACAGAAATTTACAAAGTATTTACACATGCATGATAATCAAAAACTTAACTGAAGAAGGGCTTCAAGAATTTCCCATGCACTGGTAATTCAAAAACTTCACCATCCATGTTCTTCAGCAAGTAGGAATCCTTCCCAAAACTATCATGAATCACAAAAGGGCCAAGCCATAGTGATTCAAATTTCTTATGCTTCCCTTTATCTTCTGCCCTCCCATTCCACTGAAGTACCAAATCATCAACCTTGAATTTTTTGGTAGTTTATTTTTTGTCAAATAAGTACTTCATCTTCTGTTGCAACTTGATATTACTCTTTTGACTCTCTTTTCTCTATCCATCTAACTCTGTCAGCTGCATAATTCTATTCTGCATTGGCTCTATGACATCCAACTCTTCATCCTGAACAAACTGGTAAACTGGAATTAGATTATTTATAGGTAGCCTTGACTGCAAACCATACTCAAGCTCAAAGGGAGACTTCCCAGTGGCTCTTTTCATTGTAATCTTGTCTACCCATAAAGCCAATCTCATCTTGGAATGCCAAGCTCTCTTATTCTTTTCAAGTGTCTTCTTCAAGATTGTCAGGATGCTTTTATTGCTAGACTCAGCTTGTCCATTTTCTTGAGGATGATAAGGAGATGAATAGGAAGTTATGATTCCATTATCTTTGCAAAACTTCTTAAACTCATTTGATCTGAAACACATTGCATTATCTATAATCAACTTCACAGGAACACCAAATCTGGTCAAAATATTGTCAAGTAAGAAATCAATCACCACCTTACTTGTTGCCCCTTTTGTAGGAATAGCATCTATCCATTTTGTGAAATAATCAATTGCAACAAGTATATAACTATGTCCTCCACTAGATTTCTCAGCAAACTCACCTATGAAATCCAAGCCCCACATGGCAAATGGTGCTTCTACAGCAATTGGGTTTAATGACAATGCTACTGAGTACTTTAATTTTGAAGCAAACCTATGACAAGCTTCACATTTCCTGACATATTGGAATGAATCCTTAAACAATGTAGGCCAATAATAACCTACCCTTAAAACCTTGTGAGCAGTAGTCCTTGCTGAAAAATGACCTCCACAAACACCAGCATGCATTTCATTTAAAACCTTCTCTGCCTGACATCTGTCAAGACAAACAATAAGACTCCATCTCTATTCTTCCAATCCAAGTCCCCTTGTAACAATGTATACTTCTGAGCTTGCAATTTCAAGGACCTCTTTTGATTATCTGTCATATAGTCTGGGCATCTAGCATTCTTTATGAAATAGACAATATCAGCATATTCTGGCTGCAATTCAATACTTGTGATTGTCATATCTGGAGTTCCTTCATTATTTACTTGGACTCAGTCCATATTTTCTTCAGTCATCAATTTTTCCAAGCCTTGTCCTCTCACAAGCTTAGTGATATGAATTTCTAGATTGAATTCTTGAATTCTAGTAATCCACTTGCATCTCTTTCCAATGACTTCAGATTGAGTAAGAACATCCTTTATTGCTGAATGTGGGACATATGCAACAACCTTTGCACACACCAAATAAGGCCTAAAAGATTTGACTGCTTTTACCAATGCATATGCCTACTTCTCCATCATCTCATAATTCAACTCAGCAGCCTGCAAGGATTTGCTAAAAAATGCAATTGGATGCTCAAAACCTTCATTGCCCTTTTGCAATAGAACAATAGCAATGGTGTGAAATGATGCAAAAGAAAACAAAGAAAAAGGCTTGGTGTAGTCAAGAGACCTAAGCATAGGCGCTTGTTGGACCACATCCTTAATTTTCTCAAATGCAGCCTAAGCCTCTACAGTCCATTGATACTTCACATCCTTTTTTAACAACTTTACTATAGGCTTGACAACTTCAGAAAAATTTGCAATGAATCTCCTAACAAAATTGATCTTCCCTAGAAAGGACTGCACCCCTTTGAGATTTTTTGGTCCAGGCACTTTCCTGATTGCTTCAACTCTTTTTGGATCAATTCTTATTCCATCTTTTGATACAATGTGTCCTAGAAGCTTTCCCTCTTTGACTGCAAAATTACATTTTTTAGGATTCAGGGACACACCATACTCCAGAGCTTTGACAAAAATCTTTTCTAGGTGCGAACAATGATCATGAGCCTTCTTGGAATAAGCAGTTAGGTCATCCTAGTACACAACCATAAACAGGTCTATGTACTCTTTGAAAGCAACATCCATGGCTCTTTGGAAAGTTGCTCCAGCATTTCTGAGACCAAATGGCATTCTGACATACACATAGGTTCTCCAAGGTGTTGTGAATGCAGTTTTGAATTGTTTAGACTCCTTCACTAGCACTTGGTTATATCTAGAGAAGCCATCCATCATAGACAATAACTCACAACTAGTGACCTTGTGCAACATTGCCTCCATATTAGGCAGTGAATAGTTGTCCTTTAATGATGCAACATTCAAATTCCTAAAGTCTACACACAACCTAATGTCACCATTCTTCTTTCTAACTGGGACTAAATTAGACACCCAAGTTGAATGCCTTATAGGTTGAATTATTCCTGCATCACTCAACTTGACTAGCTCTTGCTGCATCTTAGGAGCCAACAATGGGTTAATGGGCCTTTGATTTTGTTTGAATGGTTTTACATCTTGCTTTAATGGGATCTCATGTTGGAAAAGGTCCTCTCTATAGGCTTTTAGGTCATCATAAAACCATGCAAACACATGCTTGTACCTCCTCAACAACCTTATCAAGTTATCTTTCAATTGAGGGGTTAATCCTTTTCCAATATAGACTATTTGGGGAGCACTATGTGATCCCAAATTCACTTCTTCCAGATCTTCTACATTAGCATTACTTATTTTTGTCATATGATCACTTTGCCTACTATACAATGCTTTTAACTCAGTTAAGCCTTTAGGAATACTATTTGAATTCAGTTGAATCACCTCACTTCCCATGACCATGTCCTTGCCTTCAATTTTCTCAACCAAAGTGTTGTAGTCTATAGGTTGATCCTCATATATATCAAGACAATGAATAAATCTCAGGATGTCATGATCATCCTCAAAGACCTACCAATTGTAAATGTTGTCTGCAACAACTGGTCTACTTTTTACTTCAAGAATTGACACTCCAAACAAAGTTGAATCATTTCTTTTTAGAGCAACATTGGCCAAAAAAATCAGCCATTATGTTATTTGACCTTTCTACCCAACATATATTGAAAGCATCAAACATTTCAACCTAATCCCATATTAAATGTTTATACAATTTCAATCTTTCATTCTTGACAGCATATTTAGATCAAACTTGTGCCACCACAAGCTCAGAATCACCAAAAACCTTTAAACATTTTATCCCATGTTTGATAGCAATATTCAATCCTAAAGACAATGCTTCATATTCAGCAGTATTGTTTGTGCATTGAAAAGTCAATGAGAATGAATACTTAAAAGTAGTACCTGATGGAGATATGAATAAGACTCTAGCTCCTAAGCCTTCTTTTGAGCATGCTCCATCAAAATACATCTGCCATAGTCCATCTTGTTGTTTCTTTAATTTTGCAACTAGTGGATCTACCTCCTCCACTGATGGGACAATTTCTTCTAACTTGAAATTCTCCATGTCAACATCCACACAAAAATTTAAATGTCATCATTTATTTCAATCATATGTGGAGTTCTACCTTCTCTAGATACTTTCACATTGTCACCATCAATATTGAAAGTTTCAAAGGACAAATCACACTGGATACTACCTCCCATCTGAGCACTCCACTTCCTTGACAACAACATCCCATAATGAGGGGGAATATCTACCACTAGAACACTCATTGTTAGCAGCTTGTCAGGGAAAGCTGTCAACCTATAAGGAAGTGCTTTTATAATACCAATAACAGGGACCTCTCTTGAATCCATAGCCTAACATCTACCATGAGGTGTATCTACTTTCAGACCCAAGGATCTCATTATTTCTGCAAGCATAACAGTATTAGAGGCTCCTAAATCAATCATACAATTTCTTAACAACTTTCCATTCACTATTAGGGACAAAAAGAAAGGATCAACTATTCCTGACATAGTATTTGCAGCATTAGCATCCAAATAAATCTATGGGATCTCAGAGATGATCTCCCCACATTGTTTCTCAATTGAATCACTTGCTGCAGTATCCATTCCATCAACCATGGTGGAACTTTGGGTATCACAAGAGAAGGCTCCTTTTACCCAACTCAAAGCATTAACTTTATGCTCCTCTATCCTCATCATTTCTAATAAGGGGACCTTGACAATGATTTGTCACAACAATTTTCTCATGTCAATGGGAACATACTTGGGGTCAACTACATCTTGCCTAATGGTAGTGACCTCTTTATCTTCTTCATGTGTAACCACATTGGGATTATCTTTGCTCTAACCCTTTTCTTTCTCTTGCAAAGGAGAAATAGTACCTTCGAGGGGTTTAGCTTTTACCTTGTAGGCCACAAGTGGCTTTGTGAAGTTGACATTTTTCTTCAACTTGGTCTTGTTAGCAATGTCAGTAACCTTTTTCTTATTTTGGGCTTGTTTTTCATCCCTTTCTATTTTCTTGATGAAAATTCCAGCAGACCTACCACTTTGACCACCTACCACCCTATTTCTCAAATTATAGATGCTTTTAACTTGAGACACCATGTCTGTCATGATTTGTGCAATTTCCTCATCAGAAGGTCTTCTCAACATAACTGACCCATCACTTCTTAAAGTATTGCATTGAACTACATCAAGGTGATTATCTTCTTCATCAGAAAACACTTTCTGATGGTAAACCTCATTTTTGACTTGGGAACTACCAGCATCTTGGTTTTCATCTTCATCTACAGAATCTAACTCATCATATATGTATGAAGAAGTCATACCACACCCTTGATCATCATAAGTGTCATCATTTTTATTGCCTTGATCTCCATTTGCTGAAAAATTTTGAGCAATAGCACAGTAATAGGGATCATGAGGTGATTGGAAAATAATACACCGTGGAACATCATCATTCATATTCACTATATTTTTGTGCAAAGGTTCAGGGGTCTTGTCATTTGGTTTATCCTTTCTTTCAGGAAGCACTGGCTTCCCATCCTTCCACTAAGTATTATAGGGATAGTTCTGCATTCTTGGTAACTTATTAAATTTATTGAAAGATGGCCTATCATTTCCTTGCACTCTACTATTTCTTGCTTCATCAGGCTTTAAATCCTTTATTGCTTTCAATATTTGTTTCAAACTATCATCATCTTTTGGCTTTGCATCAGGTTTCCCTGGCCCTCTTCTGTTTGAGACTGATGGCTGACAATCTTCTC
This sequence comes from Chamaecyparis obtusa, assembly GCA_027943335.1. Taxonomy (NCBI): domain Eukaryota; kingdom Viridiplantae; phylum Streptophyta; class Pinopsida; order Cupressales; family Cupressaceae; genus Chamaecyparis; species Chamaecyparis obtusa. Next base: position 92,494 of record BSBK01003899.1, read on the forward strand.
TCCTTCCCAATTTCCCTTATATCCTTCTATTGCTCTCTATATTAATAGCCAATTTATAAGCCTCTGTAAGATTCTTAGGGTTCTTATCCCTCAAAAGATATCCCATCTTTGAATCAAAAGCATTTAGGTATGTGACAAGACACACCTTGTCATCCAATCTGATAACTTGCAACAATTTATGCATAGCCTTCTGAAATATAACATTGAATTCAACAACAACCTCATTTGAATTTTTCTTGATGTTGTTAAACTCATTAAGCATGAAGCCTTCATTGGTTTTATCACCATATTGTTCCTTGAAAGACTGCCTAAACTAATTCCATGAACATATGCTGGCATGAGGTAAATTTGTAAACCAATCTCTAGCATCTTCAATCAGAGATTGAACAAAAAGCTTCATGATCACATCATCAGGCTCAATATTGTAGTCATCTATCACATCAATGAAACTTTTCAAATGCTCCTCACAGGTAACTGCATTGATTCCAATGAATTTTGGGAGCTTCTTCCTAATTTCATCAGGGATGGGATTTGGATAACCAGGAATCCCAATAAAAACCAATTGCTTATGCCTCTCATGAATGGGACCTACTTGAGATGGGCCACCACCTAAAGATTCAGATGTTTGAGTATTAGAAACATTAGGAGTCTTAGGCATACCTGAAGTGTTGGCAGTGTTCGACACATTTGCTCCTTGTGCTTGAGAAGTGGAAAGGGTATTAGCATGTCCAGAGGATTGCCTAAGGAATTCAATCTTTCTCTTCATTTCAGCAGCAGTGGCTTCAAGCTCTGCCTTTTCTAACTCCTTTGCCAACAATTCTTGTTTTCTTTTTGCTTCTTCCAAGTCAGCCTCCAATCTTGTTACCTGATCCATGGACTTCTTTGCATGATTTGGTTCATTTATTGAAACTCCTACAGCCTTTTGTTTAGCTTTGTCCCTAGGATCTCTTGTCTCATAGATCTTATGGACAACAGGCTGATCTTCTGCTTGTTCTATCACATGATCCCAATTCATGGCCTCAAGGTCCAACAATTGTCTCTTCAATTGCTCAGCTCTAATCATAGCATGTCTAATCCTTTCCTCCTTTTCCATGTCTCTTTTCTGTCTCAAATGGATATGTTCTTGGACTCTCCTCTCCAACCCATAGACCTCTTCAAAAATTTCTTATGATTCAGGGAGGGTAATCTTAGATTTAGCATCCCCTATTTGAACCTCATCTTCATATTGGTTCAAACCCAAATCAATGGCCTCCTCATATTCAAAGGTATTTCTTTCTTGATTCATTTGAATAGACAGATTTGTTCCTCTTGCCTAGTATCTTCTCTATGCTTCTAAGCATGAAACATATTTCTATTCCTTCTTCCTCTCTTTGTACTTGGAATACCTTCTCCCAATCTGTCTTCAGGAAGCTTATTTCTCTGAGACCTGGTACCTCTGTAACTTATCTTATGAGTGATTTTGACTAGTACTGTAGTAGAGAATGTTAGAGTCGCCACCCAAAATTTGGGAATTCTTCTTTAAAATATAGGCACCAATGGTAACCAGTTGGTTTGTATAGGGTAGGAGCCCTGGCTCAACTAAACCCTACAACTTAGCAAAATAATCCTTACAACTCCCCAGTAGAGTCGCCAGTCTGTTAGGGATTTTTCTTGTGGGTCAAACTTGGCAAGGACATTGCTTGATTCTTAGTAAATAGGTTTCCAAGTTTGCAAGAAAAGCCTAATTGATGAGGATTGGATAAGATCCTCTTTCTGCTTTGAGCTCCACAGGACTCAGGCAGGCATTGCCTACAAAATAGGTTACTATCTTTCAAGTGAACTATGGAATGGTGGATTAGGTCTTCATTGTCATGCTATTGAGTTCATTAGAGGCACTTTTATGGAAGACAATTCTGAAAATAGCTGAGAACAACCTGTTGCAGAATCTGACTAATGAAACTCCTAGTATGATAACATGAACAATGGCATAAGGGTGATGAGTCCTTCTTTTTATGAGTAAAACTCAAGGAAGGCTAACCTTTGATTCACTCTTCAAGGAATCAGCAACTATGGACTGTAAAACATCAGGGACAGATTTCTTAGGTACATGAACATGAAATGAGATGGCATTGATAGTGATGAATTTGTGTTTGATGATTGAAAGGTGTTTGAATGACAGAGATTAGATCAGTGCCTAATCCTTTGGGCAAAGAGTCTAACAAAAATCAATAGAGGAATTTCTACGAAATACAGTGATATGCCTTACAAACCAAATACAATTTGGATAGAGTGCTTTACAAACTATCTTCTCAATCTAGGTTTGCTACCATCAAGATCTTCCACAGATGTATTCATTCTCTAAAATTGCACATAAGGATTTAATTCTTTCCTTGAAAGAAACTCATGCAATAATTAGATAGCTGCCTTACAACTAGTATGTTCCAAATGCCTTACAAATAGAGACATACAAGAATAAACATAAAGCAAAGAGACAATAACAAAACCCAGGTAGAAATTGTATTGTATTTCATGGAAATGTATCAATACATACAAGTAGACTCTTTACTCAAAATCATATGATCAAAAATTTGCTTTGCAAAGTTTGTATTATCAGCATTCAACCATCAAGAATATGGAACCAGAGAATAAAATCCCTTGGATTCCCAAAGACTGGAACCAGGAACTAAAGAGATTGGAAAACCAGAAAGCTAGGAGACCCAAAAGGTTTCAGAACCCCTACAAAATTAGGACTTTTTCTACTTATACCACTAGCTATCTTAGGATCCCAAACAAGTTAGGATGCAACAAGCTTCGGATAGCTAGGGTTAGGGTTTCACCCACTAAACCAACCAATATCAATCAGTAATCAATTCCAGGGGAGAAAACCAAGCAACCTAGACAAACAGACCCAAAATTGATCTTCATCAATGAAAATCCTCTGATTTGTACTGAAGATCACGCAAACACCATGCCTTTTAAGTCTATTTGTACACCTGCAACACACCTTGAGCTTTACCTATGTCCATTTTATGATGGTACAGGTGTCTGCAATCAATCATCAAACCCCCTGGATCACCCTGCAGCAGTTGGCACAACAACCTCATCAAATCCTACTGCTAAAACCATAAATTCTAGTCCTTTCTATTGCTGAGAAACCCTCAGAAAATTGAATTTGAAATTAAATGGCTATTTTATGGTTCTAGCAGCAAATCAGTGGTCAACATTTGAAATTAGATCAACTTTATATCATGACCATTCGATCTCTCCTTTTCGTAGTCTTTATGTCCCTAACTCAACCAGATACCCCGAGTTTACCACCTACGACCACGTGACAAGGAAAATCTTTATTCACGCAATGAAATACTTAACCTAGGCTCAACCCTGCAACCTAGTGAACAAAGGGAAACATTTAACTTTGGTCTCTTATTTGGTGAATTGGTGACAAAAAGTTTTCACCAGTTCATAGAACATTTTAAGTCATCGCTAAAACACTTAGCGATCATGTAACCTTCCTTCACTGAATCACCAAACCTTTTAGAACACCACCATTTTATTACATGAATGAGCGAAAAGCATTGAAATTCATCAGGCCGCTAACCTTGTTTATCTGGACTGCTAGACCTTAGACCCCACCTGGGCCTGCTTTATGCCACATGTCACCATGTTATTTGCTGCTCATGCTTGGTCATCTTTGACATAGGACCCACATGCCTAAGCAATTGAAAAAGGACAGTGGGCATAAGATCTCATGGCGCTGACACAACCCATGAGAACTTACGCTAACCATAGATCCTATCCTCGTCACTGACTCCTCTAACAATGGCCCCATCCAGTGGTATTCCTCGTCATCCTCTAGCTTAGCCAATCAGAAATTGACACCTTAGCAATGAATCATCATGCGGTCCCACTATTTCTGGCAAACCCTTAACCTTCCATCCATTTGGGGAACATGCAACTAAAGAAACCCTTTCCCATTCGCGAGAACTTTGAGAGCACTGCTAAATCATTTGGCTACTACGCGAACACTATTCGCCAAATCACTAAGTCTTTAGAGCCTTCACTAAAACATCATGCGAACCAGTGAACCAAGAAAACATTTGTCAGAACTGCCAAAAAGATTGACAAACAAACTAGGCCCGCATCAAGAAGATCGATGGCTGTCTGAAGTTTGCATAGACCTCCAAGATTCCATCAAATTATAAGACAACCGTTGGATGAAGAATCCTTCCCTGCTCTAGCAACCCTCTAACAAGATATGAAATCAATGGTCGATGCATAATCTCAAGCCTCTGACAAATTCAATAATAACTTACGTCGTTCGTTGATTCTCTGACAAGGTCAGGTCCCTCTGACGCATCGAAAAACTAGGTCCCACTAACAGTGCATCCAATCACTCCCTCGTGGACCAATCATAGCTTGTCATTTGTACTTACATGTCATTATGAACCCACAGTCTATCTTCCATGGCATCGGATGGTTGTCATTAAAGCGTTATGTTAAAACCCACGCATCTTCCCTCAGCGGTATAGCGATGATCATTGATTCTACTCACTCGTTAACAAGTCAACAGGGAAGGAAGAGAGGGCCCGCCAGGACAGATGGCACATGGTCATGAATTCACACGTCAGAGACCTCTGACACCAAACAGTCTTGCAAATTAACGACAACCACATATTTTGAAAGGATGAAACATAGGAAGAAATTACTGCAGGGGACTTAGGAAAAATTAACGCCAAAAGACTTAGGAACTTATTTCGCTCGGCGCATGAAAACTTAGGAAAATAAAAGCCGCTAGGGAATAAAAATTTAACGCACATGCCTTTATGAAATTTTAAGTGGCCCAAAAAGTAACATGAAATTAGAATAGAGCTAGGGCACACGTAGGGTTTGTTAAACACAACGGCTAGATTTTTGAATTTCAAACAAGGGTTTCAGCTAGAAAATAGGGAAAAACAACTGTAGAGACCGGAAGAAAAATGGGTAGGGCCATGAAAATTTGCAGGTGCCAACATAAGGCAAAGATATTAATCAATCATAAGAAATATGATAGAGGGAGTATACAACATACAAAATTGACATGAAGACACCTACATGGTAAAGATGTAAGTGATAGATACAAGCTTTGGCATTGTCGTCAAAGAGGGAGAAGATTCAATGAAAACAAATGGAGTGATACAACACTGAGGGAGAAGATTCAATGAAACCTGAGGGAGAGATACATAAAAGATTCAGAGGAAGTAATTGAGAAAGCGGTTAGGTAAGGCAAAAGTTGTGAATCAGAATGAAAATAAGGATATTAATAAAAGTCTAATGCATAGAGTTTTTTGGATTGTTTGGTAAATCATGTGTTATTCATGTGGTGTTTCCATCAATGCCAAAGGGGGAGATTGTTGGAAACTACAATTGAAATAATTCTTATATTGTCATTGATGTCAAACCTTAACTAGTAAGACAGTTGCTATATAGGATAGTACCATACTTTTGATTGATGAAGAGGATTTGAAAAGAAGAGATAACAACAGGACCTAAGGAAAGGTTGAGTTATGTGATACTTCAATAGGTACTTGATTAGTTGGCACATTGACAAGGTAATGTGTTGTTTATCTAAGTAAGAATAAAGAATGGAATTGTAGGCTTAACTGAGAAAAATTGAAGAATCTAGCTTAAGCCAAGTGATGTTAGTGTCGACTGAGCGCTAATATATGTCGAGTAAATCTAGTCTTGGCTGAACATTAGTAATTTCCAAGCGACATGAAATTATCGAGCAAAGACAAAGTTTACTGACGAAGATAGTTTGTAGTGATGATCGAGATACACAGTGATGACCAAGGAGATGAACACAGTATTGACCGAGTATCAGTAATTTACATTTGAAGAAAGAATTGAGAATCCTAGCCGACATAGTTGAATTCTTAGGATATGTAAAATGTGTCGACATTATTAATGAATTGTATGGAGCATTTAATACATGGTAAATCATTTTATTGTGGATTCAAAGAGAAGTTTGGAGATGTATCTAGAAGGAAAAGATGAAGAACATAATGATGGAAGGATTTGATGAATCTGACCTAAACCTAAGATCTACAGAGGATATTAAGTGGAAAAAAATTGATCTACCTAATCAAAGAGGTATAAAGGAAAACCTAATTGTGAGGTTACAGTGAGTGAAGAAGAGGTTGATGTTGTTGACTGATAAGTCTAAGCAGAAGGATGAAGGTGAAATTGTGAAGGAGCTAAATAGAGTTGTGATTGCTTGAAGCAAACTCCGAGTAGATCAAAGATGGAGATGGAAATGGAGGTTAGACAGTAAATCATCATATATGTACGAAGTGGATCTATATTTGCAAAGTGAGTTGTAATTTTTTCAGATCAGAAACTATTGTTACTTTCTAACCATTGTATTAGTCTAAATGCTTTAATCAAGGTTGACCTAACAGTCATTGTATAAATCCTTTAATCAAGGTGACATTCAAATGGAATGTTCTTAAGTCCTCTAACCAGGCTACTTTTGATAGAGTTTTTTAAATTATTTAATAGGGTCACACCTAACAGTGTGTATGTAAACCTTTAACGGGGTTGGCTTTTCACAAAGCTCACTTCAGAAGAGTGAAAATCAGTAGCATGTTACAAAGTGGTTTTTCCCAAATTGGGTTTTCACTATAAATCCTGGTGTTATACTTGTGTGAATGATTTTGATGTGGATGTTGTTGAAAGTTTTATATTCTACAAGTTAATTACTTTTGGCCAGTGGACTGCATGTTATATGTTTCTGATATATGTTATAGAGACTGAATTAAATTATTGATTAGATCTGAGTTTGTTGAAGTACTGGAAAGTTGAATTGGTACATATGGACTTGAGAACAACTAATTCACCCCCCCTCCCCTGCCCCCTGCCCCCCGGCCCCCACCCCCCACCCCCCTCTCTGTTGTTCTAAATATTTCTAACATTAGTGACCCAACAAAACTATCAAATTACCTTTTTCCAAAAACAAGTTCTTAAAACTTATGAACTCTCTCCTAGAAAGACTACACAAAATTTTCTATTTAAGGTTGAAAATTTTCATATTTATTGCATTATATATTCTTCACCATGGTTGATTGAAGCTCTCACAAGATTTCTTAACTTGTACATCTCTCAAAACCTTCAAGACTCTCACTCTTTATAGTACTATTGTTGTTGTTCATTTTAACAATATTGTTATACTTTGATATTATATCTTCCATTATCTATTGAAAATTTGTTTTTGATTTCGACCACCACTTACGTTTTCAATTCCTACATCATGGTAGTGTTTCCCATAGAATAGGGTTTATATATTCATAGTTTCGTTACTTTTCTTTTATTGCTCATAATTTTTAGATACACGTAGGATATGAGAAAACATATTTCATTTTATCATTTCTCCAATTTGGTTATAAGGGTTTGATCTTATTCTAGCATTATTTCTAGATCATCATTAACCATCAAAGCACTTCAGCCTGACTCAATGTTAATTATTATCTTTTAGTTATTTTAAATCATATCCATGATTTATGAATGTTTTCTTGAGATCGTTATGTGATCCTTTAGTTACTCCACAAAGTAAGAGTGATTGAATTTCATGCATAAGACCAACTACTAGGGAATTGCCATCTAACTCTTGATTGCATATTCACCACAATTTTCAACTAGAGGTTCTAGTATTGTATAAATTATGCATTGATATGCAATTTGTAAATTATCAATGATTAATAGCATTTTATTGTTCAGCAGCTTTGTTTTCCTCCATTTTATTTCTCTGCAAGTTTTTCTTGTTTCTTTTAGCTAGATCTAACTGTGTTGTAGCTTATGGCTATGATGAAGGGTGCTCCCCTTAATACCACAAACACATAACAAAAATAGAGAAACAACAACAATAATATGCAAGAACAGAAAATTGGCTTCTTATTATCTCCACAAATGTGGAATTACAAACTTTAAGAATTACAATATGCAAAGCCACATGGGCATTTCCTTACAATATTCTGTAGCAAAAAGCCTCGAATCAATACCCAGATCTATTACCCAAAACTGCCCTACACAACACTATGGGCCTTCTTTATATAGGCAATTTCCACCGCCCGAGAAGGTTCTAGAAATTTAGCCCTTAGGGCTGACCAAACTTAGAATTATTTTATTTTACAATTTATTACATCAAAGTCGGCTCAAAATGAGTTTTGAAACCCAAACAAAAATTTTAAAGAAAAATTATTTTCTGCCATTTCAGGTGACCCAACTTCTGAAGACCATAAGTCATTGCCCGTTGACCCGATTGGCTATTATAACCCCATTCTGGAAAGGCCACGAAGCACTCTACAGGCTTGACCCATGCAAGTGTCCGCCACCCAAATTTTCAACCTCATCCGGGGCCTCTAAAGCCTTCAAAACTGAGTTTAAAGTTTCTGTACCCTGCTACCAATATCGAAAATCTTCAATATCTTCAAAACTAGACCTGATCTAGCCATGAAACTTTGTTGGCAGGCTGATATGACTGAGATGAACCTCCACATGTAAAATTAGAACATTCTGAGATCGTAAGACCAACTTACTAAAAATAGCAAGTTTCCATAAATAGCGGCTCTGCACAAGATAGCCCTTATTGAATACAAAAAGAAAAATATTTTTGGGTGATGCAAAATTGCTCTTACACCTAGGATGCTCTTGTATCAGACACCTGGGGTAATTTGAGAAGTGACCCTATCACGACTCAGGTGTGCAGAGGAAAACCAAGATGGTTAACCTCCTCCTTTGTTAGCCATGATGAATCTTTAACAGGTCATCCTTTCCATTTGACCAAATACTCTTCATATGTCATGTTCCTTGTGCTTCTACCAACACGACTGTCCAGTATGTCTTCAATCTCCTTCATATCTGAACCGGTTGCTGGAATACTCCACTATGCTGCTGCAACCTCATCTTCAACACCTCCTTCATGATACTCTGTCAAATCTAAAATGTTAAACATTGGTGAAATATTCAACTTAGTAGGAAAATCTACCTCATATGCATTTCCTGAATCATGCTTCTTTAGTATCTTACATGGCCCAAACTTCTTCATTTTCAACTCGTTATATGTACCAACCGAAAATCACTCATTTCACAAATGAACCATGACTTCATCTCCAACTTAAAATTCCTTATGCCTCCTTTTCTCATCTGCCTTAGCCTTATACTGTGCATTCATCTTGGTAATATGCTTCCTCACCTCCTCATGGATGTTCTTCAAGTGTTCTGCAAAATCCTTAGCTTCAGCACTACTTATTTTTCCTTTATCTATCTTTCTTAATTCAGATGCATTTCTTGGACTACTTCCATATACAATCTGGAATGGTGATTTACTAGTGCTCCTATTGACAAAATTATTGTATGCAAATTCTGCCTGTGGTAAAATCAAATCCCATCATGTTGGCTTATCTCCAACCAAACATCTCAGCAGATTTCTCAAACTTCTATTCACCACCTCTATCTATCCATCAGTCTGTGGATGATGTGATGAACTAAACGTCAAATCTGTCTTCAACTTCTTCCACAATGAACGCCAAAAATATCCAACAAACTTAGTGTCTCTATCTGAAACTATGGTCTTTGGCAAACCATGTAGTCTCACCACTTCTCTGAAAAACAATTCTGCTACATGAATAGCATCATTAGTCTTCTTGCAGGGAATGAAATGTGTCATCTTCAAAAATCTATCAACTACTACAAAAATTGAATCATGTCCCCGCTGTGTCCTCGGTAAACCAAGAACAAATTCTATACTAATATCCTCCCAAAGCTTCTCTGGTACAGGTAACGACTGATACAACCCTGTATTCTGCTTCACTCCTTTCACCATCTGACATACTCTGTAACTCTGTACAAAATTCTTCACATCTTGCTACAATTGTGGCCAATAATAATTCTCACCTACCAAAGCAAGGGTTTTATCACAACCAAAATGTCTAGCCAATCCTCCACTATGCTTCTCTTTGATGAGATTCTCCCTCATAGAACTTCTTGGAATACACAACTGACTCCCTCTGAATAGGATATCATCCTGGATGATGAAATCCAACCATTTCATCCTATCTAGAGTAACAGGCTCTTTACAAGCTTTCCAAGCTCCACCAAAATTAGGATCCTCTGGATATAAATTTTTGAGTTCCTTGAACCCAACCACTTCAATCTACATATCTGTCAGCAATAGTTACCTTCTGCTAAGAGCATCAGCAACCCTATTAGACTTTTCACTCCTGTGTTTCAAAACAAATGTATAACTCTGCAAAAACTCAACCCATTTCAAATGCCTATGATTCAACTTTCCTTGACTATTCAAATATTGCAAAGCTTGATGATCAGTATACAAAACAAACTCCTTAGGAAGTAGATAATGTCTCCACTTCTTTAATGCTTGAACTATAGGATAAAATTCCTGATCATTAACAGAATACTTCCTCTTGGCATCATTTAACTTCTCACTGAAATACGCAACAGGTTTACCTTCTTGGCTCATAATAGCTCCTATTGCAGTACCACTAGCATCACAATCTACTTGAAACACCTTATTAAAATCTAGAAGTGCTAAAACAGGTTGTTCGGTAACTTTTTATTTCAACAATTGAAAACTCTTTTCTGCCCCATTAGTCCACTTAAACTCTTTTCTATCCCCTTTCATTGTATCAGTCAAGGGACCACAAATACTACTAAAATTTTTGATAAACTTTCTGTAAAAACTAGCTAGACCATGAAAAGATCTTACCTCAGTAGCACACCTTGGAGTAGGCCATTCAATGATAGCCTATACCTTTTCTGGGTCCATTTTTAGACCTTCTATTGAAACTACAAATCCTAAATACACTAACTCTTTCTTCACAAAACTGCACTTCTTCAAATTAATCAACAATTTCTCATCTCTCAACTTCTCAAACACCATACGAATATGCATCATATGTTCCTCCAATGTCTTGCTAAAAATTAAAATATCATCTAGGTAAACAATGACAAACTTACCCAGAAATTCTTTCAGAACCTTGTTCATGAGCCGCATGAAAGTGCTCGGTGTATTGGTTAGCCCAAAAGGCATGACTAACCACTCATACAGTCCTTCCTTTATCTTGAAGGCAGTCTTCCATTCATCTCCTTCTCTGATCCGAATCTGGTAATATCCACTCTTCAGATCTATCTTTGAGAAATACACAGCTCCACTCAAACAGTCCATAATATCATCCATTCGTGGCAATGGAAACCTGTACTTGATTGTGATCTTATTTATTGCTCTGAAATTTGTACACATCCTCCATTCTCCATTCTTCTTTGGTGCTAATACTACTGGTACAACACATGGACTCAGGCTCTCCTGAATCAATCCCTTCTATAACAACTCATGTACTTGTCTGTTCAACTCTTCGCTTTCTACTAGTGTTATTCTGTGTGTTGCTTCTTTTGGCAAACTGGCTCCTGGAATCAAATCCATCTGATGACTGATCTTCCTTACGGGTGGTAATCCATCAGGTACATTATCAGATACAATATCTTGAAACTCGTTCAACAAATTTGCAACCTCTACAGGTACATCCTCTACTTCTTCTTTACTAGCTTTTGGAATTAAAGAAAAACACACATGCTCATGCCTCATACCATCTAGGAATTTTTTTCCATCAACAAATGTTATTCTTGCATTACCACATACCTTTTCTTTTGTCTCCTTCAATGGCTTTAGCTTATGTCGCACTCCATCATTTGTCAAGAAATAGGTATTTGCACGACCATCGTGTATAGCACATCTGTCAAACTACCACGGTCTACCCAACAACATATGACATGCATCCATAGGGATGATATCACATAGTACCTCATCTTGGTACCCGCCGATCTTGAACTTTACTAGGCACTGTTCACTGACCATGACCTTGTGGTCATCCTACACCCAGGCAATTTGATATGGATGTGGGTGTTTCTGTCTCTTGAGCTTCAACTTTGTCACCATCTCTTCTGACACCAAATGGTCAGTGCTTCCACTATCGATAATCACATCACAACATTTACCCTCACACTTGCATCTAGTGTGAAACAGGCTCCTCCTTTGTTTAGGTTCATTCTCACCACTCAGCAAGACTCTTCTATTAATTAGCATTTCTCCTCTTTCAGCATCTTTAGAATTTGATGATCTAGCATCTTCATCTACATGTGCAACTCTGGCTTGGCCTTCATTTCTCCTGTCTGTTCTACCTTTGCACTGAGGACATTCAAATGCCCTATGACCTTCTTCTCCATAGTGAAAACATGTTCCATGGAAGCCTCCTCTTCTAGATCCTTGTCCTCTTCCTCTTCCTCTCTAATATCTATTATTCTAATCTTGGAAATGATTGGAATTGTTTCTTCTCTGATTCTGGCTGCTATTGGCCTCATCCTTCTTTTTTGAATCTTCATTTCGGCCACCATATGACCATCCACCAGATCTTCCACCATGACCTCTTCCATTTTGTCTGCTCTCAAACTTCTTGTTTAGCTTTTTCTTTACTTTTAGGGCAAACTAGTATGCCTCCTCAATACTGTTCATTCAAACCAAATTCAACTCCTCCTAAATGCTTGGCCTTAACCCATTAAGGTATCAAGCAACTTTCTCCTTATCAGCTTCTGCATGGCCTATTCTGATGAGGAGTCGATAGAACTCCTCTGTATACTCCTGAACAGATCTTCCCACTTGCTTCAAACTTTGCATTTTCTTTAGTAGGTCAAGCTCATAATCAACAGGAATGAACTGTCGCTTCAATTTATCCACCATCCGATCCCATCTTGTGATTTTATCTTTCCCTCTTCTATTTCACTCCAATTGAATTTCTTGCCACCAGATCTTCGCATGACCTTTCAGTCTGGCCTTCGCAAATTTGACCCTATCAGGATCTTCAACATCTTCATACTCAAAATATTTCTCACATTCATTTATCTAGTCAATCAATTCCTCTGGGTTAAGATTTCCAAAAAATGTAGGAACCTCAATCTTAGGTCTTTTCCCAATCTTGGAAATCGCCCAAAAAAGTCTTTCTTCCTCCTGGTTCACAATTTTAGCTTCTCCTTCTTGATATTCTTCTTCAGATTCATCCTTTCTTTTATCTCTGACATTAAGATTCATTCCTCTGTGAATCTCTTCTTGCAATGCTCGCACTTGTCTCTGCAGCTCTCTAACATCAGGTGTCACAGCACCAGCTCTTTCGCCATGTTCTCTTCATGGAGGCATTTTCGTGATGCACATTGAAACCCTAACCATGGTCTTGGTGCAAACTACCTCATAGTCAGTGATCTATTTACACACTCAAGAACTCCTACTCTAATACCACTTGATGAAGGGTGCTCCCCTTAATACCACAAACACATAATAGAAATAGAGAAACAACAACAATAATATGCAAGAACAAAAAATTTGCTTCTTATTATCTCCACAAATGTGGAATTACAAACTTTAAGAATTACAATATGCAATGCCACATGGGCATTCCTTTACAATATTCTGTAGGACAAAGCCTCGAATCAATACCCAGATCTACTACCCAGAACTGCCCTAGACAACACTACGGGCCTTCTTTATATAGGCAATTTCCACCGCCCAAGAAGGTTCTAGAAATTTAGCCCTTAGGGCTGACCAAACTTAGAATTATTTTATTTTACAATTCATTACATCAAAGTCGGCTCAAAATGAGTTTTGAAACCCAAACAGAAATTTTGAAGAATAATTATTTTCTGCCATTTCAGGTGACCCAACTTCTGAAAACCATAAGTCATCGCCCATTGACCCGATTGGCTATTATAACCCCATTCTGGAAAGGCCACGAAGTGCTCTACAGGCTTGACCTGCGCAAGTGCCCGTCACCCAAATTTTCAACCTCATCTGGGGCTTCTAAAGCCTTCAAAACTGAGTTCAAAGTTTCTATACCTTGCTGCCAATACCGAAAATCTTCAATATCTTCAAAACTAGACCTGATCTAGCCATGAAACTTTGCTGGCAGGCTGATATGACTGAGATGAATCTCCACATGTAAAATTAGAACATTCCAAGATCGTAAGACCAACTTACTAAAAATAGCAAGTTTCCATAAATAGCAGCTCTGCACAAGATAGCCCTTATTGAATACAAAAACAAAAATATTTTTGGGTGATGCAAGATTGCTCTTACACCCAGGATGCTCCTGCATCAGGCTATAGGAAAATTTACATGGTATCAGAGCACAGGTGCTAAAAGGAAGAAGAGCATTAATTTTTATTGCAGTTATTGCATATCAAAGCTATTTTTGAATGATTTTTTTGTATTGCCTTGGGGGTATTTCTTTAATTCTTTTTTGTATTCATGAACTAAAAAATAAAATTCAAAACGGGGATAGTCTGACGTTAAAATGGGAATTAAATATCATCCATCTATCACCACCTTGGAAGAAGGAAACTATAAGTCCCAGCATGATGGAATCCTAAAGCATTGTTGATGGATTCATCTACTGCCACATTTGTTTGAGATTATTCCTAAAACAAGTTCATGTTGGTAGAGATCTTCTTTGGAAAGTAGAAATGATCATGTCTTATGATTAATTGGTTTAAGTGTTAGGGAGCACACATCATGGGCTCTATCACACATTGAGTGCCCTCACACTCTTTGGACCACTATATGGGAAAGATATATGGAGATTCAACTGAACCTCCATTCTTAGATGATCTAACTACAAACATGCTTCTCTCCCTTGATAATGATGATGATCCTATGTATGATGATGACACTGAAGAGGAACTTGCTTATTGGAAAAGTATTGATTGTCTTGATTTCACAGAGATGTCTCCTCTAGATACTCTTCTTTCTACATATCCAATATTGGAATCTATTCAGTCACCTCCTCTAGCTATTTTGATAGAGATCTTGGATTCTTCAAATGCTACTTCAGGTTCTCTTCAATATGTTCATTCTTGTCCTCTTGCTGAGTGAGATACCATCCTATTAGACATTTATCATTTGTTTGTTGAATCTCTCATTGATTGTGACAATAACATTTAGGACATATTTTTCCTCTCTAATGTCAGCTCACATTGAGTTGCATCTTCTTTTGGTTTGGATTCTCTTGTTCTCTCTCAGCCACACCATGCTACTATCTTGACAAATCATGACTCTCATTTGAACAAATCTCACACTTAAGTGGTCATTGTTCTTAAGTCTTATATGGTAAAGTCACAGTTTAGCAATAGATTAGAGAAACATGAGTATTTTCCAAAAACATTCATCTTGATTTCTTCATGCATTTCACTTGAGTGGGAATTCAATAATTTGACAACTTGAGGTTTCTATCTTCCAAAAGGAAGAGGCATCATTTGTTGCAGAGGAATCTCCTATAGCATTCTCCATGCTACATTTTGTATTGAAATTTTTCTCTTCTTTGTGAAAGCACAAATGGACCTTATCTTTTCATTTTCACTTTTTGTGAAACCTGAGAATGAAGGGTACTACAACATTATAGCTGCCATGTAGATTAGTGTTAAATTTGAAGTGGGTATTTGTTCCCACTAGGTTTTCCCTCCTTTCTCTTTCCTTTAATTGGTTTTTATTCTCCTAAGTTAGTTTTAAGAGGGGGAGTCAGGGGGATTATTCTAAGTCAGATCTGTGACTTACGAATGTTTTCCTGAAATTGGTATTTGATCCTTTAATTACTCCACAATGTAAGATTGATTGTATTTCTTGCATAAGACCAACTACTAGAGAACTTCCATCTAACTCTTGATTGCATATTCACTACAATTTTCAAAAAATAGTTTTGATATTGTATAAATTATGCATTGATATGCAGTTTGTAAATTATCAATGATTAATAAAATTTTATTGTTCAGCAGCTATGTTTTTCTTCTATTTTATTTCTCTACAAGTTTTTCTTGTTTCTTTTAGCTAGATCTAATTATGTTGTAGCTTACAGCTATAGAAAATTTTATAGATCCAAAGGCAATCTCCAAAATATCCCCCAAATACTTTTCCTTTTCTTTTCCTTGTATTCATAGGTATTAGCACTATGAGTTTGTACTTTTAGGTTAATACATATAGAGAAGATTTATGTGCAACCTCCTCATCCCATAGTAAGTCAGTAATAAACATAAATCTCAAATCGTAACATAAACTAAATTGAGATAAATTCATAATTGGAATAGGAGATTTTCTCCATCGATTTTCATAAACTAAATTGAGATAAATCTGTATTGGAATAGGAGTGATTTATGTTAGGAATTTATGTCAATAATAAACATAAACAAAATTGAGATTTATGTTACAAATTTATGTAATAAACATAAATCTCAATTTTTCCCCTTCATTTGAGTTAAATTAGCAATAGAAGATTTTCCCCATCGATTTAAGGAATGATTAGGTTAAGGATTTTATGATGCCTATACGTATCTATTTATTATTTCTCTGCAACAAAATAGCTAACATCTATCCCAGTGAGAGATGTCGCCAAATTTAGACAAGTATTCAAACCAGTGTATTTCCATCCATGCGTAGGAGTAGGTAACGTTGTTTTTAATTTTTTTGGAAAATTGCATGTCCTCAACACTGTTAGTGTTGTTCAACTGAATGGAACCACATGAGATGAAACTTTCATTGTCGTAAACTTCATACCATGAGGGAGTTAGAATTTACGTTTCTGTGACCCCATAGACTGATGGGCTACTATTTATATGTCTCATTTTTCTCAAATATCAGAGGACCCCTAAATCATTAACTAGAGTAGTTTTACTTATTCTTAGGAAAGGTAAACAAGCATGGTTTAACTCTGCACTTGTATCTTTGAGGGGTGCGAGGGTTATGCTGATAGTGTTATATATATTAAGTGATGTTGCAGTATTGTTGATGTAGAAAGTTGGTATGCACTAAAACATTTGATGGACTATTTTCATCTTTATTGTTCTAGATGTGCAAAATAATTACATTTTATTTTGAGTGCCATTCGATTCAGACAAGATTCCTCAATTTTTTATATAATTGTATATGGATTATTTTACATTTTGGAGTACTCGTCGAAGGTAAAAGTGGATTGAATACAGAGACCAAGATTTCACTTAGATGACATTCTTTTATAAAGTGTGATAACACAACTTGTTTATTCCCATGATGGAACATGGGGATAGAGAACACCTCTCTCAGTTGCCAATTTAAGGTGAGTGAGTGCATGGAGTTTGAAGTAGTTTATTGTGTTCAATCTACTTCCATTTCTTACAAAGATTCTGCATCTTATGGGCAGTTGACATTGTGGCATAAGCGAATGTTGCAGAGCAATTAGACAATTCCATTTTCAATCAAAATTGAATCATCCTCTGCATCTTCTTCGACAAAGGAAACAATTTTCCCACTTCATTTCAAAGAGAAAAAATAAATCCTCCATCTCTACAATCATTCGAGTGTCTTTTGCTCCTAAATTCCAATGATTCCAAATGTTTCTGCATTCAAAAAATAAAACACCATTGAACCACTGAAAATGGTTAAACATGAAGTACAATTTTTTTCCATCTTTTCTTTCATGGATGCCTGTAATTTATTTTAGTGCATAGTTTAATAAAGATGTTAATAATTTTTAGGTAGAATTTAAACTTACAACACTAGTTTGTCTCCCTTGTTGAGAGTCTACACACAGATCGATGTTTTTTAACATAGTTTCTTGTATCCTGGAAAATAGAAAGCAAAACCCTAATGTGCACTACAAACCAAAGAACCTTAAATTAGGTACACTGTAAAATTAATCCAACCCATTAATCAATATACCTCTTAGAAAGGAAGATCAACAATGAATAGAATCTCCAAAACCCTACTGAACATAACAAATACAAATCAAAAGGAGATTGCGGCGTAACCCAAAGGAGGCATCAGTGTGCCAAATACGATGTCAAGATGCTGGTGTACAAGTAAATGTGACAAATTTGAACCACATTGACCCTAATGTGGTAGTAGCTCTTTATTTAGATTGCCAAAATTGAACCTCGTCAAACCTAACATGGCATTAGTTCTATTGTACCATTTTAAACACAGCCAAAAGAACAAAGTGATTTTCGTTAATACAGGTACCTAATTCCTATTCCAAATCCCCCAGGTTTGGCACAGGCTTAGTATGTTGGCAAAAGTGAACTTATCATGTTTTTTTTCTATTAAATTTTCACTCTATTAAGCTATTTCAATTCCTCATGAGAATGTCCAACTAAGATCTTGATTGATCGGGAGTTATACAAACCAAGTCTCTTACTCTATGAAGCAAAATTTAAATATTATTCATTTTACAATAGCAAGTTTAAATATTTTAGTTTGATAGACCAAAGCCACTTACTTTGGTAAAAATAAATATAAAATTATCAATTTTACAATAACATATTGAAATATACAGTAGTATCCGAAAAGCTTTCCATCACATTAGGCAATGGCATCTTAACCTTTGGGATCATTATTTCACAATTATTAGCCCTTGTTAAATCAACATGTATCCATCCACACAAATAATATAAATTATAAATGGTAAAAACTCTACATCTTGAAAATCTTTTGTTGCTACATGACCTTCCAGATTGAATAATGATTACTAAAATTTAAAACACCACACAAATACAAAAAACAAAAATTCAAGTCAACTACCAATAGTACTCTCTCTTCTTTTGACCCAATTGATGTTTGGTGCCCTACTTTAACCCCCGAACCATCAAAATCTGAAGATGACAATGTAGTAGAAAAAAGACACTCAAGCTCTGACATGTCAGGTGGCCTAAAAATGCAAACAAGAAACACTCAAATTATGTTAGATTAATAAAAATTGAATTGGATGGACTTTGTTTCCAATGAAATTCTGAAGATAAGAAACAAATTCTTCATAAAAATGGATCCTCTTAAAATTACCGATGCAATATATGAGATACATAGATGATGAGCACAAAACAAAGCATGAAAATACTTGCTTAACTTAACACTTTTCCAAGCCTCTGCCCATAAGCTTCTTGACATTGCCCTTGTCACTTTGACCCAATGCAGTGGCTTCAGTAAAGATCTTTTTTGTGATGAGGTAGAATTTGATCTAGCTCGAGTTACAGTTCCAGAGCTTTTCCTCCTATAGGAGGTGTAGTTCTACCCCTCCCTTGATTACTTGGAAGAGATGTAACTAGTATTTTACCACTTGGAGGAGGAGGTAGGGGAGCCCCTAATGCAGAGGGTTTGGGTCCTAATCTTTTCCCCAAGGTTATTAACCTTCTCTAATCATCCAATGATTAGTTTAGTGTGCTCTTCACCACTTAGGATCTCCAAGACCCTCTTCACCAACTTCTCCTCCAAGGTATAGTCAGTATCTAGAAGATACACTTCCACCAAGACCAATTAGGCCTTCATCAATCCACTAGGATCCTACACTACAACTTCTCCTTTAGATCCCCAAACCCCTACTTAGGATCTTCCCCCACTTCATTCTAACTTCCAACTAGCTTCTTGTCCCTTCAACAACATTTAGGACCAACCTATACACTTCTAGATTCATTACCAAGTCATTAGGCATCAAACTTAATAGGAGGTCTAATTGGCTCTAATCCTATTAGGCCTATTTTCTCTGATTTTGGCTTCTAGCTTCCAAAATCCCCAAAAAATCTCATAGAAGACCTTGAAAATCCTCAAGGTATCTATCAAACCCTTCCAAATCATAAGTTTAAGATTATGGATGCACCCATAGCTAGCAAGCCCTAGTTTTAAGCCTATTAATTAGGCATCTGGACTAGTCTACACAAAATGCCATCAAAATGATCTCCAAACCTCCGATCACCTTCCCAAACCTCTTGAACCTTCAAGGCTACTCTTAGGTATTTCCAAAAACTCCACTAAGTGTTTTCCACTAGGTCATGGATGCACGTGCCAATTCCTTCTATACCCTGTCCTGGCTCACCTGTCTTCAGCAGTCAGCCATAGGGCTTCCAATTTGGCCGTGAAGCCTTGGTGCCACAACACAAATGGAAACAAAAATTAAAAATAAAAACTCTAACCTAACATCCCCCATGGTTTCAGCCAATTCCACTAGTGGATGTTTAGGTTAGAGCTCTTTTAAGCATGGTGGCTTTGCAAATGAGTTTCACAGACCAGTGGCTTAAAAGACTTGCCAAATCACACTCCTCTAACCTATACACAAATGAATCAATGCAGAATGAAGAAGGAACACCAAAATAAACCTCCATGGATTTATATCACTCCAACCAATCCATACAGGTCGTACAACACACAGTGAAACCCTACAAATAGTGAACAATCAATACATGGCATCCGTACAGGAAGTTCTTAATCATGAAATTCAAGTAAAAGCTTCATTAACCTTCAAAATATTTCATCCTCATGCTCATATACCAAGCATGAGTGGTTATAACCAACATAACCACCATTTGAGCAACTTTACAAAAAGTTGCAAAAGTTGCTTAGCAACGTTTTGCCTAAGGCTTCATTTGGCTTATTAGACCTATCCAAAGACTAGGAATGATTCCTAAGTCCTAAAAAAATTCATTTAAGGGCCTAAGACCTTAATTAGGCCATTTCTAACAAAATCCAACATCTAGAGACTTTTAAGGTCATTTAGACCAAATGGACCACTAATATTCCTTGAGCTCATTTGGCTCTTACAATCAAATAAAAGGATCCAATCCATTGGATCTTTATTCCAAACTCCTAATAAACTATCACAAACTCCTAAGATCCCTAAACACTCATTAACTCATTATGGTGGGAGGTGCTCTGCACCATACTCCCTTGGGACAAAGAACTTAAGTCCCTTGAGTTAGGAGGTCTTCAATGGTGACTCCATGCTGTAAGATGTCCAGCTCTGTCATCCAAATTTCTTCAGCATCAAGTAATCCCTACCATTTAACAAAGTACTCCTTGTAAGTGCCTTTCCTTGTCTTCTTGATAACCTTAGTATCCAATATACTCTCCAACTTCAGTGGAATTGGGCTTGGCAAATCCTTAACCCATTCAACATCTCCCAAATCTGAAAGTGCAGATAGACCTATGTCCATAGCTGATCCCTTGTGAGGATATAGATCACACACATTGAAGATGGATGAAATGCCCAAATCAGGTGGCAATTCCACTTCATAAGCATTGTTACCATACTTGTGCAAAATCTTCAAAGGTCCTATCTCCTTCATAAGCAACTTTGTACGTCCTTTAGGTAATCTCTCCTTCCTGGGATAGCAAAGGACTAGATCCCTAACTTTGAATTGAAACTCCCTCCTAGTCTGATCTTCTTTAGCTTTGTACTTCTCTCCTTGCTTTTGTAAGGTCCTCTTGACCTGCTCATGCAGCTCCTTCATTTGCTCTACAAATGTCTCTCCCTGAGCACTTCTTCTATCTTGCAAATGTAGATCCCTCAACTCCAAGATTCCCCTAGGATGAGTCCCATAGACTATCTCAAAGGGGATCTTACCTATACTCCTATTGATGGAGTCATTGTAGGAAAATTCTACCTGCCCAACGATATGATACCATGATTGGCCATGCTGCTTAGTCAAACATCTTAACAAATTTCCAAGTGACATCAATGCCTCTGTTTGGCCATCAGATTGTGGATGGTAGGTTGAAGAGAATGAAAAATTGGTGCCTAGCATCTTCCATAGGGTCCTCCAAAAGTGGCCCACAAACTTGCTATCCCGGTCACTTACTATGTTTAGTGGTAAGCCATGGATCCTAATAATGTCTCTGAAAAATAGTCCTACAATTTGTGATGCATCATTGGTTTGTTTGCATGGTATGAAATGTGCCATTTTTCTAAAATGTTCAACCACCCCAAAGACACTATCATTTCCTCTAGATGTCTTTGGCAACCCCAAGACAAAGTCAAAACTCAAGCACTCCCAAGGCCTTTGAGGTATGGATAAGGGTTGGTACAATCTACTATTGCTGCTCTGTCCTTTAGCCCTCTGGCAGACCTGACATTGCTCCACAAATCTCCTTACATTTTATTGGATCTTAGGCCAATAGTAGTGCCTATTAACCTATTCTAATGTTTTGTCCACTCCAAGGTGGCCTCCCAAACTTCCTTGGTGCTTCTCTTTCACAATGTTTTCCCTCATTGAGCATTGAAGAATACAAAAAAGGTGACCTTTAAATAGTAGGCCTTCCTACAACACAAACTCACTGAAATCCACTTTGAAGCTCTGTATAAACTTGACACATGCTTCATAAGCATCTTTGAAGTCTTTGTCCTCCTTATAGAGACCCTGCAAATCTTCCATGCTTACACTTTGCAACTGAACTTCCTGAATAGTTAACACTCTCCTACTAAGAGCATCAGCAACCTTATTACTTACCCCCTTCTTATGCTTGATCAAAAAGGTGAAAGCTTGCAAAGACTCAACCCATTTAAGGTGTTCTAGTTCAACTTGTCTTTCCCATTCAAGAAGCTAAGTGCATGATTATCTGTATAGACCACAAACTCTTTTGGTAGGATATAATGTCTCCACTTTTTGAGTGCTTGCACCATAGCATACAACTCCAAATCATAGGTGGAGTAATTTTTCTTGGCTTCATTCAACTTCTCAAAGAAGAATGCCATAGGATGTCCTTCTTGACTTAGCACTACTCCAATGGCTAGCTTGCTAGCATCACATTCAACCACAAATAATTGATTGAAATCAGGAAACCTCAATATAGGTAACTCTACAATCCTCTTTTTCAACATTTCAAACCCCTTATTAGCTACCTCAGTCCATTTGCATTGGCAATTTGTTCATCTTGTAATGGTGTTGAGGATAGGTGCACACACATGACTAAAATTCCTCACAAACTTCCTATAATATGATGCCAAACCATGAAAACTTATAACATCACCTATGTACTTAGGTGTAGGCCAATCCAAGATTGCCTTAACTTTATCAGGATCCATCTTCATGCAACCATTAGCAACCACAAAACTAAGGTAAACTAATTTAGTTTTCAAGAATTCACACTTTTCTTGATGGCTCATTAACTTCTCCTTATGCAGCCTCCTTAAGACTTGCTCCAAATGCTCCATGTGCTCCTCCTTAGACATGCTAAAAATCAATATGTCATCAAGATAAACTATAACAAATTTACCTATGAAATTTTCCAACACTTCATTCATGAGCCTCGTGAATGTACTAGGAGCATTGGTGAGACCAAATGGCATCTCAAGCCATTAATACAACCCTCCATTTGTTTTGAAGGCTGTCTTCCATTCATCACCAGGCCTAACTCTGATTTGATGGTAGCCTGACTTCAAATCCACCTTAGAAAAGTAGCATGAACCTCCCAAATTGTCCAACAAGTCTTCAATCCTTGGCATTGGAAATCTGTACCTTATAGTGATCTTGTTGATGGCCCTTGAATCATTGCACATCCTCCATGTACCCCCTTTCTTTGGTGTTAGGATAGTAGGTACAAAACAAGGGCTTAAACTCTTCCTTATCATCCCCTTATCTAACAAATCTTGAATTTGCTTGGCTATCTCTACATTTTGGCTAGGTGTCATCTTATATGTTGCTTTATTTGGTAAGTTTTCTCTAGGAATAAGGTCTATTTGATGGCTTATCTCCCTCATGGGTGGAAATGCACTTGGCATCCCATTGTCCACTATCTCATGATACTTATTTAACAATGCTTGTATCTCTAAAGGTATGCTAACCTTCTCTTTAGCCTCCTCTTTTGGCTTCACTACCACTACACAACAGATCTCTTTCTCCTTCTTCATGACCTTTAGGAACTCTTTCCCACTCAAAAGCATAGCACTAGCTCCTACTTGCTTCTCTTCACTAGATTCTTGCAATGGATCCATTTGGAACTTCTTGCCTAACTTGGTGATTAGGTAGCTATTCTTCTCACCATCATGTATGGCCTTCACATCAAATTTCCATGGGCATCCTAGTAGTAGGTGACATGCATCCATGGGCAATATGTCACATAGGACCTTGTCCTTATACTCGCCAATCTCAAACTCTACCAAGGTTTGTTCATCAACCACTATCTACTGACCCTTGTTCAACCATGAAACTTTATAGGGTGTGGTATGAGGTATCCTTCTTAATTTCAATTTTTCAACCATCTTTGTAGACACAATATTCTTAGTGGATCTAGAGTCCACTATTACTTTGTATATCTTTCCATGTGACCTGCAAGTAGTTTTTAACAAGCTGTTTCTTTTAGGTGGTTCTATGGAAGTGGGAACTTTCACCAAAGTCCTTCTCAACATTAGGTTCTCTCCATCCACTACTGGCCCTACCTTGGAAATGGGAGAAGTGACACTTTGTGTGTCATCCTCTTGTACCAACTAATCCCTTCTTTCCCCTATTAAGGATGAAGAACCTTTAGCTGGACACCTACCCATGGTGTGTCTCACTTGGTTGCAATTGTAGCACCTACCAGTGAAGACTGAATTTACCCTGTCTTATGACTGAAACCTTCCTCTAGGAGTCCCTCTTCCTCTATATCCTCCTCTTTGAAAAGATCCTCTAAACTGACTACCACCACTCTTATCCATAGATTGATTTTCTTCTTGTCTATTAGGGCTCTAGCCTCTTCCATAATTGTTCTTGCCTTTGAAACCTCTGTTATTGTTTCCACCTCTTCCTCTTTGTTGGAAATCATTCATCCTTCTAGCCTTATCCTCTACCCTCAAAGCTAACTAAAAACACTTATGCATACTTTCAAGAGCCATCATGCTAATCTCATCTTGCATCCCTTGTCTTAACCCATTAAGATACCTTGCCACTTTCTCCATTTCATCTTCTTGTCTCCTAGCCCTTAGGCTTAGTTTATGGAACTCCTTAGTATAATCACTCACTATCATCTCCTTTTGTCTTAGGTTATGCAATCTTTGATACATCTAGATTTCATAATCAGTAGGCAAGAATTGAGCCCTCAATATGATTTTCATCCTCTCCCATGAAACTATCTTCTTCTTCCCATTGGCTATCCTATCATCCTGCATCATGTTCCACCACACCAATGCAGATCCCTTAAGTCTTTCTTTGGCATAACTAACTTTCTTTTCCTCTGCCACTTCCTTGTAATCAAATTGGTTATCAATGGCTTCTAGCCAATCCAATAACTCCTCACCATTCAAGCTTCCATTATAATAAGGTATGTGTTCCATGCTATCCTTGTTCATGGATTTGAAAGCATCCAAGAACAACTTGTCCTTTTCATCCACTATCTCTTTACCCTTACTAGATGTCTCCCCTATTTGACTTCCAGTCTCATCTTCACTCTCATCACCCCATTCAGTGATTATCTTTCCCTTGACTCTATCAAATTGGACTTTTCCAATAACTCTTGGACCAAGTCCACTATGGCCCCCCTACTCATTGTTTTAGGAAGCATTTTGTCAACCTCTTGGCTCTACTTTCTGTCAAACATACACAAACTTCAAGAATTTACCACTCTAATGCAAAGGGTTTGGGTCCTAATCTATTCCCCATGGTTCCTAACCTTCTCTAATCATAAAATGATTAGTTTAGTGTGCTCTTCACCACTTAGGATCTCCAAGACCCTCTTCACCAACTTCTCCTCCAAGGTATAGTTGGTATCTAGAAGATACACTTCCGCCAAGACCAATTAGGCCTTCAATCCACTAGCCTCCTACACTATGACTTCTCCTTTAGAACCCCAAACCCCTAATTAGGATCTTCCCCAACTTCATTCTAACTTCCAACTAGCTTCTTGTCCCTTCAAAAACATTTAGGACCAACCCATACACTTCTAGATTCATTACCAAGTCATTAAGCATCAAACTTAATAGGAGGCCTAATTGGCTCTAATCCTATTAGGCCTATTTTCTTTGATTTTGGATTCTAGCTTCCAAAATCCCCAAACACTCTCATAGAAGACCTTGGAAATACTCAAGGTATCTATCAATCCCTTCCAAATCCTAAGTTTAAGATTTTGGATGCACCCACAACCCTACTAACTAGCAGGCCCTAGTTTTAAGCCTATTAATTAGGCCTTTGAACCAATCTACACAAAATGCCTTCAAAATGATCTCCAAACTTCTAATCACCTTCCAAAACCTCTTTAACCTTCAAGGGGACTCTTATTTATTTCCAAAAATGTCACTAAGTGTTTTCCACCGGGTCATGGATGCACGTGCCAATTCCTTCTATACCCTGTCCCGACTCACCTGTCTTCAACAGTCAGCCATAGGGCTTCCAATTTGGCCTTGTAGCCTTGGTGCCACAACACAAATGGAAACAAAAATTACAAATATAAGCTCTAACCTAACATCCCCCATGGTTTCAGCCAATTCCACTAGTGGATGTTCAGGTTAGAGCTCTTCCAAGCATGGTGGCTCTGCAAATGAGTTTCACAAACTAGTGGCTTGAAAGACTTACCAAATCACACTCCTCTAACCTATACAAAAATGAATCAATTTATAATGAAGAAGGAAACCAACTAAACCTCCATGGATTTATATCACTCCAACCAATCCGTAGAGGCCGTACAACACACAGTGAAACCCTGCAAACAGTGAACAATCAATACATGGCGTCCGTATAGGAAGTTCTTAATCATGAAATTAAAATCAAAGCTTCATTAACCTTCAAAATATTTCATCCTCATTCTCATATACTGAGCATGAGTGGTTATAACCAACATAACCACCATTTGAGAAACTTTACAAAAAGTTGCAAAAGTTGCTCGAGCAACTTTTTGCCTAAGGTCTCATTTGGCTTATTAGACCTATCCAAAGACTAGGAATGATTCCTAAGTCCTAAAAAAAGTCATTTAAGGTCATAAGATCTTAATTAGGCCATTTATAACAAAATCCAACATCTGGAGACTTTTAAGGCCATTTAGATCAAATGGACCACTAATCTTCCTTGAGCTCATTTGGCTCTTACAATGAAATGAAAGGATCCAATCCATTGGATATTTATTCCAAACTCCTAACAAACTATCACAAACTCCTAAGATCCCTAAACACTCATTAACTCATTATGGTGGGAGGTGCCCTGCACCAGCCCCTCTACCCCTCGATGGAGGAGGTGGGGCCCCTTTACCCCCTGGTGGAGGAGGTGGAGGGGGAGTCATCTTGCCCCCTGGTGGAGGAGGTGGAGGGGGAGATGTCTTGCCACCTTGTGGTGGAGGTGGAGGAGCTCCTCTAACCCCAGGTGGAGGAGGAGGTGGTGGTGGAACTACCCTACTCCCAGTGTGAATATCATCTATATTTAATAATGGTTGCACAGGTGTAGACAAAACTTTCGAGCATGATTAGGTTGTGGGCTCAATGTAACAAGAATTGGTGAATATTATGTAGACATGTCATCAAATTGTGGGAGTTGTTATGCATTTGTGTTTCATTCTCATTTATTTTATGATGTTCTACATTTTCTTCAGATTTCATAGGTAGCCCCAATCCTGTGGGTGCATAGTGAAATCTGGATTGTTATGTGGTTAGAGGAAATGAAGCAGCAACATTGGTAATTGGATATAATTTGTTTGACATCATTGGTGATGGGGAATCCATTTGAGAATTTAGTAAACCTTCATCTTGAAATGCTTTCACATCTTTTTCATCTTTGTGAACTAAAATTTTAGGCAACCCGACTTTAGAGAATCCTAGAGAATCAATATTTGTACCACCAGATAAGAATGTGTCCAACATTTCTTCCTAAGCTTGTGATTCTCTGATCTTTTGAAGCATATGAAGTGTAGTGTCACCCTTCCCATCCCCCCCAATACCTTGAAAAAATAAGGATATCAATCAAATATGAAAGATGATGTGAGCACCTGACCTCGGCTCTAAAATCCTTGGGAAAACAATCTTTGGCATTCCATAGGGTATCAATGTCATCCCAGTTTAACATCAACATATTGGATCAAATGAATGTTATATTGAACATGATCCTAAACATCATCTCCTATGTATCTAAATCCATATTAATGCATTCAAGAACTACATCACCTTGGATGTTACATTGAATCTCAATTTTAGCCACATCACATTCTACCTGCAATAGACATAACACATAATTTGTTAAGCTCATATTGGACCAACACCCACATCTCATACTTGGATAGAAATTTCTGAAGCATTCATAGAATTATCAGTATTAATGCCTTGTTTAAGCTTAACTTGTATCATTAACTCAAGATTATAATGAAAGTAATTCATCAATAGGATAGGAAAAATAACCTGTCTATAATGCCAAATGTTCTTGTTCTTCTTTGACATGGTAAAGAGCATCTAGGTTGTTCGATCATCAGGGTTGAATGGATCCTACGCAAATATATGAAAAATTGACTTGCATCCTCATTGTCCATCAAAATTTAGGATTATTCCAAGGATAAGATAGTGTAGGGTCAAATCCCTTTAAGGTAGCGGCCATTTAGAGCCAATGCTTCTCCTAGAAATGTAATGTCGATACCGTATCTGAGAAGGTATCAGATTAAGATGATGTAGCAGTTGTAAAAGTTCTTTCAGAGCTACTTTATAAATCATTTCCAAAGTCTTCTATTCCCCTATATTCTATTTTTTGTATATGAGAAGAGTTGGCAACATGAAAGCAAGAATAGCCCATCCTCCCCTCTCGCAATGCATCAAAATTACTTTGTTATGGCCCTCCAAGACTAGCCAACTCTCTCCTAACCACAAAAAGTGATGAACCATCTCTAGTGGAAACAAGAGACAACCTTCATACTACTTTGGATAATCCATTACAGTCACCATCTCATAGTCTAATAGAATATCTGTCACTTCACTTTAAGTGTGTCATACCTCCATTGGGATTTCTCTCTACACTCAAAACCCTCAATCAATTTCTAGAAGTCATGCATTTAACATTAATTTTTTTCTCTATTTTGAAAATTGGGCATGTCAAAAATTATGTTAATGACAGTCGTAACATCATTTTTTGCAAGGTGAAGAGATCGAACCATTTCCATGTCCAATGTCTCAGCACACAAAACAACATGCATGGTTTCCAAAATCCCCTCATTGCCCTTGCTACTCATATCGTACCAAATCTTGTAACAAACACCAAAAAATGTGCACAAGAATAGCCATTTCCATTATCTCTAATATTTGACAAACATGGTAAAAAAATTTAGAATTCAACATAAAGGTCTTCGTACAAAGGTTTCAAGCATATGATCAATAAACTAACCTACAATTTAATGGATTATTTAAAATATCAATTATCTACCTGTAATATAGGAGCGAGGGCCCTTTGCATTCACAACTTATATGCTAAAATGAAATAGAAATGCAAGTACTTGTAGATAAAGAAAAGCTAAGGTTACAGGGAAGGTGCAAAAATAAAAATCCCCCTGCAAGTTGTTGTCACGCCGTCTCAACACTTTGTATGTATGGGAAAGCAGCTTTGTGTCAATCCTCTCGGAAGAGTTTTATGGTGGTGGGCATCTGCCCAGGAGAAAGCCTATCGGCTAAAATATAAATAATTTAATTCCAATAAAAATCTATTTAGATGTGTGTGTGTGAAAAAATGTTTACAGATTGGATGAAACTTTTGACATGTTAGAAATCTTGATACTTGAAATGTTAGGCAATCTATAACAGATGAACTTTGGAAGTTTTCTTTTAGCTCATGTTACATGACAAAAAATTATTTATTGTCAATCTAATGGGGTGTGATTTGGTTAAATGAATAATCGTTAGAACTCTTTGATCATAGTTAATTTGTGATTTTATTTCTCAAGTTAAACTAATTATTTATGATTTAAATGTAGATGTTTGTATGATGATCATTGGATCATAGAATTGGAATATTTTCTTGCTTCAAATGTGTATGCATACAAATGTAAGAGATAGTTAAAGTGTAAAAAAAAACCATTACTGATTTGATAAATTCTTCTACTTGTAAAAATTTGTGAAAACCATGGAAGGGGTGTTGTATGTGGATCATATAGGGAAGGGTAGAATTGAAACTTTTGTACTTTTCTTTCTATCTTCCAATAGAAATATGGTAACTAAATTCTTTGGCCAAAGTTGTATTGCATATATTCTCTTAAATATGTCAGTTGTGTTTCATCTCCCTACCACATCTGTGATTATGTTCTACATTAGGAATATGTTCTTGTAGCTAGTTTCAAAGCTACACTAAATCTATCTGATCCACCAGTTCTGGGTTGCTAGGCTTTTCAGACAAGGTTAGTGTACTCTTCATGTCAGGAAGAGTCTCGAGAGAGCTAACCACTTTTTGGTTGGGAAGAAAAAGTTTCTGGGCCACAATCTCATCTCGAGATAGAAGATGGAAAAATGTCAAATGGCTTAGGAGACATGGATTTGCAGATGGATAGTTGTCTGATGGTACCTATGGATCATGTTCATGATTGACCTTCATGGTCTTGTATTGATGTATTTTCTTGGTGTATGATGTACTTGATGTACTCAATTTTATGTAATAATGCACTATCATGATGTATAGAGCTTAAAACAAAATATTTCACATTGGGTTCACCAAAATATGGAGAAGGAACAATTATCCAACCTCTAGACTGGTTCAAATCTCAAGAGATGAACCACCTCTTGCGTCACCTCACTTCAAATAGCACTATAATGAGTTAGGGGATCAAGACAACTAATATGATGAAGGAAAGTTTTAAGGCTTAAGTGATATGATGTAGAGAATAAGATAGCTTAAATTAACTTAACTATACTAGTTGATAAAAATGTTTTGACTACTAAAAATGGAAGAGCTAACTATCCACTCTAACTACCGAGCTCTACAAGATCATTTCCTAAGACATGAGTGTGGGTCAAGGATGATAACACAATGTGCATATGTCTTGTATGAACAAATTATAGAGGATGAAACAAAAAGTGGGGAAGATAACACATAGTAAAAGAGCTAACTAAGTTGATAACAAAAAGTAG
This sequence comes from Chamaecyparis obtusa, assembly GCA_027943335.1. NCBI lineage: Eukaryota > Viridiplantae > Streptophyta > Pinopsida > Cupressales > Cupressaceae > Chamaecyparis > Chamaecyparis obtusa. Next base: position 123,339 of record BSBK01003899.1, read on the forward strand.
GAAATATATGACTGAACTAATAAAAGATGATACAAATAGATAAAAGAAAAGAAGACTCGCAAGCAAAGAAAGTTGACAAGATTGATGAGTTTCCCTAATTCTCCTTCTAATGAACTTGCACACATGAAGACAAAGGAAAGTGTTGGGAAGTTATTTAAAGACCTACCTCAATAAGATCTTGTTGCCCCACTTTTCACCCCATAACGATGCTATTAAAAGTGGAAGTATTTGATGTCAAGTTAGGTCTGGTCATGTTTGTGTCTAGGTCTAAGTCTTTCATAGGTAGGTTATCCTTGTCGGGTTTCCCTTTCTCTTGCCCTCTCATCTCTAGGCCAGGTGGGTTGGTTTAAAGTATTGTCATGATGGGTAGGTGATAGTTCCCCACTCGGCAAGGATATCATGCTCTCATTGATGATCTTTTCTAGATGAAAGTTGACTGTAAAGATATGTTTAACAGGCATATACAAGGGATCTAATGGAAGTTTTTCTCACATGATTGATGCAATCATAAGTCTGGCAATTGAAATTTTAGAGATTCATTTCATGGGGCAGTATGTGTAATTTGGAAGACATTTGGTTATTAAAACTCTGCAAATTTGGAAGATCTCAAGGTATGATTTTAGATGGTCGCTAACTGAAGATGATCAAAGCATCTTTTTCAATGAACTATCACTTGCAACTATGAAGTCCTGATTTCATGTGAGTTTAGAAAATGGATTGGTCGCATGATCGCATGAATAAAATAACAGCCTTGCGATCATGCGACAAAGCAAAAAGGAAACACAGCAGGTGAAAGAAGCCAATGAAATGATAGGAAAGACTAATAAAGAGTGTTTTTCTAGGACCCATGTATGCCAACAGTGCAGTCCACGTGCACCAATGATAGAGTGGTTGCATGATCGCATGAATTAAAAAAATGCCATGCGATCATGCGATAACATAGGCTAGGCAGGGGAAGATTCTTCATTCGATGGTGGGCGCATGTTCTGAAGGGATCTTGGAGGTCTATGTGAAGAAGCGACTACCATTGATCTTCCAATGGTGAGCCCGATAAGTTTCTCGCAGTCGCTAGGTCAAAGAAGGAATAAAGTATATTCGGTGGTTAGGGAAGATGACCACGCGGTTTCGCGACTAAAGATAAATAGTTAAGAGACAACCTAAGCTGGGCAAGTAAAGTTTTAGTTATTAAATATTATATCAGTTCATTTTGAGTGGTCGCATGATCGCAAGAGTTTAAAACATGCTATGCGATCATGCGAGATGAAGACACGTGGTGGTGGGTCCAGAAAGAGTTTGCTTGCTATACCAAATCAATGGTTACCACTTTATCGCTAAGGTGTAGAATATGCTTTGCGGCTTAGCGGGATTGTTCCACGTGTCCCACCAAGCTCGATAAGGTGATTATTTTAAAAGTTTTAAAAGGCATGAACCTTAAGTTAAAAGGCACTTGGTACTTAAAAATGACGCACAGAAAAATGAGCAGGGGCTTCTCTGTTATGTGGAAATCGCATCTACTATGTGCATTTTCCGCAATGAAGAAATTTTTCACACCTGATAGTGCCAAAACCCGCCATCTAATATCTTGTAGGATTCGAATTCTTTTTCAAATCTAATCACATGGGTCTTCTTAAAATGATCCAAAGAATCTTTACTCTTTGGGAAGTATGGCTCAAAAGTGCATGAAATTCTTGGAGTGGAAATTTGGAGTTCGAGTACTTGAGAAGATATAAATTGCACTTCACAGGTGCATTTCTCACAGAATTTGGGTTATGAAGGCTAACCAATGACTCGATGGGTGATTCTGTTATCATAATTGTTATGAAGAATGTTTAAAACATACAGATTATTAGATAAAGTCATGTTTCAAGGATGAAGAATCATGATGTTTGAAGACTTGGTTGTTGGCAATTATTTGTGACTTTGAAAACCCAATGGATTTGGCTTGACAGATGTTGATCATGAAGAAGATTAAAGTCTTGAAATGAAGTGTCACAGTCATGATGTCTTTTCTTATTCCCATGTCAGTGATTGGCTTTTCAAATTCTATCATCGAGATGTTCTCTCTTTGTGCCTTGTCTTTTTGTATTCTAGAAGTTGAATCATTTCCAGCAAGCATTGTAAGTTCTATAAATACTGTAAAGGAAATCAATGTAAGGGTCGGCAAATTGTTGATCTAACAAGACTTGATATTGCAGAGTCAATAAAGGGTGTTTTTATGTCAATAATTTCTATTCCAATTAGTCAATTAGTTGGTTCTTTCTCTTAATCTAAGTTTCAATAAGAAAGAAAGGATGTTTCAGTTTTTTGTTACAAGGATGTGAATAAACCTCAGTAGGATGTGTTGTGGGATTTTCAGAGAGGAACCAATTAGTTTTTGCTTCTATGTGTCTTTCTTTTAAATCTGAATTGCAGGAAGTAAGAAAGGATGTTTCTTTCTTTTTGTTATAAGGATATGAATTGAACAGAGTAGGATGTGCTGTGGGAGATTCAGGGAAGGATTCATTAGAAGCTCTTTATGTTTCATTTGCATTTCTATAGGTAGTTATTGAGCATCTAAATTCATAGGATTTGTGAGTTTGTTGCTTGGTCTTAGATTATAAGCTTTTCTTGCCTAGATTAAGTTCTGGCTAGACTTAGTTCGGTTTGCCTCTTCTGCTCTCAGGTTAAGAGCATACCCCATGTTAGTTTAGGAGAAAAACATTATTCTTTGAATATCATATACATAGGGAGTTGTACCTACCAATTCAGAGAAAAGCCAGTAATCAAAGAAAGGCTTTTCAACTGTTTGTAAGTAGGTTTTGTTCATAATTTGGGCATTGAGAGTCATATTGTCACAAGGAACAAGAAGGACAAATTTGTTTACTAACAAATTTTTGGCGACTCTACTGGGGAGTTGGAAAAGAAGACCAGTGCTAGAGATTGTTTTCTCAATTTTATTATTGTTATCTCTGCTAGAGATTGGTGACTCTATGTTTTTAAAGAACCCTATTTCATATCAAAGTTTGAAGAATTTGAAGGTTCTTACCATTCAGTTTCCCAGCTTGTGTTTTTGGTGACTAAGAGGAAGAATACTTTGGTTTTTCAAGCTGCATTATTCATTTTCATTGCTTCCTGAGCAATTGGTGACTCTGTTCTCAAAGAACCCCATTTACAAGGTTTTCAATTGCAGAGCCTTGGTGTTAATTGAAAATTTTAGAAGACTAATGCTCACAATTAGTCACTTTACCTGTCATGAGGAAAAAAGGTGCAACCTCGTGAGGATATAATTCCAATTACAGAAGAGCTAGTGAAGTGTTGAAAGAAGGAAAGCTAGCTGGAAAGTTGGCCCCTGTGGTACAAAGAAAAATCCAGAAATCAGAGGCTAACTCAAGCACCAATTCAAACATTTAGTGACCCACAAGATTGAGGTAACATCATCCTCTTTCTCATTAATTTGATGAAATTTTATGCAGATTTTTGTCAATATATTGAGGATAGAATTTTCTGAGGAAAAAATTAGGACATGGCTGCACCTTGGGCAGTTGCCACTGGACCACTTAACTTTGTAGTTTATCATCCTTTACCTTCCAGTTCTAGAAAGAACATACCTAATTTCTCAGGAGATGGGAAGGTTACTACAAATGAACACATAAGGGCATTTTTCACAGCTATAAACATCTTGGGAGTTAACCATGAAGATGTTGCAGTCCGGTTATTTGTTGGATCTCTTATTGAGGCGGCTGCAGATTGGTTCTATCATTTGGTTGATGGATCCATTACAAATTGGGATACCATGAGAGAAGCTTTTGAAGATCATTTTAAAATTGTTGAAGATGAATGTGCTTTGTTAGCTCAATTGACATCAGGGAAGAAGTTACCTTCTATGAGCATGAGAGATTTTGTTGCTAGTTTTAATAAGATCATTCATAGAATTCCAGTAACAAATAGACCTACAGCAAGTAACCTGAAAACATTTTTCATCAGTGCTATGCCTCCTGACATAGGCTTTGAGTTGAGAAGATCTAGAATTGCAAATTTGGAGGCAGCTCAAAGAATTGTTGTGGAATTGGAGGATGATATGTTTTCTGTAGGGATATGGAATCATGAAATTCATGATAGAGCTAGCATTAGTGAGGCTACTTCAAAGGAAGAGATGATTCAAAAGTTGTCCAATGAGTTGATTGCTTTGAAAAGATAGCTCCCAAACTTCAACAATCCATATCAAAGAGGTTTTTTAGAGCAAGCTAATGAATGTAGTAATAAGCCTTTGTGGTTGCCTGAACCACAACAAAGATTAGCAATTGAAGCTCCACAAGAAAATGTGGATTGTCGTGAGTCTACATCATATTCCAATGGCAACTTTGGAAATTTATTTATAGAATATGAACTAGACTCAAAGAAACAAGATGCAAAGGTAGCTGCAAATTCGAAAGTTCCTTCAGCAAGACAAAGACAGCCAACATTTAAAATGCACAACATTGATTTGAGTTCTAAAAAGGATGCTCTGTCTTCTCCCATTTTCCCTGCTTTGAGAGAATCTGAACTACCATGGATGAATCATCAGCATGAAGAGCACTTCCAGCTTGAACCATCACAGGAAGAAGAAAAGGTTGTTTTTATTCCTTGTTACTCAACAATTTTTCCTTTGGAATCATTAATTACACCTTTAGATTCTTCATTTGAGGTTGGAAAGAGGACTTTCTTTCCTAAGGATGAGCATAGTGAGAAGATTTTGGAAAATGCTCTACCTATGTCTGAAAATAAATGTCAAGAGCACACTCCAAATAGTTCAGATATGATTATAGAAGATGTTCAGGGACCATCTTGTTCTGATAAAATTTACAAAATCAATCAAGAGGAGGTAGTTCCTGCGGTGGACTGTGATTTGAATGCTTCCCAAGAATCTATGAGTATGAATCTAGAATCGTCTTCAGTATTGCAAACAAAAGAATCAGTTTTAGTTCAGCATGCTAAAGTTATTGAAGCTAAAAAAATTTCTTTGACTGCTACGGAGAGTAAGGAGTTGATGATTGAGGTAGAGGACAATGATGATCATGGACAAAATGAGCAATCACTTCTCTCAGTTGAATCACTTGAGGCTACAAAAACTTTCTCTAAGGTATGTGATGTTGATATCACTAGTCAAGTTATCTCAGAAAATAATATGTCTCAAGAGAACATTGAACAAATAGCAGACATACACACTAGTGATAGCATTCATGATATTGAAAATATAGGCCAAATTTTTTTCCTAACTTCTGATGAATCAGTCAAAGCTAAGGAGGATGGAATTAGTGAGCATAATGATGATGACTTTTTGATGGATGGTCTGGTGTTAAGTAACAATAAAGTTTAGAATTCTCAAGAAGGTCTCAGTCCTAAACAGAGTATGTGTTATGAAGATAATCCAACATTCAATTGGTCTCTATTGTAGCAAAAGCATGAAAGTATAGAAATCTGTCATGAGGAAGTTTATGATGAAAGATGGTTATTTGGCAAACTACCATTGCTTGAAAGGTTGTTGAATTGGCCCTGTTCTCATAAGATTAAGGGGTTGCTAATGGCCTTCAAGAATTCATGCATATGCAGACCTCTATTTCGTAAAGGGTCATATTTCTCTTAGCCTGTAAATGGCTTTGCTTGATCAATGTAGGATTCTTCTCATATAAGGTTTGTCTAGTTTTTCCCACCTTATATGAGGTCTTTTTGTTGTGTTTAGTTTATTTTGTTTTCTTTCCTATTTTCCCCTTGTTTCCTTTCCTTTGTTCTTGTTCCAGTTTTGTTGTGTTGTCGCCCTTTTGCTTACTGGCCTGCGAAACCAGAGATACAGGATTCATTTCTTAAACATGGGAATATTTAAGTCCCCAGTCAGAGCCAGTTGTTGCCCCACTTTTCACCCCATAACCATGCTGTTAAAAGTGGAAGTATTTGATGTCAAGTCAGGTCTGGTCATGTTTGTGTCTAGGTCTAAGTCTTTCATAGGTAGGTTATCCTTGTCGGGTTTCCCTTTCTCTTGCTATTGCAGAGTCAATAAAGGGTGTTTTTATGTCAATAATTTCTATTCCAATTAGTCAATTAGTTGGTTCTTTCTCTTAATCTAAGTTTCAATATGAAAGGAAGGATGTTTCAGTCTTTTGTTGCAAGGATGTGAATAAACCTCAGTAGGATGTGTTGTGGGATGTTCAGAGAGGAACCAATTAGTTGTTTCTTCTGTGTGTCTTTCTTTTAAATCTGAATTGCAGGAAGTAAGAAAAGATGTTTCTTTCTTTTTGTTATAAGGATATGAATTGAACAGAGTAGGATGTGCTGTGGGAGATTCAAAGAAGGATTCATTAGAAGCTCTTTATGTTTCATTTGCATTTTTGTAGGTAGTTGCTGAGCATCTAAATTCATAGGATTTGTGAGTTTGCTACTTGGTCTTAGATTAGAAGCTTTTCCTGCCTAGATTAAGTTCTAGCTAGACTTAGTTCATTTTGCCTCTTCTGCTCTCGGGTTAAGAGCATACCCCATGTTAGTTTAGGAGCAAAAAATTATTCTTTGAATATCATACACATAGGGAGCTATACCTACCAATTCATAGAAAAGCCAGTAATCAGAGAAAGGCTTTTCAACTATTTGTAAGCAGGTTTTGTTCATAATTTGGGCATTGAGAGTCATATTGTCACAAGGAACAAGAAGGACAAATATGTTTACTAACAGATCCTTATCTTGGTGTTTCTACCTCCACAATAGCCAAATAGACAAGATAAAAATGATAGATAACCACAAGGATAAATAGACAAATGATAATATTGCAAGAATTGTATAAAGAACTATGATATGTTAAACAAATTATGAAATGAGATAGTGTGAGTGACTCCCCTTCACTGTTACGAAGCCAAATATTAATGGAGTGAAGGTAAGGATAACTAAGAGATGCAAGCAAGTTGTCCCAATGCAATAAGATGCTAAAAATGTGATGAGATAGCTATGAAAATGAAGTATGGAGTGAGTGAAGTGAAGAAATATCAAGAAAATACCTTAGAAGACCTAATGAAGCTCAAAAATTGATTATAATGGCAAAGGGTTAATTCTTGGTGACAATGGGCAGTGGTATGAGGCGTTATACTATAGAATGTTGAGGTTATGGAAAGATATGTACTAAGAGGGGAGGAGTGAATCAATACCTTTAAAACTTTTTCTAACTAAATATTTGTAAATATGAATATCATTAACCAACTAAATCCATTGCATGTAACATACATTCAAAATATTACTGAAAATGTAAATGCATGTAAACTAATCAATAAATAATTCATGAAACTTCATACACATAACTCAAGTATTTTGGTATCGTAGAAACTCTTGTTAGAAGGTAAAACTTGTGGTGGGGGTGACACCCACAAAGCTTCACTACTATAGTAAAAAAATTTTGATTAAGGCTACAAAGATTGTGATCACTTATGGTGATCTTACCATGTTAGGAGTAACAATAAGATCACCTCGATCTACCTAGTTATAGGATTTTAGCAACACAATCAAGTGTGCACTTGGTTAAGAGATTTATAAAAGAATTGTTAATTTCACTTTGTTAAGATATTTGAATCTACTACAATTGTTAGAGAGTAATTAGATTTATCTATAAATAGCAACTCAAACTTGCTTGATTCAGATCTATAAAGTACAATGAAGATATCACCTTGTTGTGATGTTTATGTCCTTCTGTACTGCTCGGTAGTCTTATATATATTCTGATAAACTAAATTCTTATGTCAAAACCTTATCTAATCTTCTGATGTCCTGAGTGCGGCTACTTCTTCAGGATATGAAATCAAAATGACATCTTAACAAACTTATATCAAACTGACCTTGACCTAATTAAGGTTTTACAATATCTTAGAAAACCTAAGATCTATGATAGAAATAAATAGCCTAGATCAACAATACATAGGAATCATCAATAACTTAATGATTATATCCATATTAAATTATATCTCGATCTTGGTAAACCATTTCCTAATCGGTGTAAACCATTTGCTTTGATGTTTGTGTCATTCCAAATTGCTGTCATTTTCCTATTTCACTCCGTCTATACTGTGCATTCATCACTCGGTAATTAACTAGTGCTCAATTCATATGAATGCTCAATGACTACTATGTGTGGTACTCGATGATCATTTGGCTCAGTAAGAGTGCTTAGTCAAAGCTATGTTTGGTTAACTTAAGTATCTGCCTTATGTTCTGTTTGGTGTATAGACTCTGTGTATTGAAGGACTGTCCTATCTTGTCTCCTTTACCTACTATATGACTGAATGATACTAATTACAACCATTAATTCTCTTTAGGAGTAACATTCTACCCCTTTTTCATTAGTATCAAAAACTTTATGTATATGTACCGACTTCAAAAATTTGTACTTAACAAAAAATATGAACCTTATGTGAACTCCCCCTTTGTACATGCTCTCAGTGTGAAGTACATACAAGAATATATATATATATACATATATTTTCCCCCTTTTTTGAAATTAATACCAAAAATAATGTACTCGCAGCTTGTCAAAAATATTTTGATGGGTTTTCTTCAGTGTATCCAAGAGGTTTTCCCATTCCTCCTTAAGGTTCTCAAGAGCAATGTGCTCTAAACTGACATGTGCATGCATATCAAAAATGTTCTCTAACACCGATATTTATGGGGTGGCAACTAAGTCCTTTGCCTTATTCACATGTCACCACATTACCTTGAGATGTGGAAGCAACTCAACCTAAAGCTTGGTTACTTGCTCTCTGATTGTATCTTCTGTCTTCCTTAGGTCAATCCTTAACCGTTGGAGTTCTTGAACCATTTTATAATGCTTATGAAATGTATTGGGCTCGATTAAAGAATTATTTGCACTAACCTTTATTTCTTCATCTAGTTTATTTATCTTTTCACTAATCTCGGTAGTGAAGTGGTCTATAGTGCATAACTTATACAAAATTGTAATTACTTGTTGAATAATGGTGTCAAGCTCAGTGATTACCTCTCATAGCTTGACTTTATTGATTGCCACTTCCTGACTTATTTTATCTACTAGCTTCAATTGAATTTTGGCCTCTGCTCTTTCCTCATTTCATTTCTCTGCATCAATATCAGGGGCATTGATGTGGCCTGTTAGAGTTTCAAGTTGATCAATGATGGGAGTTTCCTCATCAACATTGATATCTAGGACTACTTGCATCAAAATGTCTCTAACATACTCTAAGATCTATTCTCTTTTACTTTCTTGTCTTAGTTTATACTGTGAAACCTTCCTTGTGCACAATTTACCATACCTTCTTAAGGCTTCGGGGTATAGAGTCCTAGGGTCACATGCAAGAATTTCTATGACTTCATCTAATGTAACAGGACCCTTACCATGTTTCTTCTTTTTCTTTTTTTTAGGTGTGGGAGATTTTCTATATGGTACTAGAGCTTTGGCCTCTTGATTTGACTTGTCTTTCTTAGTAGGCATGCTCTTTTCCTTATCCTTCCCTATGACTAGTGTCTCAGTGTCTTGTCCTTGGGCATCTTTTTTGGTGTCTTTTGTAGACGTCTCTACATGTGTATTCTTTTTAGGTTATTTTTTTAATGTATCTTTGTTTTTAGGCTCATTTGTATCTTTTTTATCTTATGTACCCTATCCCTTAGTTGTATCCTTTTGTTGCTCAGGTGTAGAGCCTCGGGTTCCCCTTGTTTAGCAATCTCAATTGCTTGTACTAGTATTAGAAAATCACTTGGTATATCAACTGTTGCCACCTCAATAGATTGATTTTCTTTGATTGTACATACACCTATACTGATTTCCTCATCATCTTTTACATCATCATTAGGATCTCCATGTGTGATGTCTTCAATCATGACATCATCTGTCCCAGTTGTTACTAGTTTCTTGGGAGCATCCCATGTACCTTCCTCGGTATATCCTGCCAGGTAGAGATCCATGACATATGTATCATCTGGTATCTCAGTATCACATATATGAATTAGGTCCTTGGTGGCTATGTCAGCATCATCCAAGTGGACTCCTTTTCCTTTACTTTTAGCCTTCTGCTTGGGAATGATAGCCAGTGCAAGTTGATCAACTTCTGCCCTAGATTTCAAAATTGTAGTCCATAGAAGCTATTGGAAACTACAATTGAAGCAATTGTTATATTATCATTGATGTCAAACCTTAATTGGTAAGACATTTTCTATCTATGAAAGTACTATATCTATTGATTGGTGAAAAGGATTAGGACAAGGGAGATAACAATAGAACCTAGGGAAAGGTTGATTTATCTGATACTTCAATGAGTACTTGATTATTTGGTAGTAATGTGTTATTTATCTAAGTAAGAAGAAAGACTGAAGAAGTAGGCTTAACTGAGAAAAAGTGAAGAAATCTAGTTTAAGCCAAGTGATGTTAGTGTCGACCGAGCACTAGTATATGCCAAGTAACTTTAGTGTTGACCAAACATCAGTTTATGTCGAGCGACGAGAAATTACTGAGCAAAATAGTGTTAGCTAAGGAAGACAGTTTGTAGAGATGACCGAGTTATGTAGTGATGAACGAGGAGATGAACACAGTATTAACCGAGCGTTAGTAATTTACATTTGCAGGAAGAATTCAGATTTCTAGCCGACATAGTTGAATTATTGGATTATGTAAATTGTGTTGACTTTATTAATTGATTGTATGGAGAATTTAATGCATGGTAAATCATTTTATCATGGATTCAATGAGGAGATTGAAGATGTTTCTAGAAGGATGGATGAAAAACTTAAATGATGTAAGGATTCGATGAATCTGACCTAACCTAAGATCTATGAAGGAGATTAAGAGGTAAAATATGGATCTACCTATTGGAGAGGTATAAAGGAAAACCTAATTGTGAGGTTACAGAGTATGTTGGAGTTGTTGATGTTATTGACTGATAAGTCTAAGCAGAAGGCTGAAGATGAACGAGTTGATTAGAGTTATGATTTCTTGAAGCGAATTCCAAGAAGATCAGAGATGGAGATGGAAATGGAACTCAGTTAGTAAATCAACATATATGTGCGAATTGGATCTGATATTTGCAAAGTGATTTGTATGTTTTTTAGATCAGATATTACTACTACTTTCTAACCATTGTATTAGTCTAAATCCTTTAATCAAGGTTGACCTAACAGTCATTTTTTAAATCCTTTAATCAAGGTGGCATTGTAATGGAATGTACTTAAATCCTTTAATCAAGGTGGCATTCTAATGGAATGTACTTAAATCCTTTAACCAAGTCACTTTTGACAGAGTGTTTAAATCCTTTAACAGGGTCACACCTAGCAGTGTGTTTGTAAACCTTTAACAAGGTTGGCTTTTCACAAAGCTCACTTCAGAAGAGTGAAAATGTCAGTAACATGTTACAAAATGGTTTTTCCCAAGTTGGGTTTCCACTATAAATATGGTGTTATACTTGTGTGAATGATTGTTGTGAATATTTCTATGTTCTACAAGTTAATTACTATTGGATAGTGGAATGCATTTTATATGGTATACATATTCTTTAGAGACCAAGTTGAGGTGATTAGATCTGAAATTGTTGAAGTGTTTAAAAGTTAAATTGGTACATCTAGACTTGAGAACAAGTGATTCCCCCCCCCCTCCCTCTCTCTGTTGTTCTAAATAATATTAACAAGAAGCTTGTTGTTCTCATCAACCTCCTCAAGCTACCTACCAAAATATTAAGTGTTCTACCTTTCATTAAAAATTGGTTGGAGTATTGCTTCATCAGCTCTTCAATCTCAGTAATAGATAAGGTAGGCATTGGAAAAATTAATGTGTTCCCTCATTTTCTTTTCTATGTGCAAGGCATATGTCCACCTTGCCAAAATATTCTCATTTAATTCCTTAGGAACATATGTTACAAACTCTATTGGTAGTCTCTTAAATTTGACCATCATATGAATAATTGCCTCTTCTACCTTCTCTTGATCCTCAATTGACATGTATGTATACCGATTCATCTTAGGGTGACTTAGTCTACCCATTTCCCTTATGTTTTCAACTAATTCATCTACTGACTAAATTTTATTAACAACAACCTTAAATTTACCTTGCTCATCTTCTTCTTCGGAGTCTACATCATATTTAGCTCTTATCAGCCTTCTCCTCTTCTTAGGTTTCTCGATGGTGACTTGGGCACCTCTTTTATTTTTCTAATAAGTCTTTGTGGGTTTTGGCCTTGTGATTTTTGCTATTCCTTTCTTCAGGGGTGGAGAAGTAGCTGTGGAGGATCTTGTCCTTGCTCTTGTAGGTGTTTCTTCTTGTTTCCTTTTCCCTGTGGCCTTTACCGATGTAGCTTGAATGTCCTTATTTGACTTGGTATACTCCTCATGTTCATTGTTCCCAATCAAAGGTTGTTCCTCGGTTGCTTCTTCAACTGGCTTAGTTGTTGATTCTTCTTCTTCATCATCATCTCCAAATTGTTTTGCCAGTGTTTCCATCATCTTTTTAGATTTGTTGCTTACCTTCACTCTGATTAGATCCATCTTTATCCTTAACTTAGCTTCCTCATAGGTTCCAAACCTAGTATCTTTTGGATCTTTGGGCTTGGTCAGTAGTGCCTTTATTGACCTAGAGGCTTAGTGAATATCTAGTTCATAGCCCATTGGAGGTAACCAAGAAGTCCTTGGTTCAACTGCCTTGATTAAAGTGGTGTCGGTATCCACTAGGAAACATATTTCTTCTTTGTTCTTTTCAACTAACTATCCAGGAATCTTGCTTCTTTTATGCATTCTATCCTTAAATTGTCCAAATTAATCATCCATAATAGTTACAAAATTTTGATCTAGATTCTGAATAAATTCACTTATTTTCATAATAACTAGTCAGTTCACATCCTAGTCAACATTACCGATTGATAGAAAAAAGTTTTGCAGGTAGAAAAATATACATACCAGTAAAGAACCAAACTTACATATGTTTGTATTTGCTACCCAAATGGTTCTCATATTTTTCTCTAGTTGTTTCAATATTAGCTCAGCTAGGTCTAACTGTAGACCCTTCTTGACAATCTTATATGCAATATCTATAGCTCCACAAATTACATTGTTTGGCTTTCTAGATTGAAATATCTTATAGCCAATAACATACACTCCAAACTATGTTTCTAGGTCAATGATAGTATTGACTCTCATTCCTCTTCCATTCCACTCAGCTCCTATGAGATTCTTAGTCTCTTCCCTTGGTGCATTCCTTATGGCCTTAGCTTTATCAGTAGTGGGGTAATCGATAATCGCATGAATAATATCCTTTGATAGTTTAACCGGTTCATCAAGCCACATTTTAACTTCATTCACTCATCTAAGAACAACCCTAATCCATTCAAATTTGAATTCTCTTAGGAAATATAGGGCATTCATAAATCCCTTAACTTCCAAGTGTTTGTGCTCATCCTTGAGCTTTCCATTCTCACTTAGCTCCTGTTAAGTGGATTGAAGTTCAAAATCTCTAATTTCACCAATTTTACAGTGCATATATGCACGTATATCTTGTACCAACAAAACCCTAGGTGGTATACTAGAAAACACACCCACTTGATCAATCTATGAAGAAATTCTAGGGTGTAACTTGTATTTGGGTTCCTCATAAGTCGCAGACTTAATCAATGTGACCTTGTCACTCTCAGACTTCAATTTCACAACCTTGGATGAAGACGCCATCATTTTCTCAAATTTAGGGCTTCGTGAAATTTTAGTAAAAAAAATCAGTAGCTTCAAACTTACTTGAAGCAATGATAAAACTTCTTGAGGTCTCCTTAAATCTTTGTCAAATGCTCAAGAAATTCTTTGCTCAAATCACTCAAGTCTCTCTAGTTCTTCTCATGATCGTTGTGTGATGAAATGAATTGCTTCATTGCATATTTATACCTAAAATTTCTTTTCCCGCTCAAAATTTTGCATTAAATTCTTAACTTAACACATCTCGGTAAACATAGTTACGCCCGGTTATCACTTTAAAGGCTTCAGCTTGGTTAACACTAGATATTTCTTAGTTGATACTTCAACTCGGTTAACCTTTCCAATATTCATTAGCTGACAAACTTTTACTCGATCATGCTTTTACCGACTCTACACATTCTAAGTTCAAAACATATAATACCATAGTGCATCTTATTTAATGTTGATTTGATGTTCATTCACTAGATATAAAGAACTATTGTAAGATATAACTAACTGAAATTCAGTTCCATGCATACCTTAATTGCTTAGGTGGAGATGGTGAAATCACCTAGTCCAATGGATGAGGTGTCATGGACTATAGTGCTTGATCCAACATTGTCATTTGATTCTTTTGTCCATATTTGGTTTATTATCCTCATGATTTCTTCAATTATGTTTCTATTTGTATCAACATTTATCTTTGGTGCTTGGTCTTTGCAATCTTTTCTTAAGTGACCGACCTTGTGACAGTACAAACATGTCATTCCAGTACTTATCTAATTACGAGATCTTCTTCTCCAATTCTTTCTCATGCAATTTTCTACAATATGTCCATATTTTCCACATGCTATACAATTAACCCAAGTGGTGTAATCCCAAGTGTTGGTTCCTTTTCTTTCTACTTGCAGATTTATAATATGATTGACAAACAAATGTCTCTGACTCTTGTAACCCACTCCAAATTTGACAAGAAAAAGGGCCAATTAACAAGGACTAGGATATTAGTCATCCTACACTTTGAGCCTTAATGCTCAGGTGGGTGCACCTTGGATTCACTTCTTAAAGGAATCAGTAAATATTAAGCATTGATGTCCTTAACACATTAATTGAAAGATTTTATCATTTATAAGTTGATTGATGATGAAGAACTGCTTCCTGAGAACATATCAGTGTCTTATCCTAGGGCACAGAGTCAAATACAACATACATCAACAGAAAACTCAACTCAAACACACCCAAATCCAAAATAAGTGCTTTGCCTATTATTCCTCTCACTCTCACATTCAAACATCAAATTCTCATAAGAACTATGAATTCTTTGAATCTATCCTTAAGAATTTGATCCTTCCTTGAAGGAACTCAAGAACAACTTCACAATTTACTTTGTAAACCATATATTAACTTGCTTTGCAACATTAACATATAAGAAGTCAAGATCAAAACAAGAAGACATTCACAAATCTGAGATGGAATTCAAGTATATTCTCATTAAAATTTTCAGTATCAATACATTGAAAATGGCAAAATGCTAGAACCAAACCCTAGATCCAAGCTCTCTCTATTCAGTTACCAATTTCACCATCCTTTGAAAAATACAACAAGATGTTATATGTAGTCACTAGTCATCTTGGGATCCCTGAAAATAAGGATGCAACAAGCTACGGATGACTAGGACAGGGTTAGGGTTTCCAACAACCACACCAACCAAATTCAATCGAGAAATTATTGCAAAAAAGACATGCCAGGAAATCAGGAGCGATTATATCCAATTTGATCTTCATTTATGGCCAAAATCTTGACTGGTACATTAGAGACTAGAAATTGCATCATTTTAGCTCCATGTTTGCTTCACCTGCATCATAATTTTTGTGATTGATTCACCCATTTTCCATGACATGGACATCCTCCATAGAAAAGTATCACCTCTGGACCATATTGTGACTGTTAGAGTAAATTATTAATTTTATTAATATTTTACTCCCTTCTTAAGATATCAACTCTTTGCTTTAGTCAACTCATGCACTAGTTATGCATCAGTTTGCTTTAGTTGACTCATGCACTAGTTATGCATCAGTTGTTTTTTGCATGCATTAGTCTTGTAATAGTTTAACTGATTATTACATGCACTTCTACTTTTTAGGTTTGCCTTTTCAAGGCCTTTGATATCCTTTATATGGATGATCCATTGTACACTATTATTCATTCAGTTATTTAGATCTTTTGAGTCAAACCCTTGCCCTCTTCTTCTCTTGACTTCTTGTGATAGGTTTTTGTATGCAGGTGATCTTCGGGTTTCTGTGGATTTGTGTTGCTCAAATCCTACATGGTATCAAAGCCTAATCTGCTATAGCTTGTTCGCATTTGAAGGATTCAAATTAGGGAATTTTTGGCAGATTTGAGAGGTTTTGGTTATATTTCTCAGATTTGGTATTCCCTGTAGGATGTTACTTTTTGTTTCTTTTCTACTTGCAAAAAAAATAAAAAAAATTTGGCACTTTTTAGGGGGTTTTTTGTGTTTTTTTTAAATTAAAATTAGGGGGTCCCTAAATTTTGGTGCACTTTGAGCTCAAACGGACCTGACCATTGAGCTCGCAGTGCCCAAAAACCCCTATTTTGATATAAAACATGTCCAATTTGGACAACGTTGCACGAAGAGGCAAATTTTTTTTGTCATACCAGGGTCGTACGCCCCTGGTACGTAGACCGAGGAAGGTATGGAAATTTTATATATATATATATATATATATATATATATATATATATATATATATATATATATATATATATATATATATATATATATATATATATATATATATATAAAATGAGAGCACTGCCCACCGACCACCCCCACGCTGCTCCGCGGCCACCGCCCAGCGCCTAGCGCTCTGCCAGGTCCGCCCAATGCTTTGTTAGGACTGCCGCTCCGCCTTGGCCACTCCGCCGAGTCCACCGAGCCCGCCACCATGGTGACCACAACCACCAGCAAACCGCCAGTGGTTAGTCAGAGCCACCAGTGGCAGAGCCCCATGTGACCAGGGGCTAAGTGCCTTGGCACCTTCTCATTTTTGGTTCTTTTTTTCCATTTGGAGCCTTTTTCACTAAAATTGGCTTTCCAAGAGCTCCGGGCATCATTTTTTGACAAACAAGATATCGTCGAAAAGCTGGTTCCGAGCTCGACACTCTCATGAAGGTTAATCTGGTATTTTTTTCCATTTAGCATTCTTTTTTTTTTGTCAATACCTAATTATCTTTTTTACATTCCAGGGGGGCTTATTTGCTCAAATTAGCTCCATTTTTCGATCCAGAAAAAGCACCAGAAAGCTCTTCTCGAGCACTATCTAGATTTCTACCTATTTTCATTAGATTTTTTTCAAGGTACACAAGATTTAGATCTAAAGCTTTTTTTCTCTTCTCTTGATAAAGCATATCATTTTAGGCTTGGGGGTTCGATATTTGGCTTGTGGGGGGGTCTTATTTTCTTGTTTCTTTCAGTTAAACAAGATATTTGTCAAAACAAAACCCCTTCTAAAAAATATGGCCGAGACCTCTTCTTGTCTAGAACTTCTGACCCCCCATAATTATCATACATGGACAACCCTAATGACACAGCTTCTCCGTTCAAAAGGGCTCCGGTCTTGTTTAGATGCAGTTCAGCTGGTATTAACCAAGCCCTTTGAGATCATGCAGCATCGAAACAAGATGGATGAGGCTATGGGGTTGATTGCTTTACAAGTATCAGAAAGCTTGCAATTTCATCTTGATGGGTGCAATACCCCTCTTGCCATGTGGACCAAGTTGAACACATTGTTTGGTACGGTAAATGAGTTTCGAGCACTTCAGATTGAGGCAGAGCTTACCTCTCTTGTACCTAATTCTTTTCCCTCCATTGAGGACTTTCTGATGAAGTTCAAATAGTAGAGATCTTTGTTACAAGGATGTGGAAAGCAAAAGACTGATAAAGAGTGTATTTATTTGATTCTGTCAAAGCTAAGAGGGAACTTTCAGATCTTCTCTTCTACCTTTCATTCTACCATGGATGCTTTGGGACCTACATTCACCATGCCCACTTTTGAGGTGTTCTGTGATCATTTGACTAGAGAGCAGGCCAAGCTTACTCAGTTGGACTCTCTAACAAGATCAAAGAACCATGCATTGGTTTCCCAACCATCCAAAGAAAAGCAGAAGCAGAAGCCAAAACAGATATCAGATTCCTCTTCTCAGCACTCTATTGGCCCACCATCTTCTTCTAAGAAGGAGAAACAAAAGACTAAGAGACCTACATGTTCCTATTATCAGAAGGGACCTCATGATGAGTCACATTGTTTTCAGAAGAGATTTGATGGCTATGAGAAATAGATTGCAGATTTGCAAGTTCTTCTTCAGAAGAGCACTTTTTCCTCTCCATCCTCTTCTACCTCACAGGGGTCTGCTTTTCAATCTTCCTCCACATCTTCGACATCTGGACAAGATTTAGGAAAGGTTCATGCATTATGGGCATCCATTGCATCCCCTTCACAGGTCCCTTGGATACTGGATTCAGGTGCTTCTCACCATATGGCATCTTCTAAAGGGGTCTTCTCTACTGTTGAGGCTTCTCCCATTCCTCATATTATCATGGGGAATAACACTATCCTGATAGTCTATGGGAAAGGTTCAGTTGGCATTCAGGATGGAACATTCAATGATGTATTGTATGTTCCATCTCTATCTATAAACCTTCTCTTGATTTATCAGATTACACACAGTGGTTCAGGGAAGACAGTTGAGTTCACTGCAGATTCAGTCTTCATTCAAGATAGTATGATAGGAGGTATTGTTGCTACAAGGATAGTTGATCATTCCACCCGTCTCTACACCTTCTCACACTTTGGTCCACCATCTCCATTGTCAGAGCACAAATCTCCTCTTTCACGAGAGCCTCATGTGGTGCAGTCAGGTCACTTGAACCTTTGCATTGTTCCTAAGATCACTACTATGACTACCACACGACATCCTATTCAAGTCTTTTCTCTTCAGTAGGATTCTTCTTCAGCACTGCCTAACCCTCCAGCTCCATTCATTGAGCCACCAGGTGCACTTGTTGAGGATTCTATAGAGGACGTTCATCTCCTCTTTCATGACAGTGTCAGCACACCTATCCCACCACCTACATTAGGGATTCCCTTTCAGGATCCTCATGTTTTCTCCTTTGAGCATCAATTAGGCCTTCCAGTTTCACCTCTCATTCAAGAGTTTCCTTGTCTCGTGCCTTTGTTTCTTCCACATTGGAGTTCCATTGGTTCAATCATTTCCACAGAGGTTCCATTATTCTGGGGGGGCTTTGGTGTCTCATCCCTCTCTCATGGGGGGGCTGGTTGTACTTATGTTTTTGAGAGAGTTTCTTGAGCCATTTCTTTTTCTACATTTTTCTATCTCTTTTTGGAGTAGGGTTTTTTCCCACTTGGTTTTCTCTATTTCTCCATTTTATAGAGATTTGGTTGTGCCGAGTACCTCATTAGGCCATGTTGCCAGGACCCATTTCTACTTTCAGCATTATAGTTTCCTTTTCTTTCTTCTTGCATTGTTTGTAGCTGCATCGTTGCTCATCTTAAGGGGGGGTGTTAGAGTAAATTATTAATTTTATTAATATTTTACTCCCTTCTTAAGATATCAACTCTTTGCTTTAGTCAACTCATGCACTAGTTATGCATCAGTTTGCTTTAGTTGACTCATGCACTAGTTATGCATCAGTTGTTTTTTGCATGCATTAGTCTTGTAATAGTTTAACTGATTATTACATGCACTTCTGCTTTTTAGGTTTGCCTTTTCAAGGCCTTTGATCTCCTTTATGTGGATGATCCATTGTACACTATTATTCATTTAGTTATTTGAGGATATTTTCTTCTTCATCTTCTGAGTCAAACCCTTGCCCTCTTCTTCTCTTGACTTCTTATGACAAGTTTTTGTATGCAAGTGATCTTCAGGTTTCTATGGATTTGTGTTGCTCAAATCCTATAGTGACAATGTACAAGATCAAATCAAGTAGATCGATTTCCCATGCATTTAATAACTAGTCCTTTACTCATAGAAAATCCTTAAATAATTCAAATTAATGGCTGCAACTGTCAATTAGTCAAATTTAAAACAAGACTATTGATCTCTATCCTTTCCTGAAACATTAGACAGTCTTTAAAATTTGACAAAAAATCAATTGAGCTTTTTAACATCACCTGACCACATCATTATTATCGGTAACCAATCAGAAATGAGCATGCCAGCACACCTAGCAATGTCTTTATCTTAACCTCAGCAATCCTCCCTTAACCCTAAGTCATTTGGTGAACTGGTGACTAAAGGTATTCACTAGGTCACTCAACATTTACCTTAACCATGGTTCAGTCTGGAGATCATGTGAATAAAGCATTCATGTGATCGCATAATCTTTCCTTGACCTGAGGTTTCATCTAGACAACACATGACCACCGCCTGATCTTATCTGCATCGATGACACAAATTTAAACATCAAGTGCTATCTTTAACCCATGTTTGATCTGGTGATTCAGTGACCGAAGCCATCTCTAATTCATTGAAGGTTGTCCTTGACCAGGGTTAGACCACGAGAATGAGTGACAAAGAAAATCTCATGATCACTGAACAAATGCATTGACCCTGGTTAAATCACAAGAACACATTCTAGCCATTGATCTTGATATGAATCGATGGCTATCACTCATTCGCTAAATGTTTGAAGACTTAGTTGCTTTATCACATGACTTGGACATAATTGCATTGGCAAGATCACTAAATGTTAGGGCACTAACTACCAAAGTCAAGAGATCACACGAATACTTCAGTCACCAAATCATTGAACACAAGACTTAACCACTGGGAACTTGCCTTCTCTAACCTTGATCTAACCCAAGCCCATTTGGAGATGGCACGACTGAAGAATCTCTCAATTGCTGAATGAATATCTTAACCAGGGTTATATCTGGAGAACACGTGAACAAAGCAATCGCTAAGTCACTCAATCTTTTCATTAATTATGGTTTGATTCTATGAACTGGCACTCACCGTTAGATTTTGACTACATCAACGGTCCATACTGATTCTTGAAAACCTTTACGTTAACCTAACCTTGACCTAGAGAACATGTGACTAAAGACTTCTCATATTCGTCATATATTTGCTTAACCTTGGGTTTCATTACGAGAACTAGCACCAGCCATCAATCTTTGCAATCATCCACGGTCCATGTTTTATCTCTGAGTGCCAGTACACTTGACTGCATCATTTGGAGATTCAGCAACTGAAGGAAACTAAACTACTCTCTAGGTTGCTGAGTGTTAGGCCATTAACCACCAAGATCAAGAGATCACGCAAAGACTATAGTTGCAGAGTTTCTGAATAGAAACCTAACCGCATGGTATTAGAAAATAAAACATGTGTAGAATGGGACTTTGAGTGACCAAGAAAAGGTAACAAAGAAATAGAATTGGCTAGGGTTTTGGACTTAGACAAATTTTATGAAACCCTTGGACAGGATAAACCCTACTCCTTAGACCTTCAAATAGCCATATCTCACTGGTTTTTGCAGTTAAGCACATGCAATCTTAACTAATCTTACACACACCTTGAACTATCCCTGGCTCAGTTCACAAGCCATAAAACAACATAAATTTTCTTCACTGGTCAAAAATGTGTTGCAATAGGACAAGGCAATTTCTTAGGATTTTAGCAGGATAAGACCATTTTCATTGGATTTTTGGCAATGACAAGAAAATGGGCTAACACCAAGTATATGCATTACCTTGCCTTGTCAATTGATATGTCTTGTTTTGTTCTTTTAGTGTCCAGACTTTCTTTATCTTTGTCCTGCATTCCAGTTATATGTGTCCATGCATGTTGCAAGTATGTCAATGATTTTCCATATAAGGTTTCTTAGGTGTCCTATTCAACTTTGATCTACACTCATGTGCTTGATATCCATACTTATTATAGTTATAGCAATAACCATTAAATTTAGGAGTGGATTTAGGAATACCTTTTTCTTTCCTTCTGCGAATATTTGATGTGTGGCTTGGTTTTCCACAATGATAGCATGAGAGATTCTTTGGTCTTGGATTTGCATAGGCATTCTTCTGTTAAGCTTGTCTTGATGACTCTCCCTGCTCTGTATAGCCTAACCTAGTAGTGCTATCAAGTCTTTGCTGACTGATTAGGAATTCATCCATTCTTTTTGTACTTTCTTTAGCTTTATTAATTATATCATTATGTTGTTGTTGAATCTTTACTTCATTCTTCAATCTTTCATTCTCTTCTCTTAATTCATCGATATCTTCCAGTTTCCTAGTAAGCTCACTGTTTACTCGATTGACTTCTTGACTTATGATAACCATCTGATTTGAGATTTCAAAGTGATGCTTGGTGAGTCTCAATATCTCAAATTCCTTTTCTTGCAGCTTATCAGTCATTTTCCCCCTATCTTCAATAGCCAAATTTCTTTCTTGTTCAGCTTGTCTTGCATTGCTCATTACATCAATCATTCTAACCATTTGTGTCTCTTGACCGATCTGCAGTGCTTTTACCTATTCAATAAGATGTTGATTCTTTTTAGATAGATCTAATATGGTTCCTTCAAATGCATTAGATATGCTAGACCAGATCTAAATGCCTCAAATGGATCATCTATCTCTTCTTCATGATAATCAGTCTCATTATACTGAAGTGCCATATCCTTCCTTTTGATCAGTAACTTTTGTAGTTCTTCTTTTTCTTCCTTGAATTGTTCAATGTGGATTTGCATCTATACTTTTTGATTCTCAATAGTCTTATCAAGCTTATACCTTTCGATCCTTAAGATCTTTTCTCTTCAATGATTAAACTTCCAAAACAAGAGAACTAGCTTGATACCAATTGTTGGGATTATGAAAATATATGTACTAAGAGGGGAGGGGTGAATCAGTACCTTTAAAAAATTTTCTAACTAAATCTTTGTAAATATGAATATCATTAACCGACTAAATCCATTGCATGTAACATACATTCAAAATATTACTAAAAATGTAAATGCATGTAAACTAATTAGTAAAACATTCATGAAACTTCATACACATAACTCAAGTATTTTGGTATCACAAAAACCCTTGTTCTAGAAGGTAAAAACTATGGTGGGGATGACACCCACAAAGCTTCACTACTGTAGTAACAAAGTTGTCAGTTAAGGCTACAAAGATTGTGATCGCTTCTAGTGATCTTACCCTGTTAGGAGTAACAATAAGATCAATTAGATCAACCTGGTTAGAGGATTTTAGCAACAAAATCAAGTGTGCACTCAGTTAAGAGATTTACAAAAGAACTGTTAAGCTCACTTTGTTAAGAGATTTGAATCTGCTACAATTGTTAGAGAGAAACCATTGGATTTATCTGTAAATAGCAACTCAAACTTGTTTGATTTAGATCTGTAAAGTACAATAAAGATATCACATTGTTTTCATGTGTATGTCCTTCTGTACTACTCAGTAGTGTTATATCTATTCTGATAAAATGAATGCTTCTATCAAAATCCCTATGTCAAAACCTTGTCTGATCTTCTGATGTCCTGAGTGCGGCTACTTCTTCATGATATGAAATCAAAATGACATCTTAACAAACTTATATCAAACTAACCTTGACCTAATTAGGGTTTTACAATATCTTAGAAAACATAAGATCTACGGTAGAAATAAATAACCTAGATCAACAATACATATGAATCATCTATTGGAAATATTCAGGAATTAACCGAGTTACTAAGAGGGGAGGGGTGAATCAGTAACTCCAAATTTTCTTACAATTATAGATGTATTAACATATAGTTCACTTTTTCCTTATGCATATAGAAAGCATGAAACTTAAAAGCATTCACAATAATGACACATAGATTTGGTTACCCAGAAACCTTCCAAAAAGAAAGTAAAACTAGGGTGGGGATGAAACCCACAAGGCTTTAGTACTGCAGAATAAAGTTGGCTGGTT
The DNA here is from genome assembly GCA_027943335.1 of Chamaecyparis obtusa. Classification (NCBI taxonomy): domain Eukaryota; kingdom Viridiplantae; phylum Streptophyta; class Pinopsida; order Cupressales; family Cupressaceae; genus Chamaecyparis; species Chamaecyparis obtusa. The sequence goes on from BSBK01003899.1 coordinate 146,997, forward strand.
AAGGCTTACAATTTGATCACTTCTGATGATCTGCCCTGCTAGGAGCAATAAGGATTGCTAAATCCACCCTGTTAAAGGATTTACAAACATACAATGAAGTATGCACTCGGTAAAGAGATTTTACAAAAGACTGTTAAGTCTACCTGGTTAAAGGATTTTAGTATTGATTCACCTATTAGGATGAAACAGTAGATCTCTTGCTTTGCAACTGGATTGCTGATTGAGATTCGCTGATGTACTGATCACCTTCTGTGATGAATTTGTCTTTGTTGTTCCCTGTACTGCTGTAGCCCTTTGTAATTTGCTTATCTCTGCCTTTCTTTCTTTTTCACATTCATACTCATATTCTTACATCTTGACATTTTTACAACATTGTTTATATACAAGTCTAAACAATTAATTACAATTACAAAGTCGGCTTGACAAATAAACATAAGTGCCACTAAGTCAGCCCAAGTATGGTTACACGGTTCCTGCAAACTAACTCGGTGACTTTTTGATACTCAGCGTCCACTGCATTACTCAGCATCGTCATGCATTTTGTAGAAGTGGAGGCACGGTTCATACTAACCACTCGGTAGGTTTTGAACTCGGTAAATACTAGTGACTCGATAGACATAATGTTACTCGGTTTACACTGTCCTGCTCGGTTTGCACTATCTTGTTCGGTTTGCACTGTCTTGCTCGGTTTGCACTGTCTTGCTCAATTTGCACTGTCCTACTCGGTTTGCACTGTTCTGCTCGGTTTGCACTGTTCTGCTCGATTTGCACTGTTCTGCTCAGTTTGCACTCAGAATGCAAATAAGTGTTGTCACTAGTGGCAATTCTGCTTAATGCCAACAATCTCCCCCTTTGGCATTAGTGACAAAAACACTTATTGCCCAAAACTTATATACATGAATCATGCTGAGATTTTTGATTTTTTTTTCAAAATTTGTCTTTGTCATAGGGCTTAATACATTATCTCCCCCTTTCAATGTGCTAACTTTTTCTTCTATACAAATCTCTTTTTATACATATCTCCCCCTTTTTGACGATAATGCCAAAGGTGTATATACAAGTGATTTACAGAGAGAATCCAAAATTTGATAGAAAATCAGAATGTACCTTCATTATTAGTGCCAGGGTTCTGTCCCAATTTTCTTGCAGAATCTTGCATGTTTGGATTGCAATTTGGACTTCTGCAGAGAGTTCAATCATGTGATCTGCTATAGAGAATTGATTGTCATGAATCAATGTTTTGGAATGTTCAATGTGCTTATACATTGTATTCATGATGGGAAGGATCATGTTCTGGATGTCTAGCAGTGTGGACCGGATCCTTGTGTCTTCTTTTAGTAGATCTGATTGCATATTTGATAGGTATGAGATTTTCATGTGATGAGCAGAGCTTGAACTTGGTTCAAGTTGCAGCTTCTGTATGCTAATCTTCATATCCTCATCCATTTTATCCTTGACATCCTTTTTGAACTCGGCAATATTGCACAGTCTGGCCAAAAGAGAGGTGACATTCGAATAGGTAGATTCAATGTTTGACAAATCTGAAGACAATTCCACTTGATTAATAGCTATGTGCTCAATCACTTTATTGTTGAATCTCTTCTCAGCTCTTTCAACTAACTTTTATGTCCCAGATGAATCCTCATTGTATTTATTTACTGCTTCAGCTAATTGTAGCAAAACATGTTGAGAGGAGTCTACTTTAATACCTAATGCATCAGACAAAATGTCTTTAGCATCCTTAATGATTTGATATTCCTTGTCTCTCTCTTCTTTAAGCTTCTTTTGCTTTGCTTTCCTTTGGAGGATTTCACCTATATTTTGCATTTGGTCCGCTGATAGATTTGCAAAATCTAATGTTGGAATCTCTATTTCTTCATCTAGGTCTATATCCTCTACTATATTCTTACCCAAAAATTTTATACTCGGTTGAGCCTTAGGCTTATCTATACTTAATGCCTTAGTAGTAGTGACAATAGACATAGTAGGACTGGCTATAGAGACTGGCACACTGTCTACTGGAGAACTTAAAATATTTACACTTGTAGAATCAAAAACTAGAATACTTACTACTAGAAAACTTGATGAAGTGGGAGACTGCAACTCGGTAGAAGAAATGGTGGTTGCTTCTGTTGTTGCTATAGGTTATTGGAAAAAAGTTGAAGTTGTCACAACCATGCTTGAAGGTGTCTCCGGGCTAGATGTAGAAACTTTTACTGGAGAGGTAGGAAGTGATGCAATGACTTCTGCTGCTATCCTCACAGTATCATCTACCTCAGTGGCTTCTTCTTGTTCATCACTGTCATCTTCAATATCTTTTATTATTACTGTTTCAATACTCGGTTGGTGAAGATGGTATATGTTCTTCCATGTGGCATTTGCAGCCTTCACAACCGATTCAATATTGTTGATCAGAATCAAACAAGTATTGAACTTTAGTGTCATCTTACTTTCATTTTCCTTTAATGCCTTCTTTATTTCATCATTTTTCAAGCTCGGCATTAACTGTCTCGGGGTTTGATCAAATATGTCTATTACAGTTTGCTTTGCATTGCTCCATCTCATTTTTATTGGATCTAATAAGACTGCTGGAACCTGTGGGGCTAATTCATCAGGAGAGTATTTCCATTGTCCCATCTTTTCAATAACAGCATCTTCTATTTCCTTCTGTTCTATTTCCGATCTGGTTTCATATTTAAAAGATTTTATGTTACTTACTCCAGATCCTGATCCGTCTCTAAAAAGTTTGATCCTCTCTTGAAAGTTTAGAGGAGGCCTTTTGAATACTATATCTTTGTCTGCCTTATCTGCCTTGTCTGCCTTACCTCTTGCACTTCTCCTAGTAAATACAGCAGTGGGAGGCTTAGGTGCCTTAGTGATGAATACTTTTCCTTTCTTCTTTGCAGGTTCTGGTTCCTCTATTTTCTCATCCTTTTTCTCTTCTTCTTCATCATTTTCTCCTTTGTCCTCGGTTAGCATTTGCATTTTGGCTATCCTCTTCTTTCCTTTGTTTACCGCCTGTGGAAGCTTTATGCTTAATTCAATTCTCACCTTTGCTTCATCATATGTTCCAAAATATGGAGCTTTGGGATTAACAGGCTGATTAAGAAGGGCTTCAATGATATTCTTGGTTTCATCAATATTTACCTCATAAGGAAGAGGTTTTACATATGCAATCCTCAGTTTAGCTGCTTGAATATATACATTGTCATAGTCTACCATGAAACAAATGTCATCCTTGTAATCTTCCACCAACTTCTGTGGAATCCAGAATCTGTCATTCATTTTCTCTTTAAAAGACTCAAAATAACTATCCATGATGCTTTCAAAATTTTCACCCATTTCTGAGATGTATTCATTTATCTCATAAAGGACTGGCTCATCTTTTCTCCATACAACTTTTCCTTTGGAAGGGAAGAATTTCTGAACATAGAAGAATAAACAGACCAGTAGGGATCCAAACTTACATGGATTATTTTTGGAAGTTTGAATGCTTTCCATGTTCTTGTTAAACTGTTTTAACAATAAATCTGCAAGGTCAAATGATAAGTTATTCTTGACCACTTTGTATGCTAAGTCAATAGCTTCACAGGAGACACTATTCTGTCGACTTGAACTGTATATTTTATGGGCAATTATGTGTGTACCAAACTTCAGTTCAGCATCGGTAATGATGCTAACTTTCATGCCTCTACCGTCCCACTCGGCTAGGGTTTTCTTCTCCAGTTCTGACCGACCTAGGGTTTTGGTAGTTTTTGCTTTGTTCAACATGGGAAGACCGGTGATTTGATGAATCATCTTCTTGGTGATCTCTATGGGTTGCTCAAGCCAAATCTTGCCATCATGTATACGACTGAGAATGTATCTAACCCATTTCTCCTGAAAGTTTCAAGGTAAATGTGCAATGTGAACTAATCCCTTATCTTCCAGATGTTTGTGCTCGGGTTTTAGAATACCATCCACACACAGTTCTTCACACACAATATCTAGCTCTAGGTTTCCCATTTCATGAATTGCACAGTTGAAATGATTGCAAATATCGTTAATAAGTAGTACCTTAGGAGGAATCTGAGATTGAGCTCCGTTCAGGTCTAGGGCTGCTGCAATTGTGGGCACGATCTTGAAATCTAGTGCTCTCCATTCCCCTTGGACTAACATTTCAGATCCTTTCTTCGCTGAAGTGCTGGATGATGCCATGGTAGCTCACAGAAAAAAATTTCGCAAAAAGTATTTGAATCGCTGGATTGCTCTTCAAACTTTTTGCTCTCAAAGTGCTAAAGTTCGCGGTGAGGAATGAGTTTGATTTCTTGCTTTTTGTTTACAACTCTGTCATTAATGCTCAGTACAAATTAGGGTATGAATTCTGACAGACTGTCACCCACTAAGAATTAATTACTCGGTAAAGACTTCGCAACTCGGTGAACTCGAGAATTCATATTGCTCCGACCTCGCTCGGTAAAGACTAGTACCGACCTTCCTGTGATCTTACTGCATCTTGTATGCTGATTTAGATCTTTCTTTTAATTCAGTTCTGGAACTACTTGAAGTTTGTCTATGAGAATACAGTTCCAGTGCTTTCTTAGAATTTTAGTTTGAGTCGGTAGAGCCACCCATTCCATTACTTGGACTAGTTTTCTCGGTAGATTTAGGAATCCACTTTTGTCTCACCTGTTTCCTGACTTTAGTTGCTTCATTCTTCTTTCCATCTTCAACTTCACTAGCATTCATGCAGTTTCTGGCTATGTGACCGAGTTTAGTGCATTTGAAGCATCTTACAGTAGTATCTCTTTTCCTTAGATGATGTTTTATGCAGTTCATGCCAATGTGTCCATATTCTCCACAGTAATGACATCTACACCAGGTGTTGTAGTCCCATCCGAACATTGCTTTCATAATTTGTTCTGCTGGATTGAATGTCTTGAATCTGCACTTGGATGCTTTGTGACCTTGTTTGTTGCATTTGTGACAATTACCTCTGAATCTTGGTTTTTCCCTACATTCATTTGCTTTGTGACCATGTTGATTGTAGTTGTAGCATTTTCCATTGAATTATGCCTTTTTATTGCTCCAACATTTATTTGAAGTATGTCCTATTTTACCACAATGATTACAAGTAGGTTTCTGATTTCTTTGAGTACCTTGCTTAGAAGATTCACCTTCTCCTTTGTATCCAAGTCCTACTTTTCCTTTCTGCCTATGAAGATTTCGCTCATACAGTTGATTCAAGTCTTCTTGGCTTTTTAGCATTCCTTCATTGATTTGTTTTTCTGCGTTTAGGTCATCCATCAATCTTAGATTGATTTCCTTTTCAGATCTTAGTTCTTCTCTTGTGCTTTCTATTTCTGATCTTAGATTCAGAATTTCCTCATTTGTATGGGAGATCTGATCAATTAGGTTTTCTAGCTGAAGGGTTTTATTTTGGACTTCATTATTCCTTCCATCTAATTCATCTTTCAAATTGTTTCTTTGTTCTACGATCTCACAAAATCTTGTTGAGTGTAGCTCTTGTTCTCTTTTTAATTTTCTCACTTCTTCCTGCAGAGACCCATTCTTTTCTAGGAGTTCTTTGACAGCAATGTTTGCTTCATCTGAGCTATTTGAGGGAAAAAGATCTTCAATCTTTTCTTCAATGTAATTCTGATCATTCATCTGATTTGCAAGTTCCTTCCTTCTTCTTAGGGATTGGGAAAGATGTTCTTTTGCTTCTGTAAGTTTAGCTATGGCCATTTCCAGATCTAGCTTTTCATTTTCAATCACCTTGTTCAGTTTGAATACCTCCATTGTCCTGGATCTTTGCTCAAGCTAGTTAAGCTTTATCTTGAGAACCAACTCTGCTCTGATACCAATTGTTGGAAATATTCAGGAATTAACCGAGTTACTGAGAGGGGAGGGGTGAATCAGTAACTCCAAATTTTCTTACAATTACAAATGTATTAACATATAGTTCACTTTTTCCTTATGCATATAGAAAGCATGAAACTTAAAACCATTCACAATAATGACACATAGATTTGGTTACCCAGAAACCTTCCAAAAAGAAAGTAAAACTGGGGTGGGGATGAAACCCACAAGGCTTTAGTACTGCAGAATAAAGTTGGCTGGTTAAGGCTTACAATTTGATCACTTATGATGATCTGCCCTGCTAGGAGCAATAAGGATTGCTAAATCCACCTTGTTAAAGGATTTACAAACATACAATGAAGTATGCACTCGGTAAAGAGATTTTACAAAAGACTGTTAAGTCTGCCTACTTAAAGGATTTTAGTACTGATTCACCTGTTAGGATGAAATAGTAGATCTCTTGCTTTGCAACTGGATTGCTGATTGAGATTCGCTGATGTACTGATCACCTTCTGTGATGAATTTGTCTTTGCTGTTCCCTGTACTGCTATAGCCCTTTGTAATTCGCTTATCTTTGCCTTTCTTTCTTTTTCACATTCATACTCATATTCTTACATCTCACTAATACATTTGGGGGCATTTTGCGATGGCTATGTGTCACAATTGCGATAGCTATGTGTCGCAATAGCAACACCCATAGACGTCGCTATTTTTTAGTCGCAAATTGCGACGTCTATGGGTAGCCGTCACAATTGCGACACATATCCCGTCACAATGTGACTAAGATTTGTTAGCGGCATGGGCGTCGCCCCCCCATCGCATGGCTTCGGAGGGCCGTCGCAATCACGACGGGCCTCCCAAGCAATTATGACGGGCGCCTGCATCGGATTACGATGGGTTGCCGTCGCAATTGCAACGCCCGTGGGTGGATTAAAAAAAAAAATTTATTTAATACATTGCTAATGAACCACATTAATGCTTTTTTCTTTCAACAAATGAGGACAGCCACTATAAAGACAACATGATAATGTACACTCACTGTAAGGACAGTCACAAATGAGGACATCTCACAGTGACTGTCCCTAGTGTAATTGCCACTTGAATGTATTGCTATTCAACCACATTAATGCTTTTATTCTTCAACAAATGAGGATAGTCACTCTAAAGACAACATGATAATGTACACTCACTGTGAGTGTACATTATCATGTTGTCTTTAGAGTGACTATCCTCATTTGTTGAAGAATAAAAGCATTAATGTGGCTGAATAGAAATACATTCAAGTGGCAATTACACTAGGGACAGTCACTATGAGATGTCCTCATTTGTGACTGTCCTTACAGTGAGTGTACATTATCATGTTGTCTTTATAGTGAGTGTACATTATCATGTTGTCTTTACAGTGTCAATATATGCATTATTACTTAAACTGAAGAGTACTCTAAATAATATGTCATTGTGGAGTTCTGATTGCTTCCAATTTGATATACGCTTGTTCTACTTATGTATCCAGCATCATGTAAGAAAAGTTGATGCTTTTAAAATAGATTCATTTAGCCATGAAATGCCTGTGCATGTTACATACAAGATTCCAAGGCCCAAAACTGATTACTCATTATAATTCATGTACAGAACGATAATCAACCACAACGAGGCATGCGTAGGCGCTGCTTAGATTTTGAGGCATCAGAAGCTTGTAGAAGAAACTTGAGCAATGGCTCATGGAATGCAACAAACTTATTGCCTAAAACAGGAGCATTGGTAACCACAGATGATGGTTTTGAAAAGAACACTTCACCATCAATGTCACGTGAGGGAACTGCAATTTCTGATGGCAAGCAACTTGTAGTATATAAGAGAGATGCAGGTACAGATGCTGGGAATACATTGCTAATGAACCACATTAATTCTTTTTTCCTTCAACAAATGAGGACAGTCACTATAAAGACAACATGATAATGTACACTCACTGTAAGGATAGTCACAAATGAGGACATCTCACAGTGACTATCCCTTGTGTAATTGCCACTTGAATGTATTGCTATTCAGCCACATTAATGCTTTTCTTCTTCAACAAATGAGGATAGTCACTCTAAAGACAACATGATAATGTACACGGGCTGTAAGTGTACATTATCATGTTGTCTTTACAGTGACTGTCCTCCTTCAAGTGGCAATTACACAAGGGACAGTCACTGTAAAGGCAACATGATAATGTAGAGAAACGTTGTCATTTGTATTTTCAACAGTGCCGAGAGAGATTCCCTCCGCGAAATCACAGCTACAATTTCTGAGTACGTTGGGTTTATTTTTCTTTTGTCATTATTATGTAATCTGGTATTCAGCTGTTACAGAGCTAAAATACCCAGAAATGAGGACATATCTGTGTTGAATTTATTGTTAGCGGCTTTGGTTATTTAGAAGTTTAATTTTATTTGTTCATCTTTCAAGCACAAACGTTTTGTGGACCGTAACATCTTCATTGTTTCGGGTATGCAATGAAACAGCCGTAACTTGCAACTACCTTCATGGTACTTGTGTACATTATCATGTTGTCTTTACAGTGACTGTCCTCATTCAAGTGGCAATTACACAAGGGACAGTCACTGTGAGATGTCCTCATTTGTGACAAGGACAGTCACACATGAGGACATCTCACAGTGACTGTCCCTTGTGTAATTGCCACTTGAATGTATTGCTATTCAACCACATTTATGGGCCCGTTTGGACCACAGCACACAGTAGCATCTACAGAGAAGAATATCCTAGGTGTAACAAGTTGTAAGAATATACCAACAGTTCTAAGAAGTTCCCTAGCACATAGTAGCATCTACAGAGAAGAATATACAACATGAGGGCAGCCACTGTAAAGACAACATGATAATGTACACTCATTGTATGTGTACATTATCATGTTGTCTTTATAGTGACTGTCCTCATTCAAGTGGAAATTACACAAGGGACAGTCACTGTGAGATGTCCTCATTTGTGACAAGGACAGTCACACATGAGGACATCTCACAGTGATTGTCCCTTGTGTAATTTCCACTTGAATGTATTGCTATTCAACCACATTTATGGGCCCATTTGGACCGCGGCACATAGTAGCATCTACAGAGAAGAATATCCCAGGTGTAACAAGTTGTAAGAATATACCAACAGTTCTAAGAAGTTCCCTAGCACATAGTAGCATCTACAGAGAAGAATATGGGTCAACGAGGTTGACTTCAAAGCCATGCAATCTAATGGTAATAGTAATATCATAATTTGACATACTATCAGAAATACTTCCTAAATAGACTATTCAATCTTATAAGAGATGGATTCATGAGAACTATTATTTATGAAATATGAGTCAATGACTTTAATTAAAAAAATTACACAATCTAATTCTTGTAAAAATATCAAAATTTGACACATTGAAAATACCTTCCAAAAGTATCGTTAATTGATTAATATGAATCACTACTCATGAAATATAATTTTATAAACCTAATCTAAAAACTACACAATAAAAATCTTAATAGCAATATTGTAAGAAACTATTCCCAAAAGCAAGCCTAACAAAATTTGATGAAAATAATTTTTGTTTCACTCAACTTTGACATTCACAACTTCCTCTTTTATTATAATAAGAAAAAAAATGTCTTTTTAGATATACCTCATGAACCATACTCGAATAATCTATCATTTTTCTTCTCAAAAACATATTTGCAGAGCCTGCTTCTTTTACTTGTTTGTACTTTTATCTCTCTGATGGAAAGGGTTCCTTCAGGACACATTTTTCCAAGTTCACTGCTTGAGATATTTGAGGAGGGTTCCCCTGCTTGAGTATCCATCCAACCCATATTCGAGTAGTTCTACAATTGCACAGTCTAAATTAATAATACTGACAATTGAATGACGAATGATGATACATAGAATTGATATAAACTAATCCTAAAAACACTAAAACATTATTAATATATTTATATTTCATAAATAAAATTGATATAAAAGATCTGGAAAGATACATTAAAAAATAGAAAAACAGTAATTTATAATAGAAGGAAACTTAAATTGCTATTTTAAAAAAAAACAAGAGTCTTAAATCTTATCATTTTGTTTCATTATCATCCATAAGTACACACCTCTAGCATAATAATTATATTTTACCACCCATAAAATGAAAAAAAGATTTTCACAAGAGAAATTGAAGCTAGATTATAAAAATGAACCATCTTATTGGAAACTGGAACTGTTATCATACCCAAAAGGACTACAAAATTTCACCTTATCATACCCAGATTGTTGCTTTGCCTGGCGGAGGGAAATTTGATCGGTAAAATTGACACAGAGTATGTTGTCTCCATTGTCATGCTGGATAACAAAACACCAACTTTAATGGGCATGTACTATCCCTTGTGTAATTGCCACTTGAATGCATTGCTATTTGATGCAGGGGCATCCCCAATGCAAGCCAAAGACACCATGATTGAAGGAAGTTGCCATGAAGCCAAGGAGTCAAATCCTATCAATTGGAACATAAGATTTTCACCTTGGAGCTTTGAAGGATTGACTGGTGAAAGGTCCTTTTGATTGACAAATCAGAGTCTTTTTGAATGACAAATCAGAGTCTTTTTGAATGACAATAAATTAGAATAGGAGTTTTAGATGTTTTCTTGGTTTGTAATAAATATTAAGGATTGATTTTATCTCCTTATAAACATCCACTTGTTGGACACAAGACCCCTTGGTGACTTATAAACCTTGGGCATCTTTTGAGTCCTTGGATGAAATGAGCATAGTAAGTGTTTATTAGGTGTCTTTTAGATGTTGTTAAGAAGTTTGAAGGTCCAAAATAACTTTAATAAGGTTCCTAAAGTTTCACAACACATTTTTAACCTTCTCGGCAAAGTTGTTTGCAAAGTTGTAATGCAACTTTAAAAGCTGCTTAGCAAAGTTGACATTTGTTGGATAAACTGTTCTAACCACCTAGATGGTTGAACCAACATTTGGAGAGCCTATTTTAGGCTTCAAATGGTCGAAGAGAGATAGAGAACCAGTATTGTAATCATTTTGCTTTCATAAAAAATAAAAATAACCCTGTTTTAGTGCATTTCTGGTTAAAAATGAACTTTGTACGGCTGTACGGATGGTGGTTGGATGATAAAATTTGCCTGGAAGTTGTAATAGTGACATCTGATGCTTTGGAAGTTGGTTTGATTGATTCTCTTTGTTTTATATCTAAGTTATTTCAAATTTTCTGTGCATTGTTTACAAACCCTCATTTTCAGGGTTTGACTGATGTAAAGACCTTAACTCACGTTTCAACCATTGGAATTCCTTCTTCCTTGGTGGAATGAGAGTTAAGGATGTATATTTGTATATTCTAAAAGCCCTGACTACTCTGCATCACTATTGAACCACATTAATGCTTTTTTCCTTCAACAAATGAGGACAGTCACTGTAAAGACAACATGATAATGTACACTCACTGTAAGGATAGTCACAAATGAGGAAATCTCAGAGTGATTATCCCTTGTGTAATTGCCGCTTGAATACATTGCTATTGAACCACATTAATGCTTTTTTCCTTCAAGTGGCAATTACACAAGGGACAGTCACTGTGAGATGTCCTCATTTGTGACAAGGACAGTCACACATGAGGACATCTCACAGTGACTGTCCCTTGTGTAATTGCCACTTGAATGTATTGCTATTCAACCACATTTATGGGCCTGTTTGGACCACGGCACACAATAGCATCTACAGAGAAGAATATCCCAGGTGTAACAAGTTGTAAGAATATACCAACAGTTCTAAGAAGTTCCCTAGCACATAGTAGCATCTACAGAGAAGAATATACAACATGAGGGCAGCCACTGTAAAGACAACATGATAATGTACACTCATTGTATGTGTACATTATCATGTTGTCTTTACAGTGACTGTCCTCATTCAAGTGGCAATTACAGAAGGGACAGTCATTGTGAGATGTCCTCATTTGTGACAAGGATAGTCACACATGAGGACATCTCACAGTGATCGATTGTCCCTTGTGTAATTGCCACTTGAATGTATTGCTATTGAACCACATTAATGCTTTTCTTCTTCAACAAATGAGGACAGTCACTCTAAAGACAACATGATAATGTACACTCATTGTAAGGACAGTCACAAATGAGGACATCTCACAGTGACTGTCCCTTGTGTAATTGCCACTTGAATTACACAAGGGACAGTCATTGTGAGATGTCCTCATTTGTGACAAGGATAGTCACACATGAGGACATCTCACAGTGATCGATTGTCCCTTGTGTAATTGCCACTTGAATGTATTGCTATTGAACCACATTAATGCTTTTCTTCTTCAACAAATGAGGACAGTCACTCTAAAGACAACATGATAATGTACACTCACTGTAAGGACAGTCACAAATGAGGACATCTCACAGTGACTATCCCTTGTGTGATTGCCACTTGAATGTATTGCTATTCAGCCACATTAATGCTTTTCTTCTTCAACAAATGAGGATAGTCACTCTAAAGACAACATGATAATGTACACTCACTGTAAGTGTACATTATCATGTTGTCTTTACAGTGACTGTCCTCCTTCAAGTGGCAATTACACAAGGGATTTGTGTTTTCATTTGTGTTTTCAACAGCGCCGTAACCCTCCGCGAAATCACATCGGGATATAAGGGCAAAACAAACAAGAACGTTGTCATTTGTATTTTCAACAGTGCCGAGAGAGATAAACAAACTTAAAACTCAGACTTAAGAAAGATGAAGGCAATGCTTCAAAAGACCGATGCCCTAAATACAGGAAAACACAATACCACCATTAAACGATGCCCTAGTCACCGTATCAATGCTGCCAGCTCCGTACCAGTATGCTAACTGCTCACTTTCATCCTGTGGTAAAGGTAACTTCATTAATCATACTTGAAATGGCAGCATACGAACTAAAGCTGATGAACATTTATAAACTAAAAGTTTAATACTACAGATTACAAATGTAGTAGTTTTATACGAAAAGAACTTGATGTCTGAAATTTACCATTAGAAGTATCCAAAGGAATACCACAGTACTGTTGAACTTGGAGAATCGGAGATGATCTACACAGCAAGGTTCAACAACTGTAAGGACTGTTACACCATCTTTAGCATTTGAATACATTTTCTCCTTGGCTTCTGGTGGATCCTCAAAGACCCCCAATGACGTTTTCCCTACAATTATCAATTGTTTGTCAATATGAGATATTAATAAATAAACATTAATCACAATATTAGGCAAACAATGTTCTTGATGTCTGAATCTAAATCACAGAAAGCTCTAATAAAGCAGTTCTCAGTTTCACATTAAACTAAGTTTCAATTTCAAATGGTTATAATAATTTTTGCAAGTTATAAGTAGCTGGTTACAGTATCAAAACATATAAGCTATTAGAATTCATTAACTTTCTATAATTGGAAAACTCTATTTGATATTAGACCGTAAACTACTACTATTCTCTCCATAAGAACTAAGTACAAAATTCTTTCAAGTTCACATCCATGATTCCCTTTAGATTAAAATATATAGCAAAAATAAGCTAAAAGTCTAGTTAAAATATACATTAGATTAAAAAATATACAATTTTCAAACCTGAGCGCGCGGCTATAACTCGTGCAATGGTCTTCTTGCTTAGCTTTAGAATCTCTCCAGCAATCAAAACATATAAGCTACAAGGCCTAATAGCAATTTCAAAACAAGGGTCATCAAAAGAACCAAAAACAATGTGTGCAAACAATACCTTGTGAAGTGGTATAGACAATTAGAAGATGCTACTATGTGCTAGGGAACTTCTTAGAGCTGTTGGTATATTCTTACAACTTGTTACACCTGGGATATTCTTCTCTATAGATGCTACTGTGTGCCGTGGTCCAAACGGGCTCATAAATGTGGTTGAATAGCAATACATTCAAGTGGCTTACACAAGGGACAGTCACTGTGAGATATCCTCATGTGTGACTGTCCTTGTCACAAATGAGGACATCTCACAGTGACTGTCCCTTGTGTAATTGCCACTTGAATGAGGTCAGTCACTGTAAAGACAACATGATAATGTACACATACAATGAGTGTACATTATCATGTTGTCTTTACAGTGGCTGCCCTCATGTTGTATATTCTTCTCTGTAGATGCTACTACGTGCTAGGGAACTTCTTAGAACTGTTGGTATATTCTTACAACTTGTTACACCTGGGATATTCTTCTCTGTAGATGCTACTGTGTGTCGTGGTCCAAACGGGCCCATAAATGTGGTTGAATAGCAATACATTCAAGTGGCAATTACACAAGGGACAGTCACTGTGAGATGTCCTCATGTGTGACTGTCCTTGTCACAAATGAGGACATCTCACAGTGACTGTCCCTTGTGTAATTAAGTATTGTGGGGAAGCATTCTAAATAACCAAAGCCGCTAACAATAAATTCAACACAGATATGTCCTCATTTCTGGGTATTTTAGCTCTCTAACAGCTGAATACCAGATTAAATAATAATGACAAAAGAAAAATAAACCCAACGTACTCATAAATTGTAGCTGTGATTTTGCGGAGGGAATCTCTCTCGGCGCTGTTGAAAACACAAATGACAACCCGCTTGATTTCACGGAGGGAATCTCTCTCGATGCTGTTCAAAACACAAATGACAACCCGCTTTGTTCAAAACACAAATGATAACCCGCTTGATTTCGCGGAGGGAATCTCTCTCGGCGCTGTTGAAAACACAAATGACAACGTTCCTTTTTTTTTTTTGCACTTATATCCCGACCAACATAAGGTCCATTTGTAATACAACATGATAATGTACACTTACAGTGAGTGTACATTATCATGTTGTCCTTAGAGTGACTATCCTCATTTGTTGAAGAAGAAAAGCATTAATGTGGCTGAATAACAATACATTCAAGTGGCAATTACACAAGGGATAGTCACTATGAGATGTCCTCATTTGTGACTGTCCTTACAGTGAGTGTACATTATCATGGTGTCTTTAGAGTGACTGTCCTCATTTGTTGAAGAAGAAAATCATTAATGTGGTTCAATAGCAATACATTCAAGTGGCAATTACACAAGGGACAATCACTGTGAGATGTCCTCATGTGTGACTGTCCTTGTCACAAATGAGGACATCTCACAATGACTGTCCCTTGTGTAATTCAAGTGGCAATTACACAAGGGACAGTCACTGTGAGATGTCCTCATTTGTGAATGTCCTTACAATGAGTGTACATTATCATGTTGTCTTTAGAGTGACTGTCCTCATTTGTTGAAGAAGAAAAGCATTAATGTGGTTCAATAGCAATACATTCAAGTGGCAATTACACAAGGGACAATGTCATGAGCCGTGACATATTGAACTTAGTATAATAATAAAATGATTAGATGATATATAATAATCTATTATTAACGGTATATAACAATAATATATAATTATTATCAAAAGATAATAATAATATATAGTTAGCATAATAAGTAATATGTTAATTAAATAATATTAAAATATTAATAAATAATATAATTATGATTATAATTATAATATAAATTAATAATAAATAATTATTAATAAATTATATATATTATATTATAATAATATATTAAGTAATAATATTAAAATAATTATTGATATAATAATTTTAATATATAAATAATATTAATAAACCTCTCAATATAAAACAATATGTTATCACTATAATAATATTTATTATAATATTATTAATATTACTAACATCATTAATGATAATATTTAATAATAACAATAACATTAATAATAATAATAATAATAATAATAACGTTTAAAGCAATATCGAATATCTGTAATCGATATACATCTACATTAAACATCTGCATTATCTATCACGATGAGGAATGAAGAAGTGATACAACAATCACTAGTCATTACACATCGATACCATGAGAGGATGATTAATGAACCAAATACTATGAAGTCAAGATCAACATGATATGAATAAGGGATAGGTCGCTATGTGTTTCAGAAGATGTATTGATAAGCAAGAAGGATAACCATTCATATATTATAAATAATCATTAATTGCACAAGTTTAGACAATGACATATCTGATAAAGCAATATCAAACATGAAGACCCGCTAGCAAATATGCACCATCACTTCCTATGTTATCATGACAATAACATAAACTAGATTGAATTCTACTATCTATATCAATAGACACCACATAGGAGGATATCGACTAAAGGATTGAAAGATTATCGATTGTCTGAGATAAACCACATCTTGTAGAAACACAAAAGCATCAGTGATTATATCACAAGCTATTGATGAATGAGGCATCAGTCATGGATAATAAGTACAATGTATCCTTAAGTATTAACAGGAATCGAAGTCAATTTGAAGATCAAACTCCATTACCAGCAATCAACCAATAAATGGACAATTATCAGAAAATGATATCGACTTATATCAAAGTAGAAAGATTGGATATCATCATAACAATATGGGATAAGGCAAGAGTTAATATCGATTGACTAAATACTAATGATAGTTAGACCAAACTAATACAAACACAATGGATGTTAACTACTGGTTGCACTACCAATTAGGGAAGATTACCTTCATAAAAAGATTTGATATTGAGTCAATCTGGGAGTTATCTATGATCAGAAAATAATGAAATAATATTATGTGAACTATCGGATTATGGAAAGGTGTGATTAACAAAGGGACATGGAGGAAGAAACAAGACACGTCTCATTCATAGCATCTCTTCATTTGTTAAAGACAATATAAGAATGCATTCTCGTCAGTCACTCAAGGCATCATTAGAACTTTATTTACTTATCCATATTTGGATATACTCAATAGAGCATCTGCCTTTGGCAGTTTGGTTTCAAGTTTATCATTGCAGATCAGAGACAACACCATGATTGCACAAATAGAAAGGATAGTCAGAAACAGCATCAATATTTGAAGTTGCAAGCATATAATTCAGAATCTGAAATAGCAACATATCACTCATAGCGATATTACACATTTGCATAATTACATCATCATATCAGACACAGCAAATACATTGCTGTAAGCAATACTTATTGATTATATATCGATATTGTTTATATCAGACATACCATCATTATACTATCACTATAAGTGATAGGAAACATCATATTCATAGCATATTTCATATCATTATATCCGACAGTGCTATTAAA
The DNA here is from genome assembly GCA_027943335.1 of Chamaecyparis obtusa. Classification (NCBI taxonomy): domain Eukaryota; kingdom Viridiplantae; phylum Streptophyta; class Pinopsida; order Cupressales; family Cupressaceae; genus Chamaecyparis; species Chamaecyparis obtusa. The sequence continues at coordinate 164,062 of BSBK01003899.1, forward strand.
CATATTGGTATCAATATCATCTTGCACACATATTGTGATTGAATCTGAAATAGCGGTTGATATCTTAAGTAACCTCCATTACTTAGTTTAATTGCAAGTATCTGATAGAGTAAGTCTGAGAAGTGGAGTAATTGTTCCTGTTTTCCAAGTTATCCAAAAAGGGGACATTACAGACAATCACTGTGAGATGTCCTCATGTGTGACTGTCCTTGTCACAAATGAGGACATCTCACAATGACTGTCCCTTGTGTAATTCAAGCGGCAATTACACAAGGGACAGTCACTGTGAGATGTCCTCATTTGTGACTGTCCTTACAGTGAGTGTACATTATCATGTTGTCTTTAGAGTGACTGTCCTCATTTGTTGAAGAAGAAAAGCATTAATGTGGTTCAATAGCAATACATTCAAGTGACAATTACACAAGGGACAATCACTGTGAGATGTCCTCATGTGTGACTATCCTTGTCACAAATGAGGACATCTCACAATGACTGTCCCTTATGTAATTCAAGCGGAAATTACACAAGGGATAGTCACTGTGAGATGTCCTCATTTGTGACTGTCCTTACAGTGAGTGTACATTATCATGTTGTCTTTAGAGTGACTGTCCTCATTTGTTGAAGAAGAAAAGCATTAATGTGGTTCAATAGCAATACATTCAAGTGGCAATTACACAAGGGACAATCACTGTGAGATGTCCTCATGTGTGACTGTCCTTGTCACAAATGAGGACATCTCACAATGACTGTCCCTTGTGTAATTCAAGCAGCAATTACACAAGGGACAGTCACTGTGAGATGTCCTCATTTGTGACTATCCTTACAGTGAGTGTACATTATCATGTTGTCTTTAGAGTGACTGTCCTCATTTGTTGAAGAAGAAAAGCATTAATGTGGTTCAATAGCAATACATTCAAGCGGCAATTACACAAGGGACAGTCACTGTGAGATGTCCTCATTTGTGACTGTCCTTACAGTGAGTGTACATTATCATGTTGTCTTTAGAGTGACTGTCCTCATTTGTTGAAGAAGAAAAGCATTAATGTGGTTCAATAGCAATACATTCAAGTGGCAATTACACAAGGGACAATCGATCACTATGAGATGTCCTCATGTGTGACCTTTGTGAAGGCAAGTGCCAATTTGTACCCAAGTTACCAATATTGTGGCAAAAGTAGGAATGAAGCATTTAGGGGTCAAATTGGGCAAAGAAGTGTAGAAGTGGCCTATGTGAGGTCTAAATAGCCTAACTAAGTCATGGTTAGGGTCTTATGGTGTTTGAACAATAAGTTTTGAACCAAAATCCCAAAGGTTGTAACAAGTTGTCAATGTTGTCATTCACAACATTGACAACATTTGTGCAAGGGAGCATTTTCGAGTAAGATGGTTATGTAACTATATGAAACCATTGAATTAGGCATCAGATCAACTATAAGAGGCCTCCATCGATCTATGCAAAAGGTTGGGGGGGAAAACATTTGGAATTAAGAAGATTTTTAGAGTAACACGGTTTTAGTGAATTCTTGAGTTTTTTTGTTTCTTTGTTTTCAGTTGATTAATGGATTAGATAGCTCGCAGTGTCTATTGGAAAAGTTAGTACAAGTTGTTTTTTTATTCTCTGTTGCGTTTTTTTTGAGTTTTGAAGCATTCCAACTAGTTTGTTAATTCTTTTGTTAAGTACCCTATCATTGGTTTGAACCAGGTAGGTTGAACAAATGGAGTCTTAGCTCATCATTCCATTGTCAATTTTTTACGGGCTCTTGGAATGGGTGAGGAGACTCCATGTACTATATGTTTGGAAGGAGGGGCCCTGGGAAGCTCATTTTCTATGTTTGCAATGATGTCCTAGGTGAGTCAGTTGAGCACAGTTAGGGATGACAAATCATTACAAGAAGATTACAACAAGTTGAATGCATTGGTTGCTTCAACTAAAATCTCATGGAGAGGTAGACACACATCTAAAGAAGCCCCAAGTCAAATTAGAAGATTGGGTGAGTTTCTTTGGCTGCTAAGAAAACAAACTCTTAGTCAGACTGTCCAAGTTGTGTCAAAATACTTGTTTTCAGGCATGGCTGTAGTAGTTGGTGTACAAAAAATCTAGGAGGAGAAGACCTTAGATATCTTGGAGTTCTCAATAAAGGGCATCTGAATCCTAAGCCCTTTAGGTGGCTTAATATAAACAAAAAGGCTTGACAAAGGCCTAATTGCTAGCAGCCTATTTTTGGGTGCAATTGGCATGGTTTGATGAACCGGATTGAAGTACTGATGAAAAGTATAGGTGAAGGAGTAATATTGAAACCAATAGAGGTCCTAGTGGCCAGCCTCTCCATGGAGTAAAGTTCTAGTTGAATGTGTTTCAATTTGTGAAGACAAGACTAGGAGTGTCCTAGTAGCTAGATTGGTATTGAGCAGAGTTCGTTGTATTTCTTGTTGGTGTACACTAGTTGAAGGAGTGGGATCTTGGGTAGAGATACCTAAAGAGTGTAGGGATAGTTAAGTACCCTATCAAGTCAAAACATTGGCCTAAAGAGACCCTAGTGAAGGATAGGGAGTGAGCAAGACAAAGTGTTACATCAATTAACAAGATCATTTTTTGGTAATTGTGTACATTATCATGTTGTCTTTACAGTGACTGTCCTCATTTGTTGAAGAAGAAAAGCATTAATGTGGTTCAATAGCAATACATTCAAGTGGAAATTACACAAGGGAATATCACTATGAGATGTCCTAAGTGTGACTGTCCTTGTCACAAATGAGGACATCTCACAGTGACTGTCCCTTGTGTAATTGCCACTTGAATGAGGACAGTCACTGTAAAGACAACATGATAATGTACACAAGTACCGTGAAGGTAGTCGCAAGTTAGGGCTGTTTCATTGCATACCCGAAACAATGAAGACATTACAGTCCACAAAATGTTTGTGCTTGAAAGATGAACAAATAAAATTAAACTTCTAAATAACCAAAGCCGCTAACAATAAATTCAACACAGATATGTCCTCATTTCTGGGTATTTTAGCTCTCTAACAGCTGAATACCAGATTACATAATAATGACAAAAGAAAAATAAACCCAACGTACTCAGAAATTGTAGCTATGATTTCGCGGAGGGAATCTCTCTCGGCGCTGTTGAAAACACAAATGACAATGTTCTTGTTTTTTTTGCCCTTATATCCCGATGTGATTTCGCGGAGGGTTACGGTGCTGTTGAAAACACAAATGACAACGTTCCTTTTTTTTTTTGCCCTTATATCCCGACAACATCGCAATTGCAAGTTAGGGTTGTTTCACTGCATACCCGAAACAATGAAGACGTTACGGTCCACAAAACGTTTGTGCTTGAAAGATGAACAAATAAAATTAAACTTCTAAATAACCAAAGCCGCTAACAATAAATTCAACATAGATATGTCCTCATTTCTGGGTATTTTAGCTCTCTAACAGCTGAATACCAGATTACATAATAATGACAAAAGAAAAATAAACCCAACGTACTCAGAAATTGTAGCTGTGATTTCGCGGAGGGTTACGGCGCTGTTGAAAACACAAATGACAACGTTCTTGTTTTTTTTGCCCTTATATCCCGATGTGATTTCGCGGAGGGTTACGGCGCTGTTGAAAACACAAATGACAACGTTCTTATTTTTTTTGCCCTTATATCCTGATGTGATTTCACGGAGGGTTACGGCGCTGTTGAAAACACACATGACAACGTTCCTTTTTAATTTTGCGCTTATATCCTGACAATGTCGCAATTGCGACAGTGCCAAATGTATTGTCGTCACAAATTGCGACGGTGTCGGGCTATATTTGAAAAAAAAAAAGGCCAAAACCGCATGACATTTGCCTGCCGTCGCAATTTCACCCCAAATGTATTAGTGTCTTGACATTTTTACAACATTGTTTATATACAAGTCTAAACAATTAATTACAATTACAAAGTCGGCTTGACAAATAAACATAAGTGCCACTAAGTCGGCCCAAGTATGGTTACACGGTTCCTGCAAACTAACTCGGTGACTTTCTGATACTCGGCGTCCACTGCATTACTCAGCATCGTCATGCATTCGGTAGAAGTGGAGGCACGGTTCATACTAACCACTCGGTAGGTTTTGAACTCGGTAAATACTGGTGACTCGGTAGACATAATGTTACTCATTTTACACTGTCCTACTCGGTTTGCACTATCTTGTTCAGTTTGCACTGTCTTGCTCGGTTTGCACTGTCTTGCTCGGTTTGCACTGTCCTAGTCGGTTTGCACTGTTCTGCTCGGTTTGCACTGTTCTACTCAGTTTGCACTGTTCTGCTCAGTTTGCACTGTTCTACTCGGTTTGCACTGTTCTGCTCAGTTTGCACTCAGAATGCAAATAAGTGTTGTCACTAGTGGCAATTCTGCTTAATGCCAACATCATCAGCAATTTAATGATTACATCCATATTAAATTATGTCTCGATCTTGGTAAACTATTTCCTGATCGGTGTAAGCCATTTTCTTTGATGTTTTTGCCATTCCAAACTGCTATGTCATTTTCCTGTTCCACTCGGTGTATACTATATTCATCGCTCGGTAATTAACTGGTACTCAGTTCATATGAATGCTCAATGACTACTGTGCTCAGTACTCGGTAATCATCTAGCTTGGTAAGAGTGCTTGATCAAAGCTATGTTTGGTTAACTTAGGTATCTACCTTATGTTCTGCTTGGTGTATAGACTATGTGTATTGATCAACTGACCTGTCATGTCTTCTTTACCGACTATATGATTGAATGATACTAATGACAACCATTAATGCTCTTTAGGAGTAACATAGAAGTGGTTATTTTAATGCTTTAATGGATCACTACACATTTATAGATTCACGGGATGAGTTTGTGTTGTGTGAATGTCTTTGTGATGTGCATGCATCCTAGGCTGACCAAACCACGTGGCCAAGAATCTAAGTGGGTGATGACAAGGTTAAGAAGATGGTGAGATGAAGAATGATGTGGAATTTTATGTTTAGGCTAAGGTAGGGACATTACAATGCTAAATTACATTATGGTGCAAATTTAAGACATTGCATTATCAATTCAAGAGCTAAGGGGACTCTATAATGAATAGTTCATAAGGCACAACAATTGCTAAAGGTTTTGCAAATGGAGGTTGCAAGCTAAGTAAGCTTAACATTAGAGGAAACTTCATGGTTAAGAACACTTGAGTTGGAGCCATATTGGAATGGATGACCTCCCAGGAAGGGCCCAATGCTTCACCCCTGTGAGCATCACCTAGATTGAATGAGTGCTAAGTGTTCAAATCATTCTCATGAGAGATGGGTTCTTGTGAATTCATGAAACATGGGTCAATGAGTTTGACTTAAAAACTATATAGTTGAATCTTGATAGTGTACCATCCTAAATTGTAAGAACCTATAATTAGATGCTCAATTAGGTCCTAGTTTAGCATGTATAGGCTCCCAAATTAATTTTTGGTACTCCAGCTATGCACCAACTACATTTTTGGCTCTCTCTACATTCTAACTCCCAAAACAAGTTTCACCATTTTTTGGTTGAAACCAGACTGACCTCTTCCTTAGATTTTTCTCCAGAATTCAAATTGGGGGCTCATCTCATTGGTTAAGAAGGATTTTCAAATTCTCATTGGACTCCTTCAAACATTGAGCACGAAAATATTGTGAGAGGTATAAAAGAAACATACTTTTACTCATTTGGACATAAGACAATAAGATTTCAAGAGCTCTCCTACAATTTTGCATCCAAGCATTATCAAGCAAGATCTCAAGCATTCTAAGGTGTTTTCAAGGAAATCTTCTCCATGGATCAAGCTTCTTTCCCTCATTAAGACCGAGCAAATAATTTTTCCATCGAGGAAGAAGATCACAGTACATGCATCTATCTATATTCATTCAAGCATTCAAGTCTTCAACTCTTTAAGTCATCATTATCTCTCTCCATCAAGCATTGTGGTGAACTACAACATCTATTATGTAAGGTTTTGTCTTTCATGATTTTCTTTTGGGTTTTTGTGTGGAGTCAAAGCTATTGCATCAACATACTTGACCACATTTAAAGAAGCACTTGCATTGCCAATGTATAAAAACTTCATATTTCAGATCTAGCCTCTTCTTTATATGATAACACACTCTCTTTTATTCATTTCTTTTCAAGGTTGATTCCAAACCAAGGTCTGATTGAGGCAAACCCCTTTCTACACAATAATTTATCTTCTTTTCTATGTGCAAGTACATGTGACATTCACACTAGCTCAACTCTGTGAAGCTCAAGATCTCACAAATAGTCTACAATTGATTTTAGTTAATAGTACAGGGAACAGGTTGGCCTAGGTGACCTCTTCTCAAGAACAGGTCGGCCTAAGTGACCTCTTCCCTCCAAAATTGCACCAAATTGATATTACAGGTTAGTTTCATCTCTTGGTTGGTATTTTCAATTTTTATACGAAGTTGCCTATTTATTGTGGGTCTGTGTTCATAGAAAGTCAAATAATTTCCTCTATTTTATCTTACTTCTCATATATGCCTATCATTTTTTTTTCCATATATTAGTGAACAAACCTCGATGCCTATTTAGTGCTTCCTTCTAAGCCTAGTGGGTTATATCTCCTTCCTAATGTGTCATAGGAAATGAGATCTCCCCCTTAATCTCCCTTTTCTTATTGTACAAATAGTAATATCACATTTGACTTGCTATGGAAAATACCTCCTACTTATCTTATAAAGAACTTCAATGTGAAGAAATTGTGCCTTTCTCATAGAATTTTATTTTATTTTATTTTTATAATAGTACAAATTGCCTACCTTTGAGAATCTAACCTATAATTGTAAGATAGAAACTAATTAAAAAAGAAAGAGTCTTAAGATTTGAATGCTTTTAATTTTCACTATATATTGATCAATGTTTCAAAGTATACTTAATAGTCCATCATCAAAAAGAACACTTTTCTTTGATTGATATTTTAGAGCACACTCATTGATCCATGTCTAGGAGGGCATTGGCTATGGGGCCGAATATTTGCACCGGCCCCACTAGCCAGTGTCGTTTAATTTTACTTATGTCACTCAGTCATTTGTTTGAGAACAACAAAACGCACTTCTGCTGAAAAAGTACAAATAAACTTTATTTCTACTTTATTTCTTCATAATATATTTCTAGCATTTATTTCTTTAAGTTAATACAAACACATGCTATATCATTATTACATTAAAATAATAATAATTAAATTAAATTAAATTAATCTCTATTTCATGATAACTAATGAGGTTGCATTATGTTATATTATCAAACTAGTATACTTCTATTTTAAAAAATATGGAAGACTAAATAATTTCTAAAGTAAAAATATAATGAATTTAATTAAAATAAACATTGTTCAGTCAGTTTACGTTTATTTCAACTAGCACTTGCACCAACGAGGTGCAATGTTTACGCTGATAGTAGGATATGTTGTATGGTATTTGTGAGGTACACTTGTAACCTATTATATAACATTAAAAAATAATTAAAATGGCATTAGACTGATAAAAAAAAATTAAAATGACATTTCATTTTTTTTTTTTGAAAAACATTCTATACTTTGCTCTCATTCATTCATTTGTTACCAACTAATAAAACCTCACACACATGGCCTAAAACATGAACTAATGTATAATTACATTATTACAAATAAACCATTTTTATAAAATCTAAATTTTCTACATATTGAAAAAGAATAGTTATACTTTAAATTCAAAAAATTCAGGTATTAATATCCAAGATAAATTCAATAGCATATCATCTAGATAAATTCAATAGCATATCATCCATTCTCTTGAAAGAATGGGGATTATAGCATTGTTATCTAGAAACATAATAGATAATTCATTGCTCTAAGCAAGCAATGGAGATTATTATATAGGTATGATAATCTGTTAAGTGCATTTGTGTCAACCCTTGGAGTTCTTCAAATTGGCATAAATATAAATTGTTTAAAGTTGTACGAGGTTGAAGGGAGGATAAAGCAAGTGATTTGTCTCTCCTTCTACTCCTCTTTCTAGTTGTTCTTCTCCTTCTTTTTCCCCTCCTCCATTGTCTTCTCGTTCTCTTTGATCATTTGTCTACTTTTTTTGCTTCTTCTTCTTCTTCTTCTTCTACTACTACTACTACTACTCATTTTTAACCTCCTCCTCATCTCCTCCTCCGCCTCCTCATCTCCTCCTCCTCCTCCTCCTCATCTTCCTCTACTTCCTCTTCATCTTCCCTCCTCTCCTCTTCTTCTTCCTCCTCCTCGTATTCTTCATGTGCTTCTTCCTCCTCCTCTTCCTCTTCTTCATGTTCTTCTTCTTCCTCCTCCTCTGCTTCTTTTTCTTCTACTCCTCATTCTTCCTCTTCTCCCCACCTTACATCTCTCCCCATTCTTATCTCTATCTCCATACTCAAACTGCTAGATAACACAAAGCATACAAGCACCTTTACACTTGGACTATTGCATTTGTTTCAGAGATTTTAAAAGTGTTGCAACAAATCCAATCCATTCATGTCCTAATCTTTGTAGCCCTTATGAGCTTAGCATAGGGAACATTGTGCAAAGTAGATAGCAATATATATTTAGATATTGTAAATATGGTAAAATATGGAGTGTCCTATGTATGAAGGCTCTTGGTAAAGTGAATGTCACCAAGATATGCCAAGAAAAGAAAAGATAGAGGAAAGAAGATAAGATTTTTAAGACAATAAAGAGGAGCTAAAAAGAGCTATGTTGAAGTTATAGGGAGAAATGAAAAAAAGAACTTGCTTATTTGGAAAAATTGAAGTGAACTTGATTCCCTTGTATCCACCTTTTCAAGCTAATGAAGGAATAAGGATTACAAACTTTGTATGGAGCCTTAGGAAGCCTTTCATTTTTAACTGGTCTCATTTTTGATTGAGGAAGAAAAAAGATTTATTTTATTCTCGACAAATAGATATATTTTTTATGCAATATATTTAATCACCAACAGTCTGGTCACATAAAACAAAATATGAACACAACAATATCTAGATTTTAAAATTTATGTTATGTTCTGTTCTTTTTGACATACAAGAAAGTTTCCCATTTCCAATTAGCGCTTTTGTATGAGATACAATTTTAGTTTCCATACAACACTGTCTAGCGAGAAAAGAAGTAAAACAGATAGTTGTCATTCATATTGTCTGCCTTGGTGGCGAGTTACCAAAGTTCCATGAAATTGCTAGCCTAAAGAAGAAAATAATTTTAAGCACTTGTTCCTATTTAGCTCTTTACAGACACCATTTATACTGCTAAATAACTCCTCTGTTAGATCTAGCGGGCACACTTCTATTTCTGACTGCACTGGAATTGCAGGTATCAAATTTGTCATATTAGAATTTAGAGGCTGGAACGTCACACTGCTACTGCTATTTTTTGTGGCCAATACAGAATGTAGAAATACCAGGCGGATAATCAAGAATTCTATGACAGCAAAATAATTCTCCGGGCCTTTCATTGCTTGAAGAGGATTGTTTTGTTGAGAATAACCTCTGATCTATCATTCCTTCTGAGAAGATGAGCCGGGAATTGCATAATCTAGACAAAGAACCAAACTCCAACCTAATTTGCAATTGATGTCCCCGCATTTTTTAATTCTCTGATTTTTTTAAAATGCATTCAAATCTGAGGCACAGTCAGCCAGGCTTTACGAATGCATTAATAGTTCAAGAATTGTCATCATCTCTACCTCATCTCAAATTGCACAACAAACTATAATATTCGGAACAAGAACAAGATTTTCTTATAAACAGAAGAAGTTGGCAAACTGTTTGACAAAATGTTAGCAGACTTTGGACTCAATAATGATCATTTGGAATCAGTATTTTATTTATATGAACTGTATAAACATCAAGTGCCTTCTATGAGAATGCTTGGTATCAAGCATTTAACAATGAATATTGCATTGAATTACTATTGCAGTCCAATCAGAAATAGATATTGATTTATAACATTGCTAGTTTTTCCTCCATGGCAACTGTTTGAGAAAATTGCAGGACAGGAAAAGTGGAAATTTATGCTAATACCTTTTGGGGACATTACAAGGACATATTGCATGCAGTTTTGAGCAAGCCATGTGGACATATCTCCGTCTTAACCTTTGCAAGATGTCAACAAATCCATTTTGCCTCTATCCGTGAATCCATACACATTCCCTTTAAACGGTTTTTTGCAAGCTGCATTAAAACCGATTTTACGCACTTTCACTCAGGGAACAATACTAACAATTTTCACTAATTTGAATGGCTATTTTTTGTGATTGTTTTTATTTTAAAGGTATGTTTCTTTACAAATAAATTCTAGATTTTAAATATTTAATATAAATATACAAAATAAATAAATATCAAGACAAATAATTTAGACTTTTGTAAATAATTTAAAATTATATGTATAATTTAGTAATTGAAGCATTTAATATAAAATGAATAGAATTTTAGTTAAGTACAATTATATTATTTTTATATTTTATACATATAATTTAATAATAAAACTTAATACAACCTTTAAATATTATTTTGTCCTAATATGAAAATATTGAAATTGTTAAGGTTTTAGGATCATTGTGCAAATGTGATAGCACTAGCTAATTGTATGTGTTTTCCAAATGCAACAATCTCTTGCATTTATATTGAGAATGAGCCAAGAAGAGACATGTCCCTTCATGAGACATGTATATTCATTAATATGTAATTAATATAATGACAATTATGATCACACACACACACACACACATATATATATCTTCACTAGTATTGACTCATAGTGTTTATTCAACTAAAGCTACAAACATCAACACTCCCTCTTAACTAGGGAGGATAAATCAATCCAATGTCAACACTTAAGACACTTGAGAACATCAATCATATGATGTAAGAAATAAATGCATCATCCTCAAAATGTAGTCAATAGAAACATAGTCTCAATATGTGGATTGCCTCCATCGATGATTCTATCCACAAGTTCTTAGGTGGATTGCCTCCATCAGTGATTCTATCCACAAGTTCTCAGGTGGATTGCCTCCATCGGCAATTCTATCCACACATTCTTAGGTGGATTGTCTCCATCGACGATTCTATCCACAAGTTCTTAGGTGGATTGCCTCCATCGAAAATTCTATCCATTTGATATAATGAGTATTGGCCTATGAGAATGTCAACACATGACATTCACCAAATACTCTAAGTATTGGCCTATCAGAACATTGACATATGATATTCACCAAGTACTCAATAAGGTACTGACCTGCAGAATATCAACATATGATATTCACTAAATACCTATCATATATCTATAAAAACAACTCATAGACCATCAATTTAAGGACATCTAACACTTAGTTGTTGATTTAATACATCATGATCTGTTTCAGCATTATAAATAATCTATATCATTATTTAAGTTATTGTAAGATCGTCACCTTCCAATAACTTCTGCAAATACAAGTGATAATCATTTGGAAATCGTCACTTCCTCATGATTTACACAGGGGGTAGGCCCATTAAAAACATTCATGATTCATTAGTATAATAATCAATTATATCAAGTATACCTCAGAAGTGTTCACCTTCAATAGTGAACTCCCTCTCAATCAATATGATGAAGATTGTCACAAGTTGACTGAACCATCTGCTCCCTCTAAAGCTCAAGTTCTTGTATCAACCTCTTGTCTTCTTTTGAAATGTCAGACTCCCTTTGCATTTGGTCTCAATCATCAATTCATTTGCAAGCATTAAGTTCTCTCTTCCTTGAATGCAATTTTCTTGTGCTTCCATCCATAATTCTTCACATGACCTATCTTGAATATCTAGAGGTTCTATACACTATGACAACCTTCAATATGATCGGTGTAGACACCCAAAACTAAGCAGGTGTCTTGGAATCATTCAAATTTCTAAAATCTCAGCCAAATGTTCTAATTTTCATCAAAATGGATCAAATCAATTTAAATGGATATTTATTAATCAAAATTGGACAAAATCATTTAAATCAAAGGAAAAATCAAATCATGACATCAAATAATCAAATACAAGCTTAAAGGGTTCAATCACACTATATAATTGATTTTAATCAATTAATTGTATAGTTTTAAATCAAAAATCAAATTAAACCTACTCCCTTATATGGTTAATTTAATTAATTGATGAAATTTAATTAATCATAATATCTTTCAACATAATTTGAGCAACCAATAAGAATTGAGAACATAATGCACATGGATCACTCCAAATTATTGAATCTCAATCACTCAAATTTGTCTACTTGTCCAAACATTTGAGACAATCATTTAAATTGTCCCTCCATTTAAAAACATTTCAAAGCTTTTGACTCAACCAAGGCTAAATCGTGATCAAGTAACTCTACCCCCTACCCTTGGGATTTTACTATAAATAGAAATCATTTTGAGAGCATAAGGGATACTAGAAAATTCAAATGCATAGCATCATCACTATAGGCAAATTGAGAGCAATTGAGCATTTTGAGAGCAAATAGTGAGATTTGAGAGTATTATCATGAGCATTTGAGTTAATCTTTGTATCAAGTTAAGAATTGAGAGCTAGATTTAGGCATGTTATCATAATTTTCTCATTCTAGGATTGTCACTAATAGATAATAAGTCTTAGAGCTCTACTTACCAAGCTTGGATAGAGAACCATGAGATGATATGGATGTTAAATGCAATTCTTTAGATTAAATTTCTATTGTATTTTCATTGAATTGTTGTTAATTGTCCTAATTTCATGAAGGTGTAAACACACACACAAATGACGCCCACCGTGGGGCCCTGAGCCTCATTTTTCATCATTTTTATCAAATTTTGTGTGTTTTTGGCTTTACTTTTACGTGAATTTTGCAGAAAATAGGAGAAATAAAGCCTATGAAGAATCTAATGACACCTAGGAGCATTCTGACAATGCCTAAAAGGAGTTAACTAACACCTACGAGATTCTTTCTATTCTGTCTTTTCTTCTTCTGACGCCTGTGAGATCAAGTATTACGCCTAAGAGTGTAAAGTGACACCTAAAATCTGAGAAATGACGCCTATTAGCTAACCTTTATCACCTTTGATATTTTATCTTATGTAATGCATGGTTACTTTTAACACTTAGCAGTTTTTAAATGTCACTTGAGTCACTGGAAAGTGACGCCTATGAGTTTTAAAATAACGCTTGCTAGCTTTTAACTGACGCTTATTAGCTGATAAATGACACCTAGAGTTTTTTGTTTAATTTTTTTGTCAGATTATTAAATTCTATTTTCTAATTCTCTGTTAGTGTTTTTTCCGCAGATGAGCAGACATAGGAAAGTACAGAAACTAGAATGCAAAGTTACTCAAGAGAGCAAAGAGGTAAGAATTCAAACCAAACGTCAAAAGGAAATTCATAATGCTTCAATTATAGATAGTTTGGAATTAGAAGAAAAAAATTATAAGCATTACATTAAGGTGTTGGATGCTTATAAAAATAAATTTCCTACTTTGAACTAAATTGTTTGCATTAAGTTGTTAAAATTGTCTTTACAAAATCTTGTTAAGAACACTTAATTGCATTTCAATTTGTTCCTTTTGGTTTCCTTCACTTTGTATGGCTATGTTGACTAATGTTTTGGAGGATCTGGAATGGGAACAATTGCCACTAGGTAAGTAAGAAAATAAAACGTCAAAAAACTTCAAAAAAGCGCCTAGCCTTTGCTAGCTACAAAAGAGGTATTTTTCATATCAAGCTTGCATTGCTTAAATTGTGGCTTTTCTTTGGATCTAGCTTAATAGGAAAAACCTTACTATTGTCCAAATTGAACAAACATTAGGCATATGCTCTCCATTTTTTGAAGTGGATCAAAAAGCCAAACTTGTGAGTTCAACTTGGTAGAAAGAAAGGAATGAGGAATTAACCAAAAATTTCATTTGTAAGAATCTCCTTGTCAAGAGATTGAAAAATAAATAAAAATTCTCGAAGTGTTTGGAACAAGGAACAATAATAAGGATATTAGTTTCACTTTCTAAGGGAATCTAACCCCCAAACTTGTTGAACCAAGTTCAATTTCTTGTTTTTCTATGTATGCTAGTTAAATTAGATCTTTAGAGGGCCTGCCTCCTGAGAATTGTCTTACGAGGACGGTGAGAAGGAACGAACAAAAGTGGGAGACAATCGCTTTAGCCGCGATACTATCCGATCCACTATAAACAAATACATTCTTCCTTAATAGGAAAGTGACTAGGTTGTGTGCAAGTATTCTTCACTTCCTCGAGTAGTCCTTCGAGATTGTGCCAAATTGTACTTTCATGCATGTGGGAAGCCTGGAAGGGGGTAAAAGAACTTGACATGATCTAGAACGAGGTGTTCATTAAAATCATGTTAAAGTAGTAATCTACCTTTTAGAGACAAATGTGTTTAAGAGCCAAATCTGACTCTAGGTAGATTGCTTGGAAGACATTCTTGTCTATACTTGTGAAAATGATCGAGAACATACACTTTTAGTGTGGTTTTAGGTATATGGTACAATTTGACATGTGTGTTGAGTTTGTATTTTACTTTCAAGAAAGAATATTCTACAGATCTGATCTTAAAACTTTTTAAAATTCTAGAATTTACAACCTGGTTTGGAAAGTGTTGCCTGCACACAGAGAAAAATCACTTATACACAATGAATTCATTCTTGTGATTATTAAAGCAATGTCTGTAAACGATGAAGTCATGCCTATGATATTTTAAGTAATGCTTGGAAAAAGTTAAGAAATGCCTATCAACAGGAAAAAGCTTCCTGCTCTCTACAGAGTGATGCCTAGGCAAATTCCAGTAGATGTGTATTAAGTGTTAAGTCACGCCTACACACAGGCAAGTGATGCCCAAAAACAAAGAAGGGAAAAAAATGGATATTTCTTGGGGGTTTCAAAAAAATTTGATTTCATATCTGGATACCCTTTTGGACGTTCTATCTGTTCCAATATTCCACCTGGTCAGAAATCCTGGTTTTGAACATTTTTTAAAATTTTGTAAGGATTTGACCACAAGCAAGTGAGATAAAGCCTATTTACAAGAGATTTATGTTCATGCCGGCTTTAACTCGATCTCACTACATAAAGAAAACCTTGCAATCAGATGGAACTTATCTAAGGCAAGAACTTCCTTTCCCAAGTGACACTTTTACCTCCTCAAGAATACCACAAGAACCCATTCAAGAGGTAGAAACTAACATGACTTTTCCTATTAGAAATGGAGGAGGCATTGACACAAACAATCTAGGGTCAAATAACAACAATGGAGGAGGAATAGACCCTAACAATCAAGGGATTAAAAACAATAACAATGGGTGCAATGGTGAACCAACTGCTGAAGATGCAACCGATGAAAAGGTTAATGAAGCCATACAAAGCCCATACTTCATGAAGCTCATGGAAAAAGCATTAGAAAGAGATAAGGAGAATTATTTTCTAGACCTAGCCCGAGCAGGTCTTAAACTCCCTCATGACTACGATGTCAATCAACTTAAGAAAAAGGAAGTTGAAGATAGTCCGATTGATATCATGAATAAGCAATTTAAATTATTCCAAATGCAATTGGACATAATGAAGCAAAGTGGGGCTCCAAAACCCTTTTCAATAGAGGCATTGTGTCCTTTTCCATTTGACGGAGTTTAATCATGATACCATTCCCTAGTAATGTGGTCTTTCCTAAGTATGACAAATACGAAGGAGCATCTGATCCCCAAGATCATTTAAGGAAATTTTGTACATTAATCTTGGAGTTCATGCATGACACTACTTATTTAATGAGGTTGTTTCCTAGAAGTTTGGGAGGCATGGCCATGGAATGGTTTAAAAAATTACCTTTGGGCATCCGAACTTTTGAAGAGATGGCTTCTAAATTTGTAACACATTATTCATATAATATCAAACATGAAGTTACAATGATTACCCTATGTAACACTAGGCAAAGAGAGGGAGAAGGATTCCTACTTTTCTTACAAAGATAGAGAACAGTATTTGCTAGATACCCTTGAAGTGTACCAAAAAAGGAAAATACAGACATCTTTATAAATAGCTTGAGTAATGAAATGAACTATAGGTTAAGATTGCAATGTCCTAGGTCTTTTCAAGATCTTATAAAAAATGGAGTGACTACGGAGGAGGTATTGGTTAAGAGTGGAGAACTAAAGCTTTACAAGGATAACAAGAATCACAACAACAACAATACCTCCAACAACAATAACAATCAAAATAAGAATTTTTCTAACAACTATAACCAATTTGGGTTGAAGAACAAAAACAAAGGTGTGGTCAA
Source organism: Chamaecyparis obtusa (assembly GCA_027943335.1). Classification (NCBI taxonomy): domain Eukaryota; kingdom Viridiplantae; phylum Streptophyta; class Pinopsida; order Cupressales; family Cupressaceae; genus Chamaecyparis; species Chamaecyparis obtusa. Next base: position 180,378 of record BSBK01003899.1, read on the forward strand.
TGATGGGGTTGTTGATGCTAATAATTTGAAGGTCACTCCTTTTACTCTCACAAGAACACCTACTCAAGTGAATAATGCAAATCAAGTCCCCAAAGTGCCTTTTAACAACAATACCAATAATAACAACTTTGGGAACAATCAAGGGGCTAACTAGTCTAAGCAGTTCTTTGTACCATCTCCCAAGAGGACATTCACACCTTTGGGTGAACCCCTTGAGAATTCATTGAGAAGTCTCATTGCTAATAAGGTTATTGATTTACCTAGAGCTCAACCATATGAACCACAAAACAAGCCTAATTGGTGGAGTGAGTCTAGTCGTTGTGAATACCACCGAAATAGAGGACATACAACAAATGATTGCTTGTAGTTGAAAAACATGGTACAAGATTTGATTGACAATGGTGTGATCAATATAGAAGGGCCTCAAAGTAATGAAGATCACACGGCCTTTAAGCAACCCTTCTATAACCATGAGAAAGGTGAATCTTCTAATTTGAATAAACAAGGCAACAATACTGTCAATTTTGCTCATCATTATGATAACACTATCAACACATTATCCAAACATGAGCATGTTGTCAATACTATTGTAATCAAGCAACAACCTCAAAAGGAAACATCTTATGCTATCGCTAGGGGGAAAACTTCAAGGATTACCTTACAAGGGGTTGATCCTAAACTTATTGGTCCTACATAATCAAGTATTTTGGCTAAACAACCATCTACAACAACAAAGCCATATAATTTGGTGGACCAATTACAAAAGACTCCAACTCAAATTTCTATTTTGGAGTTGTAAAAATTATCTCCAAATCACAAGGAGATCTTGGAAAAAGCCCTAGTGGAGACTAATGTTTCTATTAACTTGGAGGAAGAAAAATTTCAAAACATGGTGGGACATCTCATTGCACCACATTGTCTCTCATTTTCAAAATAAGATGATATTTCCATCACTCATCCTCAAAATTGGCCTTTTCATATAGAAGTCCTCATTCAAAGACATAGGGTTAAGAGAGTTCTCATAGATGGGGGAGCTGGCCTTAATATTTGCACTTTAAACCTTGTCAAGTCCTTAGGTTTATCTGAGTCTTCTATTGATCCTTAGAAGCAAATTACCATTAAGGCTTATGATGAGTAGGAGAGATCTTCAAAAGGCATGATTGTCTTACCTATCCAAGTTGGGCCCATAAAGAAGGACACAAAATGTCAAGTCCTAGACATGAAGTTAACTTATAACATCTTATTGGGGAGGCCGTGGATACATGAAATGCAAGTGGTTCCTTTTACATACCATCAATGTATCAAATTTCCACACATGGGAGAAGAAATAACAATTGGAGGGGATTCAAATCCTTTTCAATATTTCAATGCATTGAAGCCTCTTCATGAGTGATTTATTCCTCATAATAGAGAAGGGATTGTTCCAAATGCTACCATTGAAGAAACTAAAGGTGATGATCCTAAGTTAACATCAAATGTTACATCTATCTCAAACCCTATTCAAACTAACTCAACTACACCGACTAAGGGAAAAGAAAAAGTGAGTTATGAGGGTCCAAATTCAAATGAGAATTTAGGTAAAATATCTACACTAGAGGTAGAACTTTCTAAACCCACCAAAGAGGAGAGAGACAAAGCCAAAGAAGACCACTATAAACAAATGAGTGAGATGATGCACAAGTTCAAGAAAAAATGTAGAATCAATTCTAAAGGAGTAGGGGAATATTCTGTTTCCCTATTTGATTTACCTACTTCACCAAAAACACATGGACAACCTTCTAAGGAGCATCTTACTCACAAATATAACACTTATTTTGTAAGAGACAGTGACAAGTTAGCACTTGAGAAACAAGACAATGAAGTTCTACAATGGCTTTACAAAGATGAAAGTGATACTTCAAATAACCTCGTGGAAAGAATTCAACACATCAATATCCAAACTAACCAATATGGAAAAGGGTTTGAAATTATGCAAAAAATGGGGTATAAGGGAAGAGGACCCTTAGGTATGAGAAATAGAGGTTTTCTTCAACCTATTGAACCTTCTTGGAGATCAAAGGAATAAAAATAAGGAATAGGTTATCAACACAAAGGAGAAAGTTCTAGCCCTATGCATGCTTTCTATACACAAGTGAACATGGTAGAGTCTGACATTGATAATGATGATTCCAGAGAATATGAGTGGGATTCTTTATCCGAAGATTTGTGTCATGACAAAGAGATTTTCATAATACATTCTTATACTAATGTTCCTAAAGAGAAAACTCAAGATAGTGAAGATCTAGATCCATAGGAATCTAACATAGGGAAAGAACACATTACTCATCCATGGTTAGGTGAACCTTGGGTACCTTTGTGGGAGGGTGATTTGAATGTCAGGTTTAACCCACATGTCTTCTTTCCCGTAGAAGTCTTAGAGGACTCAAGTGAAGAAAAAATTGATCCTTCTTCCATGGATCATCTTGAGCAAGCTCATGTTATTGACCTTAATGATCCAATGCATGAACCATCTAATGAGGTCATGTCCTTAAACCCATCCAATGACAACTTTCCAATTGAATCTTTATCCTTAATGCATCCTGAGCTCATTGATTGAGACTTAACTGAATCAAATGATTTACTATACTTTCCCAATGACCAAGCAATGACACAATACCTAAATACGGTTGAGCCCTCCTCCACTGATGATTTTAATCCAAACATGATGAGAAAAGAAAGGGTCCAACCTCTTAATCCAAAAGAAAAAATGATAAAAAGTAAAAAATTGAAGAGTTCTAGTGACGAAAACCACCATGTGGCAGTACTAGAACCAAGAAAAGTAAAAATAAAGGATGTTTCCGACAGTGAAAACCCAACTGTGGCACCTAAGGAAGAGATTTTGGATACCTTACCAACACATGAGGAAGAAAGATCACCAATTCTTATAGAGCCAATAGAGAAAGGCAATATTGGAACTGAATTGGAGCCCAAATTCATACATTTAACAGCTTCACTTACACTTTTAGAGAGAAAGGATTTCATTAAATTTTTTCAAGAAAAGCAAGTGAATTTTGCATGGTCCTATGCTAACATGCTGAGATTAGATCCAAACTTCATCATGCATCACTTGAATGTCAAAACAGGGGTTAAACCTGTCAAGCAGAAATTGAGGAAAATGCATCCACACATAGCTCTTCTAGTTAAAGCAGAATTGGAGAAATTGTTAAAAGTGGGGTTCATAAGAGCAATTGCTTATGCAGAATGGATATCAAATATTGTACTGGTTACCAAGCATGACAAATCCATTCGCATATGTATGGACTTCAGAGCTCTTAATCTTGCATGTACCAAAGATGACTTTCTACTTCCAAGTATAGATGCAATAGTGGACTTAATAGTTGGTCACTCCATGTTTTCATTGATGGATGGTTTTAGTGGATACAACCAAATTAAGATTGCACTTGAAGATCAAGAAAAGACAGCATTTACATGCCCTTGGGGAACTTTTTGTTGGAATGTAATGTCTTTCGGCCTAAAAAATGCCGGAGCTACTTACCAAAGGGCAATGACTACCATTTTTCATGATATGATGCACACCTTCTTAGAAGACTATGTGGATGATATATTGGCTAAGTCACATCAAAGGGAGGATCAGTTACAAATTCTAGATAAGATATTTACATTCTTGGAACAATTCAAAGTAAGGCTCAATCTAAAAAAATGTGCCTTTGGTGTTCAATCCGAGAAACTATTAGGATACATAGTTTCGGCAAAAGGCATTGAAGTAGATCCCGAAAAGGTTCAAGCAATCATGGACATGGAAACTCCTAGAAACATTAGCCAAATGAGGTCTCTTCAAGGAAAACTTTAATCAATAAGGAGATTCATTTCTCAACTAGCTGAAAAGAGTCACTCATTCACTAGATTGCTCCACAAAGACACCATTTTTACATGGGATGAAGAATGTGACAAGGCTTTTACTTTGTTGAAGACTTACTTAATCAATCCACTAATTCTAATGCCTCCTATCAAAGGAAAACCATTACTTTTGTACATATTAGCAACTGAGAGGTCTTTAGGAGTTCTTTTGGCACAAGAAGATGAATAAGGAAAAGAGAGAGCTATCTATTATTTGAGCCAAACATTGATTAAGTATGAATTAAATTAAACCTTCATGGAAAGAGCATGCCTAGCTATTGTCTTCACTTCCCAAAAATTGAGACACTACATGTTGATGCACAAAGTGAAGCTCATTGCAAAGATTGACCCTTTGAAATACTTGCTTAGCAAAACTGCCTTAACGGGAAGAATAGAAAAATGGGTCATGGTGCTAAGTGAGTTCGATATTGAATATGTGGATAGAAAGGCCATTAAAGGACAAGTGATAGCAGATCACTTAGCTGAAAATCCATTGGTTTCTACACATCCTATTCAAGTGGAGTTTCATGATGCAACAATTGTCAATATAGAAGCTAAGACATGGAAATTATACTTTGATGGATCATACACACAAGGATGTTCTAGAGCTGGCATATTGTTGATTACCCCTCAAGGGTGTACTATCCCTAAATCATACAAGCTCTTATTCCCATGTACCAACAACATAGTTGAGTGTGAAGCTTTAGTCATTGGTATCAAGATGGCTTTAGAATGGAATATTACCGAGTTACAAGTGTATGGTGATTTCCAATTAGTGACCAATCAAGTCAATGATGAGTACAACACAAAAGATGAAAATTTAATGCCTTACAAGACAATGATTGATGCTTGGAAAAAATACTTTGTATTGATAACTTTTGAGAAAATTCCAAGAGAGAAGAATTGAGCTGTCGATGCAATGGCTACCTTGGCTTCATTACTCCAAAAGCTTGATCAAAATGAAAGGTATGAATTCTTGGTGGAGGAGTTGGAAAAACTAGCATTTGACCTTCTTGATACCCAAATTATTACTTTACTCAATGGACATGACTCACCTTGGTACAATCCTATTTACACATACCTCAAAGACCGAGTATTACCCTTAGACCAATCCTGAGCCCAAAAATGACACTTCATCAAAAAATCGGATCGTTATATTATCCTTTTTAACACATTGTATTGTAAGGGTCTTGATGAAACTTTACTTAGATGTCTAGAGGAAGAAGAGTCTAAGGTAGCTTTACGCGAGGTCCATGAGGGCATTTGCGGGTCACATTCAAATAGATTAAACTTAGCTAAGAAGATCCTTTGCATGGGGTATTTTTGGAAAACCTTAGAAAAGGACGCTTGTCACTTTGTTAAGATATGCACAAAATGTCAATATCATGGTGATATGATACATGTACCGGCTCAAGAATTACATCCTTTTGTTACACCTTGGCCATTTTATCAATGGGGGTTTGACTTGATTAGCGTGATTTATCCATCTTCATCTAATGGGCACAAATACATTATCACGGCTATGAAATACTTCACTAAATGGGTAGAGGCTATTCCTTTTATCACTGCAATAGGAAAAAAAATCTCTATGTTCATCCTTAATCACATCATTTGTAGATATGGTATTCCTCATGCCATAATTACCAACAATGGAAAACAATTTAAGAACAAAGATGTGGATGAGCTTTGTGATACTTTTCATATTACCCATCACTCTTCTTCCATTTACTATCGACAAGGAAATGGACAAGTTGAGGCTACTAATAAGAATATCCTTAAAATCTTGAAGAGATCGGTGAACAAATCAGGAAGAGATTGGCATGTACAAATCAACCCGACTTTGTGGGCTTATAGAACTAGTATTTGAACACCTACAAGAGCTACACCATATTCATTGGTTTATAGAGCCGAAGCTGTTTTGCCTTTGGAGGTTGAAATCCCATCCCTAAGAGTATCATTGCAAGGATTAATAACGAATGAGGATTATAGGGTTGCACGACTTCAACAATTGGAATTGTTAGAGGAACATCAAGCACAAACCTATAAAGATTTGAAAGTTTACCAAAATAGGATTTCAAGGAACTATAACAAACACATTAAACCAAGAGTCTTTCAAGTGGGTGATTTAGTGTTGAGGGAAAACCTTAAAAATCAAGTGGAAAGGGAAAAGAAGGGAAAATGGGAAGCAAATTGGCTTGGTCCTTTTATCATTGTTTCTTCTTTTGGAATGGGGACTTACAAATTAGCCAATTATGATGGGGAAGAATTACAAGAGCCCATTAATAGCATCCATTTAAAGAGGTTTCATACCTAATCAAATGAGAGAGTATCAGACGAGTGTGTATCTGATGACTCAAGCATCACTTTTGTACATGAGAAAATAAAAAAGATCAAAAACATTGAAAAATGAAAAAATGAAAAAAGAGAAAAATAAGAAAAAAAAAATGAAAAAAGATAAAAAAGTGCCTTGGTGAAAACCTAGCAATTAGGCGCCTTGGCAGCAAAAAAAAAAAAAAAAGAGAAAAAAAGCAATAAACCCAAAAGGTGAAAGCTTGGCAATCAAGTGCCTTTTGTTCCCCTAAGTCTTTCCTAAAGTTGCATGTGTACATATTGCATTTCCATCATCTCACTTGTAAACCTTCATTGCATCTATCATTTGTGCATAGTCATAAGAAAACCTTTCAACTACATTGTTGCATTTTAGGTTTCCTATTGCCCTAAGTTTGTCACACGATCACATTTATCACTTGGGGGTAGGAAAGGATTGGATTTTGGTACAATGGATTCAATAGTGCTACTTTCGATTACACATCAAAAGGATTTATTAGAGCTTCAAAAGAGAGGATTTTTTGTATTGAACCTTTGATGGATATCATTGTTCATAACCAAGTATTTTGATCCTACAACTTGATCCTTGAACCTTCATTGAGTTTATTATTCAGGATTAAAAATTGACATCACTTAAATGATCAGAATGTTTGGAAATTCTTTTTGAAAATCTTGATACATTACAAAACACTTAGAGCTTTTTGATGATCTTTATTGAATTTATTTTTATCGTGTCTTTTTAGCTAATCGATGATGTTCCAACTAGATTGACGATGATGGAGACATGATATTTTTCTTGTCTTTGAGTCACTGCCTTGAGGGAGATCCACCAACTTATGTGAATTCATCTAACGACATGGTCATCAAAGAACCATTGAGGACTTTCATATAGGGTGGAGGGTTGACCTTTGTTTGTTTATGCAAACAGATACCTTGGCTATTTAGATCTTCCATATCTTAATACCAAAATCCATTTGCAACATTGAATCTATTGAAACTGGTATTCATACTCCCATAGTTGGTTATTCAACTAGTGAGGGTTGTACTAGTTTCCTAAAAGGTTACCAAATGTGATATAAAGCAGTATTCATATCATCGTGATGTGGTTAGTGATGGTTGTACTTTCTTTTCGGTCCCACAATGCTCAACGATGAAAATATTTCTCTTTTGCAGTTCTTTTGCAAAAAATGCTAGTGACAATTAGTTGTTTTGCATTGCATTGCATTTTCATGTTAGATTAAGTGCATTAGTTTGTAATATTTTTCCAAGTGAAAGGGGGTTCATTTATTATCTTAATCAATCATTAAGGAGGGTTTAATTAAACAATTATCCTTGGTTCAAATCAATAAGGTGAGATTATCTTTTGCATTCATTCATAGCATTACTCATTATTCATTATCCTTATATTTGAAAAGAAAAAGAAAAAGATTCATTAATCATTAATCATTAATCAATTGCATACATTTAGTTAAGGATTGCATTTTAAGAGTTGCATACATAAAAAAATCAAAAACATAGTTGCATTCATTATTCATATTTCCATAATAAAACATTTGCATCCATACACTGAAAATCAGAAAAAAAAAAACATATTAAAGTTACATTATCATTTGCATTCATTAATCTATATCATATGTAAGATACATTGCATCAATAGCATAATAAAAGTAAATGCATCATAAACACCATATAGAGTTGCATATAAAGATAATCTCACATAAACATGTCAAGAGAATCAAGGAAAGTCCATAATCATATAAATGTCCATAACATCAACGATCCATCAAATCTGTATACCAAAGATACAATATCATCAACAATATGATACATCAAAGTCTAGATCAATAAACATAACATGATACAATCATAAACAAGGAAGATCCATAATCAAGCATCTCAAGATCCTATAGGGTCACCCGCTCCATCATCTGTACCTGATCCATTTGGTCCCCTGTCACCTAATCTATCCTGGGTAGGGGGAGGAGTTTGAATGGTACTAGAAACATTGGGCCTATGAGCCATCATGGTCATGAACTTCTGCATCATCGTAGCTACCTGATCTAGTTGGCCAACCACTATTGTCATCCTTGTCTGTAAGGTCCGCACATCCCGTGTCAAAGTATCTATGCTAGGAGAAGCCTATGAAGTTTGACCCATATCTTGAGACCTAGGTATCTAAGGAGGCACCTACTATGCCGGAATCTGTCCCTACTATACCACTAGAGCCTGCTATGTCTGAATCAAAGGAGCTTGTCCTCCGAGAGCCTATCTAGCAACAGAAACATGAACCTATTGTCTGAATCTCTACTGTCCCACTACTGCTATAGCTCTAGGCTATACAAATCTAGGTCCCTATCCTTGCTGTACCTGTCTGGCATCTCCATCCCTAGGCTTGATGTGACCACCTCGTATCCGTGGTCCTCTTCGTCCTCTACCTATAGCCCTGGGAGGTCTCTATCCTCTACGAGCTCGACATTGTCTCCATATACCATCCCCATCCCCATCATCATCTCCGCCCTCATCATTTGATGGCTCATCTCTACCTGGGATCGGCTCTGTAGGATCTATGATTCTCAAAAATCTGTTTCGGGAAAACCAATCTCTAAACTCAACAGACATCCCAACATCTACCACATGATCTAACATATCCCATCTGATGTATATCAATCTATCAATCTTATCACATGTGAATTGGTAATCAATTTGTGCACCCCACATTGATCTCTTTGCCTGGACTCAAGCATATAATGCCATACCCTTGGGCATATCCTGATATCGGCCATACTGCCGAGATAATCGATCGAAGTAGAATCTCTCAATCACAAGTGGTGATCGACCTATCATCCATCTCAGAGAAAACATGTATGGGAGCTCATCATCATCCTCCTGCCAACCCTCACAAAATAGATATGGTCTCCAGACTACCTGATCAAGATCATCGATCACGCGATGCCAATACTCTAGTTTGCCTAGATGATGCTGGACAACCATGCCACTGTATAAAAATGCACAAGGATAACCACGACCTCGGGTACGTGCTGATACTGGTTTAGTAATGGGAAGATGCTCTCATATCCATAACTGCAACACAACTGCACCTGCTGATAATGAGGCACTTGATCTGTATACAACCTCATGCAAATCATGATACAACTATGCTAGGACACATGAACCCCAATCAAGACGCCGAGGGTGTGCAATCAAATCCTCTAAGACACGGCCCCATCCAATGGATAATCCTCGACCTCGCTGGTCTGGAAGTAGTAATCCACCTATTAGAGCACCTACGACCACTGGCAATGTCGGGAAAGAAGCAAACTGTGCCCATGTAATAGTATCATCACCAATGATAGGATCCCCAAATACGTGTCTGCAGACAATCCTATCATACACGTAATCATAATACACTCTCTCTCCATGAGTAGGGATACAGAGTAATCTATATACATCCTCGGGAGTGATGGTCATCTCCCCTAATGGTAAGTGGAAAGTATTGTGGTCAAAGTGCCATCGCTCTGCCACAGTTTTCAAAAGACTCCGGTTCAGTTGAAACTGAGGGATGTCTAAAAGGAAGCTCAAACCACACATCTCAATAACATGGTACTCTGGCTGGGTCAACTCTTGACCCAAATCTAAGATCCAAGAGGCTACAATCCATATATATAACTGATGGAAATGGGCCTGTTTTGCAAATCAAGAGAATCATATCAGTATTCTATATCAGTGGATTATTTTAAGTCAATCAGTTATCAATCCTACCAGTTATCAAATCCTATCAGTTGTCTACCCTATCAATTTTCTATCCTATCAGATTGACAAATCAAACATTCATTGAACTACGATTATCTTGATATCCTAATCACTTATTCACTTAACTACAACAGACTTATCTATCTTGGACATTCAATCATTCATCCAAAAACATCAAAGAATCAAAAAAATCAAGTTTTGAGCATCAAATTTCTGAAATTTCCTACAGGCGTCATTTGCCTACGCGGAGACATCATTTCACCGCAAGCGATGAATCAATTTTCATAGGTGTCACTTTATTGCGTGAAAGCGGTATTTCTTTTCCTAAGTGGCACTTTATGACCCTAGGCAGCATTTAAACATGTCTAGGTGTCATTTAATTGGTCAAGGTTTTTTAGGCGGTGTTTTATATATAATTTGACACAAAACCCTAGTTTATAGGCGGTAAATAATTGCTCATAAGTGGCATTTAAATGCGTGAATGTGACACTTTATCTTTCTAGGCGTCATTTAAACTATCCTAGGCGGCATTTCATAAATTTTAAACTAAAAATCATGATTTTAATGCTATAAATGCTAAAAAAAATGTAATAAATGCACTAGGAGGGTTAGAGTCACTTACCAGAGGTTCGCAATCCAACGGTCTCTAATATCGTCGTCCTCTCTCGAACTGATGCTCTCCAATAGGGACCAGCATCGTAATCAACTTTCTCAAGATCATAGCAAAATCTCAATAGTAAATTTGGGTTTTTCAACCTATTTATGCTATTTGACCTAATTTTGAGGAAATTTTTGACTTTGCGATCTATATCAACATAACTATCAAATTGGGGCATTTGTTGTGACCTTGATCATCAGAATATTTTTCAGAAATGAATACCTATTGGATATATTTTTAATCAATTTCATCATATTTTTCTATCAGGAGATCAATCTGTTTCATTTATGAGGGGGCATCATTAGAGTATCAAATCTGCATCAACATCAAATCTGCATCAATATTGAATATGGGGCATTAAAATTTTGAACTATTATCAGTGGGGCATGTTGTATCATCTTTCAAATAAGGCATTATCAATCAAATCAGTTTCAAATTAGTTTTGTATCAATCAATCAAGTATCGAATCAGTGATCAGGACATACAACTTTCTTTGAATCAATGCTCTATGCACATCAATTCAAAGAGAGGCATTTGTAGACACCCAAAATTGGGCAGGTGTCTTGGAATCATTCAAATTTACAAAATCTCAGCCAAATGCTCTAATTTTCATCAAAATGGATCAAATCAATTTAAATGGACATTTATTAATCAAAATTGGACAAAATCATTTAAATCAAAGGAAAAATCAAATCATGACGTCAAATAATCAAATACAAGCTTAAAGGGGTCAATCAAATTATATAATTGATTTTAATCAATTAATTGTATAGTTTTAAATCAAAAATCAAATTGAACCTATTCCCTTACATGGCTAATTTAATTAATTGATGAAATTTAATTAATCATAATATCTTTCAACATAATTTGAGCAACCAATAAGAATTGAGAACATAATGCACATGGATCACTCCAAATTGTTGAATCTCAATCACTCATTTTCAACTTTGAATCTCAATCACTCAAATTTGTCTACTTGTCCAAACATTTGAGACAATCATTTAAATTGTCCCCTATTTAAAAACATTTCAAAGCTTTTGACTCAACCAAGGCTAAATCATGATCAAGTAACTCTACACCCTACCCTTGGGATTTTACTATAAATAGAAATCATTTTGAGAGCATAAGGGATACTAGAAAATTCAAATGCATAACATCATCACTATAGGCAAATTGAGAGCAATTGAGCATTTTGAGAGCAAATAGTGAGATTTGAGAGTATTATCATGAGCTTTTGAGTTAATCTTTGTATCAAGTTGAGAATTGAGAGCTAGATTTAGGCATGTTATCATAATTTTCTCATTCTAGGATTGTCACTAGTAGAGAATAAGTCTGAGAGCTCTACTTACCAAGTTTAGATAAAAAACCATGAGATGATATGGATGTTAATTGCGATTCTTTAGATTAAATTTCTATTGTATTTTCATTGAATTGTTGTTAATTGTCCTAATTTCATGAAGGTGTAAACACACACACACAATCAGATCTCCCTTCAAGCGGTTAGACTTTTAAAGAAGGAACCTTGCTCTTTTACAAATTTTTGCATAGACCCGTACAAAGTCAGTTATAACTTTTGAACCTGACATTTTTTCTCCAATCGCTCCAGTAAGATTCTTCTAAATTTGTTTATCACCAACATATCCAAAATTGAGCAAAATCCAATGGTGCATTTGTGAGATATGGTCCTCGTACTGAGACTGTATTTTCTGAGACAATCACACATTCACCATCAACAAACTACTCTGTTACATTTGCAACCTGGCTCTGATACCATGTTAAGGTTTTAGGATCATTGTAAATGTAATAGCACTATATGATTGTATGTGTTTTCCAACAATCTCTTGCATTTATATTGAGAATGAGCCAAGAAGAGACATGTCCCTTCATGATACATGTCTATTCATTAATATGCAATTAATATAATGACAATTATGATTATATATATATCTTCACTAACTTATTGACTCATAGTATTTATTCAACGAAAGCTACAAAACATCAACATAAATATTAATATTTTAAATTAATATTACATGATACTAATATAAATTGTAATTTTATCACATATTCAGTAAATTGCTCACTATTTATCATTAAATGAATATACAAAATTAAGTTCTAATTAATATATTCAAATCATTAATTTTAAAAAAACTAATATTTCAATATTTTATAATCTTAGAACTAATTTAATTATAAATATATTTATAATTATTAGTTTATAATGTAATAATGATATTAGTATTTGAAACATGGAATTATTAGTTCCTGCGGGAGGCATGAATACTACTGCATTCATTCAATTAAATTGACTAATCACATTCTAGAACTAAAAATATTAATGAAACTTCTATTGTATATAACTATTTTTTATTTTACATCATTATATAAATCTCATTTTTCTTGAATTCTATTGGACTAAAGTAATTTCGGTAAGGAAAAAATTCAATTTTCGTCAATAGAAAATACATATTTTGCAAAGCATGTAAACTACCACTGTCCATGGGCAAATACTTTCCGCACGGGTATCAATACAGAATTATCGTTCATTAATGGCAGGCTTATCTAAATCAATCAGCCTTATCTAAATCAATCGTCCGGAAGAGTCTCTAAAGCCACTTTAACAAGAACAAGTAAGGATTTTTTTGTTACGTTCAATACTCACCGTATAACATGTTTACCAAGAGACACTCGAGTCCCATTCAATGATCGAATTTTTTTGGCACACATTTTAAAATTCGGTTGGTATTTTTTATTATTTTATTGAATTCTACAATTTTTATAACTAATTATAGGAAATCACATGGTATGTAAAAAGAAAATTAAATTTTGTTAAAATTTTATTAATTAAGTTACTCACAAATTTATAAAGTATTAATATTATTTTTTAAACTTATAAATTATAAATAGTTGTAAATTGTTAATATTATTTTTTTAAATAAACTTATGAAAATTGAAAGTTAAATATAAATGTAAATAGTTAATATTATCTTTTTAATAAATTATAAAAATTGAAAGTTAAATATTTAATTTAAATATTAAAATTTAAACAATAGTTCAAAGTTATATAAAATGTGTAATTATATTTTAAAAAATATATTGTTGCAATAGCATATTATGTGAAAATTTTAAAAATAGAATTTTAACAAATTTCAAATTACAAATGTGCATATAAAAAATATTCAAAAATTCAAATAGAAACTCACACAAAAAAGAATGATTTGTAATTTTGTTGTCAACTTAGATTTGTCAAAGTACTCTCTTATTAATTTTTACCTATTGAAAATGAGATCATAAAAATCAAAATAAAATTGAAAGATTTTTGACATAACTTTTCTAAATCATATGCTAACAAGTGTAAGGTGAGTTATACTTCAAATTGATGAGGTGAAGATATCTCTCAATCTTTAAATTAAAATTTTTAAAATTATCAATTGTTATAAAGTATTTTTATGTTTAAACATTTAAATGTAAATTTTAGATAAAAATATTAATTAGGTAATAAAAATAAAGAAAAGATAGAGTTGAACATTTCAATTTCAACATAAAAATAGAATAATCTAAAAGAAGTGAAATTTGAAAATATACTTTTTAAAAATATATTTATTTAGAAAATTTTAAATATTTCTTAATAATTTACATGCAAAATTTAGGTAAAAATATTAATTAAAAAATAAAAATTAATTTTTTTTCAATAGCTTCAAAATAAGTTGAAATATATTTCAAAAAAAAATATAAGCATTTTTATATGGTGTAAAATGTTTCAAACAAATAACATAGTATGAACTTGTTCATAATGGAACCTAGTTATCTCCTTAGTTTAGCGGTCTTCTTTCAATCATGGTCAAATTCTTATAAATGGATACAAAGAATATTATTTGTACATTAAAATAAATGGGATGTTTCTCTTGATTAACATTCAATACCTCCTTTTTAATGCAATTTTATGTGTTGCTAGGTATTGTTCATTTTGCTTGGCCAATAGAAACATTAAAATATTTTTTAATTTTTTATTTCAAATTTTTAATCTATTATTGATTTAGTGTCTTTAAAGATTATATTAATACAATAACAAATATAACATAAAATATATATATATATATATATATATATATATATATATATATATATATATATATATATATATATATATATATATATATATATATATATATATATATATATATATATATATATATATATATATATATATATATATATATATATTGATAATATTTGATCATTTTTCATTATGTTTGAAAAATGTATAATGTTTACTCAAGCTGTTGTGAAAGAGTATAATGTTGAAAATGAAGATATTAGTTTCGAACAATCATTTGAGATTAAAAATATATATAACAACATTTAGGGGTAATAATTTAAGATAAAAAAATATTTTCTTTTAGTTTTTTTGGATGTTGACGATGAACCATATGTAGTGTGATACTTTATTTTATTTTCAACACTACTATATTATTATTAATTTATTTTTTATTTTTAATTTACGTTAAATAATAAATAAATATATTAAAACTTAAATATATATTTACACAATTTTAATAATAAGTTATTTATTAAAATTAATATTTATCTTATATAATGTATATTTAAGTCATTTTAGGATATATATATTATATGAAAATGTTAATATTATTATTATTTAACTTTTAAAAATATGAGCAAATAGTAAGTTTTTCATAAATATAATTATTTTTAAAATTATATATTTAATAACTTTTAATAGTTTTTTTTTTTTCTATGTATCTTAATAAAACATATAATCTATTATTAAAATATATAAATATATAATTTCAAAATATATTTATTAAAAAATTATTATTATTTGCTTATATTTTTTTTTAAAAGTTACATAATGGTACTATTTAAATATTTTTTAAACATATATTTTACAAATCTTAAATTATATAATATAATATAAATATTATTAAAATAAGTAAAATTTGATAAAAGATCAATAAAATTTAAACATTTAAATATTATTTAAAAAACTAAATACATAATTTACTATTCTATATTTTTTCTATTAGATATAAGGTAATCAACAGATCAAAAAGAGATCAGCAGAGTTACATCACCGAAGAATACAAGGAGGCCAAGCCTCACCCCGAAGAACCAGTATCAGTAGAACCAACAATCATAGAAAAAAAAGAAGGGAACCACTAGCTAGCTAAGAACATCATTATGATTTTCTATCCAGGCAGTCCAACCTAATGGACCTTCCATCCAAACTGTACTTTTGTGCTCTTGGATCTGCATCAACATATATAACTCTTCTTTTCTGACATTCCTGTTTTCTCTAATTTTTGACACACTTGCTCAAAAATGCAAAGATCGTCTAAAGTTCTTCGCCACTGATATCCATGCTTGAGCTCATAGTAGTAAAATGTAGTGTGCCCATTACGGAGGAACCTCCTCATCTTGTCCCGCTCAATCACAATGGTAGCTTGCACCTGTAGGAAAATTTTAAAATATGTGAGTTTACGAAAAAACTCAGTAAGATCCCTGTGCTTACCTTGATACCTTTCCTCGTTCCTGCACTTCCAGATTTGCCAGAGAATGTTAGAAGATAAGATATTCCAGAAAAAATTGGTATCTTTAGGAAGACCATTAATATGTCTAGAAATAATCTTGAAAATATTAACATTGATAGGGTAAACAATGCCAAAAACATTCCATATTTCTTTAGCAAAAACACAATCAAGAAATATATGTCTACAAGTTTCAGGAACTTTACAGAGATTACAAATATCAAGGTTAGCAAAATCTTTTTTCATAGGCAGCTTATCGAGTAACAGTAACCATTTAAAGCATCTAATTTTGGGTTCCACCAGATTCTTCCAAAGAATTTCAAAATATTTTTTGAGATCATCAGCTTTATAAGTAGAGTACCAAATAGCATTAATATGATCAATAATATCAGTATTGCAGTCAATTATCTTATAAATATTCTTGGTCTTAATCAGAGAAGTAATGATACCACCTGGCCATTTGCATTTTAAGAATCTGTGAGAATCAGCATGACAAGTAATAGGAATATCAACAGCAGCACACACAATCATGTTATAAGTTCTTTTATGAGATTCAAGGATATCATATTTAACCTTGAGCTCGTCTCATGGCATAAGACAATCACTGTCAAATAGGTCCATAAATTGTTTGATGCCTTTCATAGCCCACATTCTGGCAGAGCACCCTTGAGTGAGGGCTAGAGGTTTATCATTTAAGTGAAGATTCCACCAAATGGATCTTCCACCATGGAGTTGAGTGTTGGAGTGAAACCCCTTGTTAGTGATAAATTTTCTAACGTGGTCCCAAGCTTTCCAGATAGACTTAAAAACTTCAGAGCCTTGAACCATAACAGTGAAGTTACCAAGAAGGAGATCACAAAAGGGGAGGTTAGTCCAAGATTTAGCCTTTTTTGGGACCCCCCTTTCAATATTATTTCTTATCAGCACTTTCCAAGGAGCATCACCCTCCATGGATTGAAAGATCCATTTGGCGAACAAGGCTATACCTTGAGTTTTCAAATCCTTCAGCCCAAGCCCCGCAAGGGACTTGTCAGTGTGGCACCATGCCCATTTGACGGAATGAATCTTGTTGTTCCCTTTACCATCAGACCATAGGAATTGTCTGATAGACTTCTGAATTTGAGCAATTTAATAATTATTAAAACACCAGGCAGAAGAATAATAAATAGTGTAGGAGGACAGAATCTTCTGGCAAACCTGAATTCTACCAGCCAAAGACAAAGTCCTATTATGCCATTTATTCAGCTTATTTTCAATTTTATCTTTCACCCAAGACCACATGTCCTTGAGATCAGGCTTAACAGAGAAAGGTATACCGAGATACCTAATAATCTTGTTAGGACCTCCCCATTGAAAATCATATTGAGAGAACCATTCCGGGGGGCGTTCTTCCCATCCTAAACAGATAGATTTAGTTTGGAAAATTTTTGCCCCAGATATGGAACATAACAGATTAAGCTTCGTTATCATGTTATTGAAATTATTTTCTGAAAGTTCAAAGAAAAGAGCAGTGTCATCCGCAAATTGACAATTGATAAGCTCTTCATTATTAGGCAAATAAATACCTCTAACCTCCTGAGACATGGAGTTATCACGAAGGATATAAAACAGAGCCTCTGAAGCAATAACAAAGAGGGCAGGAGCCAAAGGGCATCCTTGCCTGATGGATCTCCCAAGAGAGAAAGGAGTAGAAAGGATACCATTCACCTCAACCTGAGCAGAGGCATCTCTAAGAAGCATAGCCACAGTATTGCAGAAAAAAGGCGGAAAATCGAAAGCTTCCAACATCATAAGAATAATATTCCACTCAACCCTATCATAGGCCTTTTCAAAATCCAAGAGAAGCATGGCAACATTTTGATGAGAGTGTCTAGACCAATCCATAGCCTCCCAGCTAGTTATGAGGTTTTCAAGGATATATCTTCCCTTGATGAAACTAGTCTGGGAAGAATTAACAAATTTAGGAAGAATGTTGACCAACCTGATAGCCATAACTTTGGCCAAAATTTTATAAGAAACATTCAGAAGGGTAATAGGCCTCCAGTTTCTGATGAGAGTCTTATCCCCATCTTTGGGGAAAAGTTTAATAATGCCTTTATTAATCTCTTTACCTAAAGAACCATTATTCAAGGCCTCAGAATAGAGTTCAAGAAGATCCTTGCAAATCCAACCAATGTTGGATTTATAGAACTCAACAGGGAAACCATCCGGACCTGAGGCTCTCTCGTTATTGAGAGCTTTAATAGCTCCTTCAATTTCCTCAACTGAGATATTTTTAGCAAGAAGATCAATATCCTCCGGTTCTAATTTCTTAGGAATAAGATTTTTACAATTGACTCTGAGCAACTCCGCCTCAGGAGAATCTTCAGAGGAAAAAAGAGACTCATAATAAATAGCAAAAGCCTGAGTAATAGCTTCAGGATCAGAAATGTCTTGGTTGTCAATTAAAAGTCTATCAACAGATTCTTTAATATGTTTATGTTTAAGGAGGTTAAAAAAGAATTTTGAACCTCTATCTCCACATTGGAGCCATCTGGATCTAGACCTGATCCTAGCTCCCTGTATTCTAAATTGTTGGTGTTTTCTAAGAGAATCCTTAGCTGTCATAACTCTAGAAAGAAGAACTGTATTAGAAGAATCATTCTGGATGTTTTCCTCAGCAATCTGTAATTCAGAAGAAAGTTGTTTCTCGACAAACCTATAATATTTAGCTTTTTTTTGCCCAATAGTTTGCAGAAAAATCCTCCAAGATGAAAGGTTAATATTCCATTTATCAATCTGAGATAAGTGTTTAAGATTATTTTTATTTAAGCCTCTAATAATCTAAATAGCAGCAAGAACATCCTCGTCCATGAGGAGGCTAGAATTAAGGATGAATTTATTACATTTAGGCTTGTTCTGAATGGGGCTACTGATAAGGTTGACTTTAGTCAGAATAGGATGGTGATCAGATAAAGTGGTAGCCATAATGCGAACAATGTTCCCAGCATTATCAGGAGAAAAAGAAAAAAATAGCCTATTGGCATAAAATCGATCAAGCCTAGAGTAAATTTCTTTCTCTAGAATCATTAGAAGCATATATAGCACAGATACCAAAAGTATAGTTATCATGTTTTAAGGACACCCAAACAGCCCTATTACAGGGAGAGCAACCACTGTTAAGAATGCAATTTCCCCATTTACTGTCAATAAGCAGGGCAATGCCGCCTCTGCCTCTGACATGATTAGTGCAAAATTTAATAGCATCTTTCCATATATAATTGAGATTGGAATCCAAGGTGAATCCCACAGCCTTAACTTCTTGCATCATAAAGAAATCTATCGAATGCAGAGAATTTAACAACTGTTTAATAACGAACTTTCTATCAGGGGATTCCAAACCCTATTTATTATTATTGTAATATATATAGTTAAATACTCATATTAAACTTATTTAATTTATTATCTCATTTAAAATCTTCAACAAGTGTTACATCTTATAATTATTTATATTAAATTTGATGTCATTAATTAATCAAATTAAGACATTAAATTTTGAGTAGTTAATATATTATATACATATAAATAATACTTAATTTTAATTAATAGTAACTTTTGTTTAGTAAAGTTTCTAAAATGTATCCTCTTTATCTTCAAAATATATTTCTTATAGTAAATATGAATTATATATTTCTAATTTTTCAAAAACATTGAACACTTATTCCCAGAACCATGCACCAACAAAAAATCACTTTGGCAATTTGCAAGTGAAATGTTTGATTAAAATTTATATGCTTCTCACTTACTAGCAATATTGAGAGAAACAAATTCTTACGGTAAAAGAATTGTAAGAAATAAAATATTAACACATTTAGAATTTCTTGAACATTATTATTTCAATAGTAAATATAGTGCTTGCATATATGGGATCTTCTTTTATCAGTTTTAATGATATCATAAAGAATGCATGCAATTTGAAAATATCAAAAAGTTATGATCAAATGAGGAAGATAAATGGAATGTTTGTCTGTTTCGGCAATCCATTCTTTTGGGTTATCTTCCAATGCAACTACACTATTTTTCACACTTCCTTTTAATAAGTAAACCTTTAATTATGCTTGCTTTCACATCAAACACCTATCGGCTTATCCCTTGCACCTTCTTCCGGTGCAAGTGCTAGTTATAATTATTTCTCCAATTAGCTCTTTGGTGTTTGGAACTACTTGCCTCCCCATCCCTCTATCCCTTTTATGACAGGAACTTGACACATTGCGTCTCTTGTTTATTAATGAAGTTCATTTGATTTTAAGTTCAACTCTGCACTAAATACGGAGTGTCCATTTTCAGCAAAGGTATGTTAAAGGCTGACTGACGGAAGTATCAATTAAACGGCCCCCATAGCCAGTGCCGTCTAGGAGAAGGATCTTCCTATGATGGACCACTCAATGTTGAGACATGCACAATGAAAATCAAAAGCTTTCAAATCTTGGACTGTGGAAAATTAATTTCACATTTAAATGCCGTTTTTTTGGGTTGTTGGTACAATTAGGTCACCGGCGCTGAATGTCTGAATACCACTATCAATAAGAAAGGAAAACGACAAGGCATTGAACACTTTGTTACGAACTGTCATCTGTGAAGCCTTAAAATAGCTGGCATTTTGCTTGCAGGGTCCTAAGCTTTTTGTACATATCGCCTTTAGCTAGTTTTCCACAGGGAAGGATGTTTCCAAACTTATTGTTCAAAGGTTTAATCTGCATTGAAGCCTGCTTAGGCATACCTGGATACCTGTGACATACAACGAAGACTTGCACTCCAAGCCAGAGTAAGCGGATGGTCCTTTTCCTTTCATTTTTAAGGGCCTACTACTTGTCTGAAGGTTTCTATATTGTGTCTGAATGCAGATTGGACATATCACAATGAAAATTCCATTCTCTTCTTTTAGGAAAAACATGTTCTATCAATTAATTTATGTGATTGAATGTGGATTTGATATACCTTGTTGCTCTGTAAGTTAACTCGTGATTTTAGCAAATGGAAAAATAATATGGTTGAATGCAAATTTGATTTATGTTCATTTTACACGGTTGAATATAGATTGACATACCTAATTGAAGATTTCATTATTTTATCAAGAATGATTTCCTGTATTGGGGCAGGGGTGGGTAAATTCCTCCATCCGAGTGAGCTTGTTCACGACCTAAGAAAACAAACCTCTAAAGACCCCAATTTTTCAGTTGGGTATTTCCCGAAAAGCTCCAAAAGAACAAAAGGATAAAAAACAGTAGCTTACTGGTTCTCTCTTTTATTACAAACTAAATCATATGTGATAGAGGGTTATCTAGTTTTTCTATTTGTTATTCTTTTCTTTGTTTCGGATAAGTTATGCTGGCTTGATATGGGGTTTCTCTTTTGTTGTTGGGATTCTTCAATTTTCATGGTATTTTCTTTTAGCTGTTTTCAGTTCATGCTATTCAGGAAGTCAATGTCTTATTAAAATTTAATTGTAATGCTTCGTCTGTTTGGAATTCCATGGCATTTGAAGTATAGTTTGCATTCAACTTCTGGTTATTTGTATTCATTGCTCCACTTTTTTGGATATTTGAATTCCAATCTCTTCATGATAAGTGTGCCAATTTCATCAAATTAGGGTAGAAAATGTTGTCAAAGACTGCTTCGGTATGTTTGGCATTGAAATTCTCCATTGCAGAAGATACTTTACTATGGCCTTACTTTTTAATCTAATTACCTCTAGCATTCCAAATTGCTTCTAGTTCTACATTGACATTCCTTAGCTACCTTAAAGGGTTAGGACTTGCCCTATTCTGTTGTGCTTTCCCAGTGTCCTTTACATCATTGTTAATGTTATTAGCTTATGTCGGAATAATCAAGATATATATATATATTATCATTAAAAGTTATATCGACTAAGTTAGATATTCTGCTAGCTGTATGTTATATTAATGACAAATTAAGTCGATGTGTTATCGATAACAAACATAGCGGTTATTACATATGAAACGTTGTATGAACCGTTGAGAATTATCGTGGAGTATCATTCACGATGGGCGTGACTCCATGAGGAATCACGACCATCGTGTGTGATGTCTCCACGGTGAGTATTGTATTCATACTTATATGCCAATGAGGATATGCTGTAAGTACAACAGAAAAACATACATTCTCACAGTTTATTCATTGTGCTTACTGCATATTGTATACAGTCATATTCAGACCTGAATATATATATTAAATAAGATTCATTACTTATATATATAAAACGGCAATTATATATATTTCTGATCAAAATCACAACATGGTATCAGAGCAGGCATAAGGAGATCCAGATCAGAATTATATTAAAAGGACTCATTAGATACATACGTATTTCTTTTGATATAATCAAAATGGTGAATGGAATGAGATTGGAAGATCGTCTCGAGGGAGCTTCAAATTATGTAGTGTGGAAACTATGAATGATGCTCACATTCAAGGAACGTAATCTAACAGCAACCTTGGAGAAACCCAAGACTGAACCAAGTGAGAATGATGATCAAAACAAATTAGACAAAGACAATACCAAAGCAATGAAGTTGTTGGTAGATGGAGTAAAAGATCACATATTGCCAATAATCATAAGGTTAGAAACAGCACGTGAGATGTTTAATGCTCTAAAAGATATGTATGAGATTAACAACACAAGCAGAGCACTCAATCTTAAAAGCCAACTGCACCAAATAAAAATGAAACAAGGAGAAACTATGTCATCTTATTTCATGAGAATTACAGAATTGAGAAATCAACTCTCCGAAATTGGGTACTCTTTTGATAATAAGGAATTATCAATGATCGCACTTAATGGACTCCCTAAGCTTTGGGAAAACTTCAGACAAGGAATGAGTGCTCGCTCCAAACTTCCCAAATTCGATCGACTAAAAGCTGACTGCATTCAAGAAGAGTGTAATCTAATATCTAGAGAAATCAATATGGAATCCACAAATGAAGAAATTCAGATTCTCACTACTAAATTGAAAAGGAAAAAGGATTCAAATGGCAAACTGTCGTTCAAGAAATCTAGAGGCCCATCTACAATACAATGTTATAGATGCGACAAATATGGTCACACTGCATTTAAATGTTCTGATAGGCTTAAAATTCAAGCTTCCCTTGCTGAAGCCAGTAATTCAGATGGATATTCAGAGAAACTTGCTTTCTAAAGAACTTCAGATATCTTGTGATTAAGAGGGAGTTCACTGATGAAGGTGGAACACTTCTGAGGTAAACTTGATATGATTGTAATAATTGATTATTGTACTAATGAAAATATTTATGTTATTTTTGGGCCCTTTGTGTATATCATTGAAAGTGACGACTTTCGATGATTTTCACTTATGATATAAAGGTTGTTATAAGGTGACGATCTTATAACAATCTATCTATGTCTTCATGGTAAGTATTATGTATGTAATACTAGTGCACATACTATGTTATTCTGAGCACTTGGTGAATATCATGAGACTTGATATTCAGGAGGCCAATGCTCTTGATAATCACTTTGGGCAATTGGTGAATATTTGTGAGTTGTATTCTGTAGGCCATTGCTTTGAGTAATCGGTGAAGTATCATGAGACTTGATACTCGAGAACCATTACTCTTAATGTCAGTAAAATGATATGAATGTATGAAGTGATTATTACACTCACATTGAGTACATGGTGGACATCATGAGACTTGATGTTAGTAGGCCATTACTCTGAGTACTTGGTGAATATCATGAGACTTGATATTCAGGAGGCCAATACTCTTGATAATCATTTTGAGTAATTGGTGAGTACTTGTGAGTTGTATTCTGTAGACCATTACTCTGAGTAATTGGTGAAGTATCATGAGACTTGATACTCGAGAACCATTACTCTTAATATCATTAAAATGATATGAATATATAAAATGATTATTATACTCACATATATAATATGTATATATACTTGAGTACTTATTATCCTCCTTAGCTAAAAAGAAAGTGTTAATGTTATTAGCTTATGTCGGAATAATCAAGATATATATATATATATATATATATATATATATATATATATATTATCATTAAAAGTTATATCGACTAAGTTAGATATTCTGCTAGCTGTATGTTATATTAATGACAAATTAAGTCGATGTTATCGATAACAAACATAGCGGTTATTACATATGAAACGGTGTATGAACCGTTGAGAATTATCGTGGAGTATCATTCACGATGGGCGTGACTCCATGAGGAGTCACGACCATCGTGTGTGATGTCTCCACGGTGAGTATTGTATTCATACTTATATGCCAATGAGGATATGCTGTAAGTACAACAGAAAAACATACATTCTCACAGTTTATTCATTGTGCTTACTGCATATTGTATACAGTCATATTCAGACCTGAATATATATATTAAATAAGATTCATTACTTATACATATAAAACAGCAATTATATATATTTCTGATCAAAATCACAACAATCATGTTTGGAAACATTTTGAGACTTTGAATTGGTGAGTAGCGCTTGTGTCTATATAGTCAACGCTCAAATGATGTACTTGAATTTCACAAGTTCCAAACTAGCATATAGACATTTCTTCTATTTCTAGTGTTAATAAAAGGTTTATTATATGTCTTTTATTTGACTTAGATCTAGTCTCCTGAAAACTCTTTTGTTCTTTGTCAATCCTTACCTATGTAAGAATATTCTGGCCTGAACTATACCCGCATAAAGGGTCTTCAAAGGCCAAAGAAACAAGCGTATCATTTCTCCTCCTTTTTTCTATTTTAGGAAGATTCTTTGTGATTCTACAATGCAAATGTCTTCTCTTGAGTGACTGTTTTGTGTTGAGGGATTGCTCACAGAGCCCACTAAATTTTTCCACAAATCCCGCAGACAATATCTATTCTGTAGAACTCTATCTATGATATATTTGTTGTTAAAACTTCAAGAGGGTAATTTTTCTGCAGAAATGATAAGTGTGTGCATCTAAATTCTCCATTCTAAATTACATGGCCATGCTCAAAAGTTTACAGAGTACCTGAAAAATGCAGAATATCATTATCTAAAATGTTAGCATGTAATTTAGTGTTCCCATCTGCATAGTTGGTATCATACAGTAAAGTATCTGAATGTTATCAGGCTCTTCTTTTAATGGCTTGATTATGTGTATGCTGACGGAATTGGTCACGCACCACCCATATCAATATGGTTGGTTCATCACACCTTGCTAGACCTTAAGATTACAAATATGCATTTAAGATGGCAATTTTGATTCTCTTAGTTATTTTCTATGCTAAAAAGAAATAATGTGCTCTAGAATCTAGAGAAAAGAAGGGAGGAAATCAACCCTTAGTGTGAGTCCTGAGAAGTTCAAGCTTCTATAGATGCAGGGAGATATAAAGGTGTTAGGAAATGGCTGCAGGGCCATTATGATGTAGAAATTAGGGATTCCAAGTCCAAGCAACATCAATGATTTGGATCCTCAATCATAACTCATTCGCTGTTATGCTATTAGTCACTTTTTCTTCTCCTAGATGCTTAAATCTAAGTACCTTTATATGCCCATTCCTTGTGGGTTATTTCTGCAATTATCAAGGTCATTTCTTTTCACATTTCCCTGTTTTATATACATCACTATCTATACATTGGAAATTACCAACTTTGCAATCTTTGACTTATGTTAAAACTTAATTCACTCAATTTAGTGTACACTCCTATAAGTGATTCTAAAATGCCCTAGGCATTTTTTCAAGATCTTATCCAACATTAAATTGATTTATGACCACTCCTAAGCCTTTCCAAACCACTTAAAATGTATGCAAGAAATTTACTCAGACTAAAAAATGACAGATTGCCCTCCAAACGCTATGTGTCTTGGACACCCATACACTTCAAATACCTAGGTGAGCTTTAGAAATTTAGAGTAGTCTGTAACCAGAATTACTAGAAGTGTCCTAACATGTTTGTTACTAGCAATTTGGATCTGAGCAAAAGGTAAATCTAGAATGAGTTTCATTTGAAAAGTTTCCAATCTCTAAACTCTTATGATACTAAGTGTTCCTTTCCCCTCCTCAGGTTTTTGAATTTTTCATATTGAAAAAGGTCCAGAACAATCCTTAGTTGCACTTTTCTAGTCTTCCATTGTCAATTCCTTATTCTCCTTCCTTGTCCTTCTCTCTTCCCTGTCTCATTTTCACGAATCCATTGCCTTCCTAAAACTAATGGCCTCATAGAATCTATATTCCTGTTCATTTTCATTGTCTATTGCAGTCTCCCATAAATCTAATCACACATTTCCTGTTTCCTTCCTTGATTTACTCTCGTGTTTACATCACTTGTACAAAAAATGTAGGTAGACTCGCACCATAGTGTTGCATTCCTCCAAATTCAAATCTGCACACACCACTCTGTCACCACATAGGAGATTTCACATACTCGAATAGCAACATAAAAATATATAGCCGATCCAAACATAGAATAAGAGAACACAAATATTGGCAAAGGTCTTTAGACAGAGAAGGAAAAATCAGCAATAAAAATAATAATAGAACCAACTGTCAATTGTTCCTGCTCACACGCAGGGACAAATCAACTATTCAACACACATACATGTCAGGACTTAATGAAAAAATGCACTGCAGCAAAACCAAGAGCAATAGAATAGAAAGCAGCAATACTCCATATCTTCAATGCAATTCCTTCTCCCTTTGGGTTTTAATACATATCCCTGCACATTTGTAGGCAATAGGCAGAATACCCTATGAAAAATTAGAGGATTCTAATACTTAATACCGACTTCTCATCTAAGATCAACTACAGCAATAAGCATCATTAAAAAGGCAAGGGATGTTGATATTTGGATATCCCAACAACCTGTTCTTCAATTATCCTACGTTGATGTTCCCTGCAATGCCTCACCAAAACATCTGAAAACTTCCAACTTGAGTGAAAACATATTCCTGCGCATCTGTGTGCAGAATATCTTTTGGTAAACTAATCATACTATAGGATTCTAAAACTGCTTATACTAACTTCTCATCATCAGAACTCTTTACAGAGATGAGCAGCATGGAAAAGGCAAAGGCTGCTGGTAGCAGGGCTATCATTTAGATATCCCCAACTATTGTGTTATAGATTTCTTTATAGAAGCAATGCACAACTATAAGTAAAACAAAGCCAGAGGCAGCAAGAACAGTCAAATCCAAGCCTGCAATTGAGATTGAATTCAAGAAACCTTAATCTGAAGCTTTTGGCAAGCAGTTCTATTGTCTTTAACCAGAGGAGATATCATTTTTTCCTGCAAGGGAAACAAGATAACTAGTATCTGAAATTCCACTTAAAAGGGCAAGTATTATGAAAAAACATGGCAAGACAGTGAAGATGCCAGATAAACTGCACAATAAGCTGATGAAAAGACTCTGAAATGACATTAATAGAAACAGAAAGGCCCAAAAGTGCTGATTTCCATGTCCATTCGCAAATAAAAATAACAGGAAACGGAAAAGACAGGACAAGCAAGAAAGAATACACATGGAACATAACCAAAAGACATACTTCACAGTTTCATGAAGATTGGAAAAGAGACAAGGAAAAGAAGTAGTTGAAAGCAAATGCAAACAATTGCCTATAGGCAGCTTATAAAATGAAGTAGACACCATGTTGTTAGATGAGTCTGTTTAGCAGTAGCATAATGCCATAAATGAGCACTAAGACATGGGAAAGAATAAACCAGGATGCAGAAGGTCAGCAATCCTTGGTAAAGTTACAAGCATAACGCATGGTAATCAGATCCAATAGAGTACAAGAGACTAACATGGAAAGCTCCTGAAGCAGCAGAAGATTAGCTGAAAGAAAGTGAAATTCAGAATGAAGCAACTACATCGTTTTCTAATCAAGGGCTTGAAAGTTCTACAGGTTACAAAAAGGATGAATTGTTTTGCATGCAAATTAGGCAGCTTTGAAATGAGAGTCAAAGGCCAAAGGTAGATCATTAGACTGAACAAGATAATTCCACCACATAGATGAAGTGGAAAAACTGTACCCATGCCAAAGAGACTTGCATTCCAAATAAGAAGAGGCGAGACTTGCTAACACGCCTTCTAAGCAGAAACAAATTACATTGATAATCTAACTGTGAAAAAAGGAGTAAGCATCTGTTGGTCATACTGATGAGAAGACAACAAATAGACATATCAAAGCTATTAGATTTCCAAAATTCATATCAATGCTATGTAATTTTCTGGGTTCGATTGTGTAAATTTTTTTTTAACATCAATGTTTCGGATCACACTCCGTGATCCATCATCAGGATGCAAGAGAACATAAGAAGAAGAAAAGATGTTAGATTGCAGATCAATAACTTCTTTTTAGTGAGTTCTTGGTCTGCAATCTAACATCTTTTCTTCTCCTTATGTTCTCTTGGATCCTGATGATGGATCACAGAGTGTGATTCGAAATGTTGATGTTAAAAGTTTTTTAACGCAATCGAACCCAGAAAATTACATTGCATAAATAGCCATATGCCAAGGGCATTGAGATATGATGGTGTACCAACCATACCTATGAAGAATCACCCTGAAAAGCGTAAGTAATCCACTTAGCAACAAGATACACTCCTTGAGTAAATGGATCAATCAAACCCAAACCACCCTTATCCTTGGCTAAATACAATAAAGCCAAGATGTAAATTGAAGGCCATTACTGTGCTTCCATTCCTGCAAAAACCTATGGATCAATCAAGCTGCCTATAACAAGCATGAGAAGGAGGCCAACAAGAAGAGGTATAGACATGACCAGGAGTGAGTATACCATTCACAAGTACAACTTGCAGCCGACCAGCAAGAGAAAGAAAAAGGGATAAATCCAAATTCCATAACATGTAACAGGGTATGGGTGTCCATCAAAGCATAATGGAAAGGGGTTACTCAGATATTATATTTGGAAATGTTTTGGAAGGCATGCATGGAACATGTGTGAGCAGAGACAAGGCATGTGAATTGTTTAATTCAATGCCTCAAATAACTCCAATTTCATGGAGTGCACAAGATCAAGATAGAAGAGCTCTGAAGCCTTAAGCACATTCAAGTCTATCAACTGGGAGTATGATGTTGTTCTCAAACAGACATTCCATACATACCAGGCTTTATACTTCCTGCATTGACAAGCAAGTAGAATTTTGAAGACGTGCATTTCTGTGTCAAAGCTTGTAACTGATACTGGTCAAAATCCTGACAAGAGGTAGATATAGTGGGAGTCGTGGGAGGTCTGCACATTACCGCCTCGGCTAATAGAGAAAAATCTAAGATATTCTAAGGAACTGGCCATCTATGCAGAGAATTGTTAAGAAACCAACATGGAAAAAACAGAGCTATGCAAAGCCACTGCCAATTCACATATCCGTAGCCATTCTGATGGCCGGTGACACAGTTAAGATACGGGTAGCAGTAGAACAATCCTCCCAGTGTTTTGGTACCCATTTAAAAACTAGCAAAGCTGAGGGGAATTAGAAGAAGCTTTAGGTTTGCTGTCACCTGATTTATGATTGGGCAGCTTTTTGGGCTCATTTTCACAAATGAAAATTCTCAGTTTCAACCTTCAAAAATGATAGGAGCCAATGAAAAATTTCTTTGAGCACAGTTCTGAAGAAAAGGAAATCAGAAAATTTAACGACATTAGAGGAGTGATTGATTTTACATTTCGTGAACAGGTATTGACTATTTTGAGAAATAAAAATCAGAATTCCTCCCAAGGCAAAAATGACCGATCAATAACATTTTTAGAGATGTAGAAAAAAAACCTGCTAAAACAAACTTCAGAGTATGCCTTTATCTTTTATTCCAGCAAATTTAAAAATAAATAAATGAGAACAACAGTTTTCCTGCCTTTGGCAGGAATTAAAATTTAGAAAAGAAGCAATATTTTGTTTTACAATAATTTAGGAAAATAGCAATATTTTGTTTTGATTTTTATTCCCACCAGAACATCCTAACATTTCTTATTCTTTCTCTGGCCTACAACATAATACATATAAAGAGCTGCAAAGAAGTTGAAGATTCTAATGGGAATATACAATGTCAATTCAATCAAGGCCCTTCCAAATGACTCTGCAGGCATAAATCCTCGAGAAAATGTGGATAACACAAGACCACCGAATTGGCTTGTGACAAGAAAAGTTCCATTCTTTGTTGCTTCTAATGTATATTTTGCGACCTTTTCTGGTGTCTCTGCTTGACGTCGGTCATAGGAAGTAGTGGCCTTAATCATCTCGAAGGTATCTCTGTCATCTTCCATGGCACCTATATAATTTGGGGAGGCAACAATAAATTTAGATCAGGATCACTTAAAGAATACATTAATAATCATGAAAAGAAACATAAACACTCTTCTGTACAGTAATGTTTTGTTTAATTGCTAGTATGACCAAGATATTTTTCTAATACCTCGAAGAAAATCTGCACATGCACGAGTACAAAAGGCTTTTAGAAGGATGCATTTGAAAATTTCATAGATGTTGGAGTGCTATACCATTTGGATGAGGATTATATTGCATATCAAGAAGCTCTTATCTTGCTATAAAAAATAAATCCTCATTTTGATTATGGATAAGCAAGGTTGCACGGGGACGTGGGTATTTGGGTACTTTGGGTACGGGTACGACTGTTTTTCAAAATTGGGGACAGGGTACTTGGGTACATCAATTTTTTAATTTAATATAATTTAACATTTTATAGAAAGTCTGAAAATATGAGTCATGACATTGAGTTTTCAAACCAAGAGCAGTGATAAAGTTTGCAGATGTAATATATATGTTAAATGTTTAGATGCATAATAGAGAAAACAGACTTTAAACATGAATAAGAAGATCATAAATCATATAAAAATAACGTATTGCAAATGATAAACTTCTGACTTGAATAGTTGTAAAGTTTACTATTAATCAGTATTGCATCACAGTTTCAAACTAATTACATACTGAATTAAGCTTGATAAACAGCAAGCTGATATGCTGATAGGCAAACAAAAAACTGAAAAACAATCAGAAATCTTAATCAAGTTTGTTAGCTATGATGCTCTCCACCAAGTACCCGCCGAGTACCCACTGAGTACCCAGTATGTGGGTACGTGTACCAGTACCTGGTATGCGTCCCAGGGGTGTGGGTATGAGTACCCATGCAACCTAGTGGATAAGTAATACCATCCAGAATTAAAATAGCAATTAAAAAATGAACCAAAAATCTTGTTAGACAAGCCTTATTTACTAATTAAGGATTATGAAAGCCTGAAACATCTTGTATACAGACAAATCTCAC
Source organism: Chamaecyparis obtusa (assembly GCA_027943335.1). Classification (NCBI taxonomy): domain Eukaryota; kingdom Viridiplantae; phylum Streptophyta; class Pinopsida; order Cupressales; family Cupressaceae; genus Chamaecyparis; species Chamaecyparis obtusa. Next base: position 211,879 of record BSBK01003899.1, read on the forward strand.
ATAAAAGCAACCATAATGCACATGAGCCAATAGGGGTCATGATACCGCTATGATACAGATGTCTCTTTCATAAACAATTATACAGAAAAACTTATCTATTTATATCTAATACAAAGTTTAGAAACTAAAAATATCAATCTCATTAGACAGAATTGGGGGTACTTACTGTTATCAAGCATGGGAGTGTCCACAAACCCTGGAAAAACCATGCTAATTCGGATATTATAAGCCATCAATTCAAGCTTGAGAGTTTCTCCAAGTCCCTTTAGAGCATGTTTGGTTGCAGTATACACAGCATCACCGTACAAAAAGTACTGCCAAAATAATAACACAACCAAAAGAAATTATTCTTGAATGAATGATCAACAAACCAATTAACTGTGAAAAGTTGGTTGACATTTTTGGATGTGATAACAGAAAGATTTAAGAAAAATGGATTGGTAAAAAGGCTAAACATTCTCAAAAACACATGCTTCCCTGGCTTCCTGTAATAATGATATTACAGTAATAATCTATAGACGGACCTTATATTTCGTCGCCCTTAACCAGGAAATTGAACTGACAATCACAATTGATGGTATGAAACTTGCATATCAGTCAAGAATGAAGACTTAAATTTTTCTTTTCGTAATAAGCATACTAATAGTTTTAGCACATACCATTCCTGACAGTGAATTCATGAGAACAATGGACATGGGTGTTTGGGGATTCCTCTGCTTCATCAATGGAATACCAATATGCAGTGTATTGACAACCCCAGTTAAGTTAGTCTGAATGATGACATGCAGATCTTCAATCCTGCATTCATCCAGAACTGCAGTTTTTCCCACTCCTGTTAGTCTGAATGATGACATGCAGATCTTCAATCCTGCATTCATCCAGAACTGCAGTTTTTCCCACTCCTGCATTGCAAACCAGCACATCAACAGCTCTCCATTCAAAAGCTTCATTTATTGCCTTTGCCAGGTTTCATACACACCCACATCTGCAACCTATTAAAAACTAAAAGTCAGATTAGAGTCTAGACCTCCAGATTTCTCTACCGTTAGATAAGATTAAAATGATAAACCTTGGTGGATATTCTATGTCTGGCACCACCATTTTTGGCAAGATTTTGTGCTGCTTTCTCCAATTTAGTGGAGCTTCTGGCAACAAGTGTGATGAATGCTCCTTGAGAGAGAGCCTCTTCGGCAATTGCAAGCCCAATTCCACTTGACCCACCTGTTATCAGAACATGCTTGCCCTCCAGAGATTGCAGCCATGGCGATGGATTCATGAAACTGATCTTCATTCCAAAACTGATGTGAAAACTTAATCCAAAAATGGAGTAAAGACCAAAGATCTGGTGATGTTTTCGTGTGATGGGGAGTTATCAGCTTAGCTATTCACCCTCAAATTATTTGTTTTTTTATCAGATAAGGGGAAAACAAGGGTTCAGCAAAAAAAGATTCTGTTATAAGCGTGCATTGTTTTTTCTGTTATGAGCATGTATTAATATTCAGAAACGATGCATTTGAATATCATTGATTTATTTGTTAATTTTTATTACTGAGAAAGTAAATATTTTGTTGAGGAAAATTATTTAAACTAAAATTAATAAAAATATTAATAATGATCAGGGTATGACGGATCAAATTGTGAGATTCAAAAGTTTGATGACCAAAAAAATATTCAAATTATTGCATCATATTAGAAATATAAGATTTTTTAATGTTAATTCTTAGGGCAATATATAAATAATATAAGATTCCTTAATGTTAATTCTAATAAATAAATAATAATATAAGATTCCTTAATGTTAATTCCAATATATAAATAATAATATAAGATTCCTTAATGTTAATTCTTAGACACAACATACAAATATGAAAAATATATATTGTTAAGATTATGTTGATATGATATATGAAAAGTCACATCACTATTTTTTAAATAGTAATTAAATTTTTAACTTTTGGACTAAATAGTATTTGATTATTAAATCAATGTTTATATGGTATTCAATTAAATAATAATTTTTTTAAATTTATTATTAATTTTTTTTTTTACAATTTAGTACACAAGTGATAATTGTCTCAAATATTTAGTATTAATATTATGTTCAATGGTTTGTGAAAAATCACATCAGTGTTTGAATATTACATTATAATTAGATTTTTGACTTTTAGATTCAAATGTATTTATTTATTATATCAATGTTCAACTCACTCCTTTATATTAAAAAAACATTCTTTTATTAATAATTATTTTTTACAATACAATACATAATATTAAGTGTCTCAAATATTTATTATCAATATTATGTTGATAGGATTTAAATATTATACTATTATTAAAATTCTAATAGAAAATATTATTGTAACAATATTCTACATCATATTCAATAAAAAAATACTTAAATCCATGAGTAAAGATTTTTTACAATACAATACAAAATGACAAGTGTCTCAATTAGCTTTGAACAATATTATGTTGACATGATATATGAAAAATCATAAAACCCTTTTTTATTTGTGAAAATAGATATTTTTATTATTATGGCAAATTGTTATTACATCCGAAAGACATAACTTCTAAATTGCTCCTATATAACCTTACATCCCTCCATGTTTCACAGTTTGATCACCTAAATAGATAAAACAAAAATCACTGAGAGCACTCAAAATTTGAGTAACCCAAACCTACACCCCTACCAAATCTATCATTACAAAACATTATCAATTTTCTTTGTTTAGCCAATCAAACCATTACAAAATTGTTACCGGAATTGGTTGACTACTATCCACTACTAGACTCCTCGAGACAAACATACTAAAACCCAAAGATATAAACTTACTAACAATTGAAAAGGGGATTTAACATTCAACAATTACTTTTTTCCCTTTCCTCTTCTTTGACATTTTCATTGCATAATTGATCCAATAGTCACTAGGCTCGAAGGCAGCCCACTCTTATCTATTTTTCTCGCCTCAACTTCAACTTGGTAAAGTATTTCCCTTTCATGAAGAAATTCCAGCAAAGACTCCCAACCCACTTGTGCCTCCATGTGACATTCCTCCTTGCAGACTCCATACAATAAATGGTCAAAAGTCACCTTCATTGGTGCCAATTTCTCTCTAGTCCCCATACTCAACTTTGAATCCTTTCCTTGGAACCTTTGTGGTGAGTATAGACTTCAACCCAAACAACCATTCATCCTCAACACACTCCCTCATACCCATTTGTCTTTGCCTTAGTCCCTAGCTCCAAACTTGAGGCCAAAAACATAGAAACTATATCTACATTCACATCTATAATGGCATTAAATCCTTATGAACTCTTCTCCCAACAATTTGTCAACAATCTATAAAAATCTCTTCTCCAAGATGCGGCCTAGGAAGGCCAACTACTGTTTCATGGTTATCATCACAAAGCTAGCCTCTATATTGGTAATTTACTTCATGCACCCTTTTTACTACCCCTTTGAATGATCTACATTGTTAGCACTCCCCTTAAATCTCAATATGCCTTGAGAATGAGCTGCCATATCAATTGCAAATCTCTCACATTTGTTCCATCACCCATTCTTCCCTTTCGATTAATCATGCCTTGCTCACAATGACGACGTACAAAAAATCTCGCCATCCAACTCTAAATCTCCAAACTCCTCCCAATAATCTGCCATCATTTCATAATTAAATGACACTACCCATTTTGAAAGTATATCTACCACTTCATTACTCATTCGAAGGATGTGGGTTATTTTAAATGCTTGAATGAATTAAATTTTTTACATGTATAATTGATATACTTATTTACATTCCATGCTAAAGGCTCTCCTTTAATTAATACATTAAAAATAATCAATGAATCTCCTTCTAAATGGACCTTCTCTACATATAATTTCTTTTCCATTAACAAAGTTTCAAGCATTGCTTGTGTCTTTGTCTCGTGTTTGTCCCATCCATGAGCTTATTTTCTCCTAATGCTATAATATTCCCCAAAGAGTCTTTTGTGATAAATACTACACCCGAAGGGTCATGATTGTCTCTCGAAGCCCCTTCATAGTTTATCTTGATGCAACCCTACTCTGGACTAACCCACTTCCTATGTTTGAGCACTGAATCCAAAATATTACCCTAGTTAGGCCCATGAGTAGGCCTCCATCATTTGAATATTATATTATAATTATGTTTCTAATCTTTAGATTCAATTATGTTTTAATTATTCCATCAATGTTCCACTTTTTTATCACATTCAATGACTTTTCTATCATCATTCTAATAAGAAATAATGCATATGGCATAAGTTAAATAGATGTATACAAGGAATTATGACATGAATATTAAATGTCACTAGTTATTTAAGTTATTATAGATATACAAGTAGAAAGTAAATACATTTGTTTTATTTATATTATTTTCTTTATTTTTATTTTAAGTGTTTTGATAACGTATTCATTTTGCTCTTGTATGTAATTTTCAATTGTACTTTTCTTGTATTAAATATAGTATATCAAAAGGCAAAAAATACATCATAGGAAGATCAACTTGTCATATTTGTGTTGTGTAGGGTCACTTGATGAGATTGATTATATTATGAAATTTACATATGGTATTATATTATAGCCCTATAATATAATCATGGACCATGCATGATCATCACATAAACCTATGCTATAACATAATTGTGTAGTTGCAACATATGGAATGCATTCTCTTAGCCTAGTAATGGACTACATAGGGTCACCATAGACAACAACTCTACTAAAAATCTTATAATTGTTGCACAACTTAAGGTACATAGAACACCATATATGTTTTTGATATTAAAATTAACAAAAACTAGGGTATTGTCCCATTACAACCAACCTAGAAAGGTAACAATCAAAGCAACCAGGAGCACATTAATAACACTCTAATAATATCAAAAACCACATCTAATCAATATAGTAAAATGAATAGTATCAAGGCTACTAGAACTATTATCAGTCTTATAAATACTACCATCCAAGCTAGTAGAACTATTCTTAGTCTTATGATTATCTAGTCATATAGGGATATACCTAATGAACAACATATTGTTGCTAATAGTTTTAAACAAAAACATTATATAAAAAAAGAGATTAAACATAATGCCATTATGGCCATTGACAATGGGGATAACAAAAACATATGAGATACTGCACTCGTCCAGTTCATTTGATCTTGTAACCACTTTGCTAAAAAAACATTGGACTAATCATCAATTATGAACTTAAAAAACTCGTAGTTTCCTTCACCATTTGGTCCGAGCATCTTTTTCTGCAATAGGCACATCAATGGGGCCAAATCGTCCACATCACCCTCAAGCTAAACCTCAAGTACTCACAATCTTTCTTTCCAGCTCCATAACTCTAGCCTTCCACTTGTACAACTTCATAGCCACCTCCTTACAATTGACATAGGTCACATGTTGAACAATTTTATAGGTCCTATTAGTAACCTCCTCTTTAGGAATCATGTGTTAGTTAGGTCCAGAGGACCAAACCTCAAGATTCAGAGACATGGGTAGAGGAATTAGCCATCTTTGAACTGCCTTCAAGCTTCAGTTCCCCACTTCTATAATTTTCCTCCTCTCTACTCTTTTCCTCATTCTCCTCACTATCACGACCTCCATCTTCTTTAGAATCAGACTCCACAACCTCCTTCAACTTGCATTTTTTAGAAGATTGAGTTGCAATTATATGAGAGCGTCTCGAGGTGCTCACCTCCTTTTTGACCACATCCTCAAACCCCATGTAATGCCCCACCAAGGAACCCTCAGAACATAGGGCCACATATGCACTAAATAATTTTTAAAAAAAAATTAAAGATATGCATTAAGCATATAGGTGCATCAAGGATACTAAAACAAAGATAACCAAATTGGAAGTAAAGCATGATCATTACATATGATTGTTCAAAATGGAAGACTCAACAACCTTCCAAGGGTTCCAAGACACCCAAACACATAAAAAGAATAGACAAATACATTCAAGCCACCTCATGGTAGTTCAGATCAAGTCCATGAACCTCACGAAATGAGAATGGACCAATGTCCATGGTCACTAATTGACGAGACAACTCATCCTTAATGCAAAACAATGTCAAGTTCATTTTAAAACCCAAATTGAAAAGTGAATGCAACAACATATTACTAAAACATAAAATGTGAAGTGAATAAATAAAAAAGGTTTCGTAAACATGGGGAAACCAACCATGAAATTTGTTTTTGAATAGACCCAAGGGAATATCTCTCTGTCACAAATGCACATGAACGGGCCAGACATTGTCAGTATGAAGATATGTGCAGTTCTGGTTCACATACACACATAACATACATGCAAAAAGAAATGATATATGCATAGGAAGAAAGGACATATGCAAAAGAATAAACTACATATCCACAGAATTAGGAAACACGTGCACAGTTAAAAAGGACAAATGCACAAGTTTCATGTACAATCCTAAAACAAAAAATACAAGTTTACTGGCTCCAACACATGGCTAAAATGAGTACAAATCCACATCGGGGAATATTGAGATGCATGATTCAAGGCCATACACACTCGATATCATGGATAACATCAAATTCTAACAAATCTATGGATCTAAAACAAGTATAATTGTAAAGTGTGAAAATGACGAAAAGGGATAGAAAGGAGCATATCATACTCAAGAACTCCATCATAGATAATTGTTCACCATCTGTACATTGGTCCTCAAGAGTGGTATAGTGAAACACCACCCTACCACATTGAAACCTTTGTCCCACCCCACCATGCTCGTAGAGATAGTAACCCTACCAAAGACAAAATACATACACATAAGCAAGGAGTGGCTAACACACATGCCAAGCTAATGCGTAATCTCATAAAAAGGTGTAGAGGTCCAATGCAATACACATGGATGCAGAATATAGTAGAACATGGAGAAAACTCAACACGTGGACCAATATCCAAGTACTACCAAGAAACCACATACTCATAGTACACCTAGGGTACTACTTAGAGCTATCAAGGCTAAAGTGTAGGGACTCAAGGATGAGTGCCATTACTTGACCCTTAGTATCCCAAGTAGCATCGAGTCTTCTATCAATGTTTGTAGATGGCTAGGCTTAGAATGTATCTCCGATCAACACCCTTAGGTGGCTAGGTAGTCAATTACTCTTATTAATGTATTTTTACCCCAAGTTAATTTATTAAGTTATCACTTTATTAAGAACTCCTTCACGTGGTCTATACCAACCAATCACAAGTTGGGATCCACATAAGGAGCCACTCCACTCCACTACCTAAACAGGGCAAACAAGATCATCTTGTTACAACACCAAGGTACACAACACAATGCAACACAAGTAAAATGCAAAGAAAGATTGTCAAATTCATAAGCCCTTAAAGAACATGGTAATCTCTATTGGTGTCAATACCAAGAGCATAGGTCACTTGGATCTTGATATAGGAGCATAACTCAACTACATGTCTAGATGTGGTTTCAAAACCCTACATCCACTTATCACATGCAAGATCAATCTCAAGCATGGAGTGTACCAACACAAGGCTAAAAAAATAGTAAATAAAGCAATGACATGAGGATATCTCAACTCCCAAAACACTCAAGATAAGAAACCAAGTAAAAATGCAATAAAGGCTCAAATGCCAAACTGCTCAATCAACCACTATGCCAAGAGCTTGGATTTCAATATAATCCAACATACATCTCACAAGAACATGATGGAATCTCACAAACCACAAAATATATCAAAAACCCAAATTTTGACAAAATCCAACAAGGTATGAAAATCAACATTTTAGCATTGAAAGGGCACATTTGAATAGTGATAGAAAAATACCCATAATTTCCTATAACGATTCTGATTCCACAACCCTACTAAATGTAGTAAGGACTATCAACTTCAATAACTTGAACATACCAAACATGATGACACACAAAATGACGCACCTATGAAAAAGTCCAAAAATCAAACTTAAAGACAAGCTACAAAAGTCAAACTTATTTCCTCTTATGATTTAACTAAAACCCAAAAATCAATTAAAATCTCAATTCTGACTTTGTAGGAGAAAACAGGCAGCCTAACAACAAAAAAATTTCAAACTAAAAACCTCATCACATGCATAAACCCCAATCAGGTACTAAAAGCATAAGAAAAAGTGGGGAAACATCTAATTATCATCCCACAAAGAAAAAGAAAATGAAAATCAACTGAAACAAATACAAGTTAGAGAACATATAAAGCCTTCTGAAACAAATTAAGGAGACCTTCTCATATTCTTGAAGCCATGTGTATGCAAATTAGGTGTCTAATGACTAGAGATGATAAATTAACTATTTAAAGCCAATAAATCAATCTAATGCAACACAATGAAGAATACAAAGTATCTATAAAATGATGAAACTAAATCAATAACCTTCACCTACCATGCAGCTTGTCTCCATTGTCCTCCTAGCCTTGATTTCTTGAAGAGGTTGAGCTCTCAGATTTCCAAATGAAGCCTTCTCCCAAGATGCTACCAAAGTGTGGAGATTTTATGAAATGAGTGCACAATAGCTTATGCAATCTAATGGATGGAATGCAAATGAAATGATGATAATATGGATTGATTGCTCTTAGAATGCTTGAATGCTTGGATGCTTGATTGCTTGAATGCTTGAATGTCTATTACAAAAATACCTATTAGCTCACAAAGAGGAAACAAGGCTCCTTTTATAGAGTTTTGGAAGATCTAGGCCTAGGTGGCACAATCCTATGGTTGAGAATGAAAGGTGGAAGATCCTAAGGCTAGGATTAACTTTGTTGAAGGAGTTGAGAGAAAAGGGGATGTAGTTGGAATGTGAGAGGAAGAATAGGGATGATGTTCCTCTCACATTGACATGGAAGAGAGCAAGGTGGAAGGGAAAGACACATGTCAAGTGTCTCACAAAGACCAAAGAGAGAAAGAGGGAGAGACCTTTTCCTCATGAGGACTCTTTGTACAAGTGTCCTATGAGTCACCTTTGACCCTTAGAGGTGGCTTAAGAAGCCCCTTAGGAATAGGGAATGCCTCTTGACTTGGTTGTTGAGAGGACATGTGGTCATGAGACTAAGTCCTATGAGGCCACATAGCCCTTAAGAATAGGACATGTGTGGGTGAGGATAATTACTAATAAATAATTAATAATAATTATTTATTTTAGCCAAAGTGATGTGTCAAGTGACTAGGTAGGTGAGGTGGACTAGGGAACTTAGTCATATTTAGGTGATTGCGTATTTAATTAAATCACTTTAATAAGATTAATTAGAAAACTTAGGATAGAGGAATAGACTATAGTGAATTTACTAAATAAATTGAATAATTTATTTAACAAATAGAGGAATAATTATTAATTAAATAATAAATATTTAATTAATTTATCAAGTCAATATCAATTAAATAATAAATATTTAATTAATTAATGAAGCCATTTTTAAGTGTATACATTTTGTCCCTCTTTGAAATAATATGCGTGCCACATTGTTTCAAAGAAATTTCAAGTATTTTGCCCCTGCCCCAGACAATGTCTGAAATGACCTAAGCATGCCCCTTCGAGAGATTGATTAACAAAAAAAGATGATTGGAAATTTTTTTTTTAAAAGTTTTTTTTAAAATTTTTTTTTTTTCCTTAGATAATCAATCTCACGAAAGAAACAGGAGAAAAGATGAGTGAAAATGGGGTGGAATGGAATAAAAATGAGAGGTAGGGTCCACACACCAAGCACATAGGGTCCACAAGCTATAAATAGGGCTAAGGGGTCCACAATAAGCTCATTGTGCACACTTGTCATTTGGAGATCAGAGCGAGAGAGAGAGAGAAGAGCAGAGCCACCAAGATGCCATTTCCATTGTCAGATCACTGCTTCGAGAGGGTTAGACGCTTCCAGCGACCACTCGATTTAGGTGAGCCAGTACGTGATTCGATCCTCTTTGTTAGTTGATGATTTGATGCATGTTATAATAGAATTTGAGCATGTTTAGGTTAGATTGAATGATAGAAATAGATTAGGAAAATTTTTGTTCTTGGGCGGAAAATGAATGCGCCATTGCGGCGCATGAATGCGCAACAAATAGGAACGTTTGCGCAGAAACTTGAAAGTTCTGTGCATTCGTTTAGGGAAATGGCACATGCATGTTAGGGTCACTGTTTTGTGGCGCAAATGTTGTGTAAAAGTGCCCATTGGTTCTTTTGGTGCATTGGTTATGATTTGTTGCACAAATGTGCAATAAAATTGCGTATACATGATTTTCAGCGCAAATGTGAAAAGTTATGGTGCATGCATGTTTCTGTGCTGCGCATTTGTTTGATGGATAGAATTTGGTCAAATTAGAAAGTCAAATAGGTCAAACTAGATGTCGATAAGCCGATTGGATCCGTCGACGGTTAAATTTGATCGATTAGGTCAAGATATGCAACATTGTAGCATGGTTGCTAGTTAACCAGTCTTGAGACTAGATGATTGATAAAATCATTTGTTAAAACACGCGATAGAACATGTTTGTAGTTGATATAATAGGATAGATAGATGTAGATCAGTTTATCAAAATCTGATAGGTTGATGTTATGATTTGTATAGGAGGACATTATTGATATTCTGATGTCACGGGAGAGATATCCCGTCACATAGAATCTGAGACCAGCACTGTCAGAGATAGATAGACTGTTGATTGGTGCGTTTGGCCTTTATCATGTTATTTACATGCCTGAGATTAGGGCGAATCGGAGTATGATGACAGCATTAGTAGAGAGATGGCATTCGGAGACCAGTACCTTCCATCTTTCGACAGGGGAGATGACAGTGACACTAGAGGATGTATATCGCATCCTCCGGCTTCCTATCACAGGAGAGTTAGTACACTATGATCGACACGACAGAGTGACGGAGTGCAGAGCCTTCTTTGGAGATGATGACATTGAGGAGGGGGAGATTAGATGGGATGATATGGTGGATTTGTATGAGCCTTTACCAGTGGTACTAGCTGGAGCGATTGGGGGTTTGATTTGCCCTGATTGTAGATCACATGGATTTTCAGTTGGATGGGGCACACATTATAGCCGATGATGGACGGGACCCGATTTGCCTGGGGTGTGTGTTTATTAGCACATCTGTATCATGATTTGCATCAGGTGGTGTACCATAGAGGTGCATCATTATCAGCAAGGGTCACATTGCTCCATGTATGGGCATGGGAGCATATTGTAGTTACTAGACCAATGGCGATCAGATTCTGGGGTGTAGGATAGCCCTACATACATTTATACTCCTCAGTTTTGTGCAGGCAAAACTAGGACATTTAGAGTACTGGCATTATACTTTTGATACACTGGATACAGTGACATGGAGACCCTACCTCAGTTGTGAGCTGTGGGATGATGAGAGACAACTGAGATTTTGTTTTGAGTTGTGATGGCTTATAGGGTAGATGCCCTTTGTTTTGGAGAGACAGTTGGTCAGCCGGGTTCTGCGCTAGTTTGGCAGGATCTAGGGCATGCCCTAAGGTGCGACAGAGTTTTCCAGGACTCATCAGGAGAGACAAGACTGGGGACCTATGACATCCTTTAATACAACTCGACAAGATTTTTTGGACATGCCATTTCAGGCATGGACCATGAGGCAGACAGTGGTAGACCCTGGGATGACTGCAGATCTTGAGCAGTTCTTGAGAGATTTTCCTATACCACACTTGACAGATCTGACAGCTAGGCCACTAGAGAGAGATCCAATAGATAGATGCCGCAGGAGAGATAGGCGAGGATGAGGGAGAGGTGATGGCGGTGACGGTGGAGGAGGTGATGTGGTGATGGTGGAGGAGGCGATGGAGGAGATGGAGGAGATGGGGGGAGAGGTGATAGGGCTGGACCACGGATGAGAGGAGGTGGTGTGAGGCAGAGGGGATTGATGCCACCCCCAGCTAGATAGGGATGGAGACAGCCTCCGGCACAACCAGCATAGCTAGCACAACTAGCTACATGAGCTCCACTATAGGTTCTAGTAGTGCAGGTACAGATACCAGCTGCCCCAATACAGGGACCAGCTGTACCGGTACAGGATGAGGTAGATGTGTTATTAGCACAGGGTGGAGTAGTACAGGGTGGATAGATCCTTGGTGACATATAGGATGAGCAGGACGTTGAGATGCCAGATGTGGGGGCACAGGATGAGCAGGTTGAGATGGACATCGGGGGACAAGATCCCTATCTACAAAGAGATGGTGCTGAGGAGGAGCTAGATATTGATTCACTGCTAGTCCGACTAGCAGTTACATAGGTATAGGCAGATTGGGTTCCTAGTCTTGAGAGACGGATAAAGATGATGGATAGGTAGATGGGAGTGTTGAGACAGGAGTGGGATGCAGCGCTTGAGAGACTCGGGGAGTCGGAGATGTTACTAGATGAGCTACAATGCACAGAGGATTTGGGTCCTCATGGAGATAGCATTAGAGCTATGATACATGTCAGGAAGGAGATATCCTACTGGTGAGAGGCGTACAAATAGGCGGTCCCGAGGGATTAGTGGATTGGGAGTTATAGGGAGAGCTCAGTGGCTATCAGGATGATAGTTCATGATAGAGGGGCACTAGCTGGTGGAGAGGGTGTATCATCACGCCCTCCTAGAGCATCGACAGGTTCAGGAGAGCAGGGTGGATCCTCAGCATCAGGTGGTTCAGTAGCACAGGGCCACATTGCATCCCGTAGACAGCGACAGACAGAGTCTGGAGGCAGTGGCTCATAGATTTGAGAGATCATTGTATACACTATTGTACCATTATGTTTCATTGTATCATTATATTTTTGACTTGATGGACACATACATTGGATATATTGTTATTGATTATATATCATTGGACATTTGGACAGTTTTGTTGTTTTATGGACTTTATATGATGGACTCTATATGATTGATTCTATATTTACAGTGATGTAGTTCTATCATGATTTGCTTTGATGATTTACATACATGTGTGTACTGACATATGCAGGATGTGATGATTTACTTTACTATGCATAGAATGTATGTCTTAGAATGCAAAATGATTTATATCCGATTTGATATTTTTGATGCTTAATGGTTAATAATCATATGATGGTGATATAAATGCATGTCTTAAATGAGTTTACTAATGCTATGTGATTATTAATGCAATGTTGTGATGAACAATGTGGATAATGGATAATAAATAAATGATGTAAATGAATGATATAAATGATGATGATGTGAAACACATATAATGGATAATAAATGACAATGTAATGCAAAATGATATCTAATGTAATAAATGATAATGTACCTAAGATGATTGAATATAATTACTGATAACATGATAAAATGAGATGAAATGATAGCTATAATAAATGATCAAATTATGTACAAATGAACACTCCTAATGAAGATAACACATGTCTCTTAAATGATTAAGTGCAAAATGTTAAATGCAAAAAGTCTTAATATTTTTGGTTGTCCAAATGTCCTCAACTTAAATAACAATGTATCTGACACAAGAAGAATGGACTAAGATAACCGAATAAGAAAGGTAACCTACAAATCTCTATAAAAGGAGCACTGATATGTAAGTCATGAACTGTTTAAATGAAATGCAATATGAAATGAATGTATCTCCACAACTTTAGGTAACATCTTAGAACTTCATAATAACTGGAACTTGATTTTCATCATTGAGCTCGTTATGTTGCAAGAAAATGCAAGCATCATGGTATAATTAAACCAGGATGACTTGAGCACTTCTTGCATGGAGTTTAATATTGCAAACTTGACAAGCATCTAGGTATAATTGAACCAAGATGACCTGAGTTTCGTTTGGGTAACAGACAAGGAATATTCCCCCCCTCCATCGGGGAACAAATATTTGGAGTCGAGGTATGTGCTGGCGTATCACCATAAATAACATATGTAGAACAACATGATTGGAATGTTGTCAATACTATTAAATGGATGAAGCACTTATGCACAGACACCCCAATTATTTGTTCCTTTGATTTCATGGGAAAATATCCCACAAACAACAATCAAAGAAAATACCATGCCCCATCATGGCTATCCTAATCAATGACATTTTAGAGTTTCAAACTCATGTCAAAAGATATCATGGAATAGCATAGGAAACATGATAACAATGAAATCCAGATATGAATGCATAATTTACAACAAATCATCCTAACATGCCTGTCATGAATATACATTTCTTTGCCAAAAAGATAGTGTAAGATACAGTGATCAGTTCAAGTGATGATGTATAGTCAAGATTCGATAGATAAACAGTCATGTTTTGAAGGATAGATCATAGATTCTGATTCATCATAAAGATATCATTGTGAAAGAACATTTGATTGCGTTTGCTTTGTCTGGTGAAAAATACTCCATTGTGTCCTCTAAGAGTCATGACTATCATAGATCCACTTCCTAAACTAGGTCGAGGACATGCCCCCAGCTAGGTGATGGACTAACTTATTATGGATGAAGAAAGACGCAACAAGATGATGATGAAGACCATGACAAACGATCAAGCTATGATGGGGTTTTATTATGGGTAGATACAATGGATGGTGTATGAACTGGCCATTTTATTATGATATGTACATGGCGGGTATGGGGACTAACTAGCCATTTTATCATGGATATATACAATGAACGGACAAACTAGAAGAATCCTAATAGATAAAGGAGTTAACTGGATACACATGGCGCCTGTTTCCTGGCTTTCACCACATGCTTTTATTGCAATTTTCTTTTGATTTTTTGATTTTTGATTTTTTTTATAGAAATTTTTGTATTTACATAATATATACATAGCCCTTGCATTGGGATTTCAAGGATAGAACTTCTTGAGATGGATACTATTAAGAGGTTCATCCAAAGGATCTCCCTCAGCTGTGGACAATTGATAAGCCCCAGAACCATAAACTGCTATAACTACAAAAGGACCTAACCAATTGGGTTCGAACTTGCCCTTCTTTTCACGATGCAATTGATTCTTTGGATTTTCGCGAAGGACTAAGTCACCTAGTTGAAAGTCTTTGATCTTTACCTTGCTATTATATTGACGAGATATACGTTGCTGATAGACTTTCAAATGATCATAAGCTCTCTGATGGCGTTCATCCAACAGTTCTAGTTCAGTCAACCGTGCAACTCTATAGTCTTCATCAGGAATCAAATCTTTGAGAGTGACACGAAGTGAAGGCAACTCGACCTCGAGGGGCAGGACTGCTTCAGATCCATAGACAAGGGAGTATGGGGTGGCTCTAGTAGGAGTACAGATGGAGGTACAGTAAGCCCATAAGGCTGGATTTAGTTGGATATGCTAGTCACGGCCAGTGTCATTGACAGTCTTTTGTAGGATTTTAACAATAGTTTTATTTGACGCCTCAGCTTGGCCGTTTCCTTCAGGATAGTATATGGTAGAATAGTTATGGGTAATATGGAATCTTGTGCACAGTTCATCCATGTCCTGATTTTGAAATTGTTTCCCATGATCAGTAATGAGATACATAGGTATACCATATCTACAAATGATATAGTTTAAGATAAACATGGATATTTGTTTCCCTGTGGTGGTAATTAATGGAACGGCCTCAATCCATTTAGTAAAGTATTCCGTTGCAGTGAGAATCCATTTGTGACCGTTGGAAGATGGAGGGTTGATAGCGCCCATGAGGTTGAGCCCCCACCGACTGAATGGAAAGGTAGTTGTAAAAGGATGTAACTCTTGCACTGGAGCATGAATAAGGTTTCCATGTATTTGACATTTCTTACATGCCCTAGAAAAATGAAAGGAATCTGTTTCCATGGTAGGCCAATAATAACCCATATGCATGAGTTTCTTAGCCAAAGAGGGACCACTCGAATGTGTCCCACAAATACCCTCATGTACGTCTCACAAGGTAGTTTGAGCTTCATCATGCTCGAGACATCGAAGGAGAGTACTGTCAAGACCTCGCCGATAAAGGGTATCAGATATTAGGACATAGCGGGAGGCCTGGTAGAGAAAAGTTCATTTTTGATTGTGGGATAAGTCAGGGGGCAGGATGTCACTTTTTAGATACGAATATATATTACCATAGATTGGGGAGTCATGTCCAATTAGATGACATATAATACTCATATCAGGATCATCATATGTAGGACAAGTTAGGGATTCCACCAAGAACTCAAAATGGACCTTGGTATCTTCTGTATCAAACAAAGAATGAATCATTGCCATTGCATCAACAGCCTTGTTATCATGCCGAGGAATTTGCTCAAAAGTGATGACTGAGAAATATTGTTTGAAGTCATCAACCATATGTTTATATGGTAATAACTTATCATCTTTAGTTTGATAATCATCATTAACCTGGTTTATAATCAACTGAGAATCCCCATAGACATTTGTTTCAGTTACTTTCCATTGTAAAGCCATCTTTAACCCAATCAGCAAGGCTTCATATTCTCCTACATTGTTTGTGCAAGGAAAGAGCAGCTTGTAAGATTTTAGAATGGTATATCCTTGTGGTGTGACAAAGAGAATACCAACTCTTGAACCCTGTTGAGTATACGATCCATCAAAATATAGTTGCCAGGTTTGTGTAGATAAAGCCAAGGTGTGTGCATCAGGAAAATCTATATGTATAGGTTGGTCATCCATTAATGGAGCATCTGCTAGCTGATCTGCTATCACTTGACCTTTGATAGCCTTCCTGTCTACATAGTCAATATCAAATTCACTAAGCAGCATGACCCACTTAGCCAATCTGCCTGTCAATGCTGTTTTGCTTAATAGATACTTTAAAGGATCAATCTTTGCAATGAGTTGGATTGAATGCAACAACATGTCATGTTGCCACTTATGTGATGCAAAAACAACGGCCAAACATGGTCTTTCTATAGGAGAATAATTTAGCTCATAGCCCACTAGGGTGCAACTGATTTAATAGATGGCTTTTTCTTTTCCTTCATGATCTTGCTGAGCTAGTAGAGCACCTAGTGAAACTGTCATAGCTAAAATGTAGAGCAAGAGTGGCTTGCCCAGAATTGGTGACATCAGAGTTGGAGGATTTGCCAAATATTGCTTGATTTTATTGAAAGCTTCTTCACATTGATCATCCCATTGGAATAAGATATTTTTATGCAACAAATGTTGAAAGGAATGACTTCGATCTGCTAGTTGAGAAACAAATCTTTGGATGGATTGGAGACGTCCTTGCAAGGATCTTAACTGACTGATGTTAGTGGGGGAAGCCATCTCCAATATTGCTTTAACTTTTTTTGGATCCACTTCGATTCCTTTGGCTGAGACAATGTACCCTAACAATTTATCGGATGTAACTTCGAATGCACATTTCTTCAGATTGAGTCAAATCTGATACTTTTCCATCTGGGTGAATATTCTATCCAACACTCTCAAATGACCAGCTCTATCTTTGGATTTTGCTAAAATGTCATCAACATAATCTTCCATAATGGTGTGCATCATATCATGAAAGATTGTGGTCATTGCTCTTTGGTAAGTTGCTCCAGCATTTTTGAGGCCAAAAGGCATCACATTCCAGTAGTATGTACCTCATGGACAAGTAAAAGAAGTCTTTTCTTGGTCTTCTGGTGCAATCTTGATTTGGTTATAGCCAAAAAATCCATCCATTAATGATAACATCTCATGCCCAGCTGCTAGGTCAACAATAATGTCAATATTTGGTAGAGGAAAGTCATCTTTCAGACAAGCTTTATTAAGATCTTGAAAATCAATACAAATCCTGATAGACTTGTCTGGTTTTGAGACGGGGACAATATTTGAAATCCACTCAGCATAATCAATAGCTCGAATGGATCCAACATCTAGGAGCTTCTTCAATTCCGCTTTAACCATTAGTGCAATATGGGGATGCATCTTGCGGAGCTTCTGCTTAATTGGTTTTACACTTGGTTTGATAGATAAATGATGCATAATGAGATTTGGATCCAGGCCAGGCATATCAGCATAGGACCAAGCAAAGTTGATTTGTCTCTCTTTGAAATTTTTTGCAAAAGCTTCTTTCTCTGGTTCTATCAAGGATGCTGCTACTTTGAGGATGCGCGGAGACTCTTCTGTTCCAATGTTAAGAGGTACTGTTGGTTCTATAAGAATAGTAGATTTCTCTCGATACAAATAGTTGGGAAGAGTGTCAATCTTTCCATCGTCAAGTGCCTCAGAGAGGTTTTCACCATTAGATGCGTCATTTCTTTTTACTATTTTTGGATCTAATACTGCCACTTAGTTGTTTTCACCATTAGATCTGTTGATTATTTTTATATTTTTATGACTGAAAGGATTGGCACTCTCACCAAAGTAGGCCATGTCATTGAGTTCTATCAAAAATCTTGACTTGTGATCTCCTAGTGGTAAATGATCTCTGATTCCAAGATAGTCAATGATTGCGTCATCATTATGGAATACATCAAGTTCTAGATGATCGGGAGAATCCTAATCAATAAGTTTAGGATATACAAGGGGCATTGGATCATTCAGGTCAGTTTCAAAGGTAGAGATAGTATTGATGGAAAAGTTGTCAAGGTTTATGATGGTATCAACGAGGTCTATTTCCATACTCTCATCTGATTCGTCTATCTCAAGATAACGCTCACTTCCCTCACGATCGACAAGAGTAGTATTACGTGGGACTAATCCTAGTGAGTCACTCCTTGAACTCTCTCCCTCATGGTAATCGTTACTATAGTGATGGACAACATCAACTCCTATTTCTGTAGTACAATCAGATAATGAATCCCATTCATAATCATTGGAGTCAGAATCATCATTATCCCCAAGTCTATCAATGATTCTCTGTGCTATCCTTTGTTTCTCTGGATCCACATACATACCATTCTTTATGAATTGCAAAGCAGGAGCTTTAGATATCTCATGAAAAGGTGTGATGTTTGCTTTTCCTTTTGGTTCTTTTGGTCCTTCTCCTTTGTATCCTAATCCTATAGTGTCTCTGTGATAGTTTGGATTTTGCAAGATCGGTTTGATAACACCTTCTCTTTGTAACCCTATAGGTCCAGCACCTTGGTATCCCATCTTTTGTAACAAAGTATACCCTTTACCATAGACATCAGGTGATATATATTCATGTTTGATAACCTCTTCATTCTTCTGTGACTTAAGCAAATGATCAGCATTACGCTCAGCTGCCTCTTTGGATATTGTGCCCCCACTTATAAATGTGTCATAAACAAGTGTTGAAGGGGGTTTTGATTGTTGTTTAGTGATTAAAGATCTACCATATGATCTAGGAGATAAAGGTAACTCTGTGATGCAAAGAGCTTGACCTAAAGTGTATTTTCCCATACTTCTTTCTTTTATATCTATCTTGATCCCATTTGATTTTGAAGTTGATGCTATATTACTAGGATCACTGGGTGTAGTTGTAGAAGATCCAGTATGGTTATAAGGTATCAAAGAGTCAGATGTCTTCACAGAACTACAATACTGGAACGGATTAGTGTCTCCTTTGATAGTGACTTCCTGACCATTATGAGGGAATTTCAAACATTGATGATAGGTTGATGGTACAACTTGCATGGAATGAATCCATGGTCTTCCCAAGAGAATGTTATAAGCAAGATCCATGTCTAGGACTTGGCAAGGTACATCTTTGATTATAGGACCTACTCTGATTGGTAAAACAACAGACCCCTTGGATGACCGCTCTTCCTCATCATAAGCTTTTATCATGATTTTCTTCTTGGGATCAACAACATTTTCAGAGAATCCCAATGCAAGGACTAGTTTCAATGTACAGATATTTAAGCCAGCTCCTCCATCTATTAGTACTCATTTGATTTTGTGACTTTGGACAAGGACTTCGATACGTAGGGGAGCATTATGAGGTTGGGTAATAGCTAAGTCATCATTTTCAGTAAAGGATAGGTAATGCGGGGTTGTTAAATGGCCCACCATAGATTGAAATTGATCATGATCTAGATTTGTGGGGACTTGGGTTTCTAAAAGAGCTTTTTCAAGGATATCTTTGTGAGATGGGGATAGATGCAAAAGCTCTAAGATGGATATCTAGGCAAGTGTTTTCTTGAGTTGTTCTAAAAGGTTGTATTGGTTGGAAATATTTGTTGTAGACTTTGGAACATAAATAGACTTGTTGTGAGGTACATTTGGTTTAGACTGGACTCCTTGGAGAGTAACTTTGGATTGAGCACAAGTAGTAACATGGACTGGGTGACTCTTTGATTTTCCTTTGATGGTAATGACATTGGCATAATACTTAGAAGGATGACATTCAGAAATGTTACCAACATATCGATAGGGAGTGGAATTATAATTGGCTTGATTGTCACTCTTAGTATTGGAAGAACCTCCTTTTTCATGCTTAGGAAGTGGATCTTTGAAAGCCGTATGGGATTCATTTGAGGTATGTCTGTCAACACTAATTTCACTGCTTTCAATTAGATCTTGAATTACATTTTTGAGCCTTTTGCAATCATTGGTCTTATGTCCTTTGCCTATGTGAAATTCGCAATAATCATGCTCATTCCACCAAGAAGGCTTCACTCTAGGTTCAAAATCTTTCGTGTCAGGAAGCGTAATGAGTTTCTTTGTGATTAACTTCCATAATGCTGATTCGAGAGATTCCCTTAAAGGAGTAAAGTTTCTTCGAGGTGACATGAAAGGCAATCGTGGTTTAAATGAATCTTTGTTGGTGTTTTGATTTGCGGATTGATTGCTATAAATACCTTGAGTAGCATTGGCCTGACTTGTGAGATTGAGAAGGGGTTGTGTTGGTTTGACATTACGATTATCAACAATCCCATCATTGACAATATTTTTGTTTTTATTCTAGAATTTTGATTTGTCATTGTTATAGTTGTTGGGATTGGAATTTGAGGATCCAACATTGTCCTTGGAATAAAGTTTTATCTCACCTTTTCTGACCATGGCTTCCTCAATCTTGATACCATTTTCTATGAGCTTATTGAAGTTTGGTGGACATTGCAATTGTAACCTATAACTCATTTTTGGTGTAAGGTTATGCACAAAGATATCCATCTTTTCTTGTTCAGGAATTATTCGTGGATATTTGGAAAACAATTGACGCCATCTTTGCAAAAAAGTAAGGAAGGGTTCTCCATTCTTTTGATGTGCATTGCAAAGATCAAGCATAGTGACTTCATGTTTGATGTTATATGAATGATGAGTCACAAATTTGTCAAGAAGCTCATTGAAAGATTTGATGCCTGGGGGTAGTTTGGAGAACCATTCCATGGCTTGTCCTCCTAAACTTTGTGGAAATAGTCCCATAAGATAAGTGTCATTGTGAGTGACTTCAATACAAGCAACACAAAACTCACGAATGTGGTCTTGTGGATCCAAATTCCTTTTGTATTTGTCAAATTTTGGTACCTCAAAATGAGGGAATGGAATCATTGCTAAGTTCTTATCAAAAGGATAAGGACATATATCATCCAAGGAATACTTCTTTGTTGATGATCCAATTTGGATGTCACGAATTTGTTGCTGAAGCATCTGGATTTGTTGTAGAATGGGATCCAAAGATAATGTGTTTCCTTGAGAGTTTTGGGAAACATTGTTGTGGGAAGCATTGTTTTGCTGATCATTTTGAGAAGTAGTGTGTTGTTCATGACTATGAGAAGCATTGGATTGCTGATTGGTTTCTTTTGCTCCATGAGTATCTTGAGAACCTTTAGGGATTTCTTGATTGTTTGTGTGAGCTGGTTCTCTAAGATGGGCAACATCAAAATCACTTGGTAACTTAGCTCCTTGTTGAGCAAGCATGAGGAAATACATCTCTTTATCCAAGCCTAAGAGTCATTCCACGACTTGGAAAAATTTAGGATCTTGTGTAGCATCTTTAAGTTCTTCATCGGTAGGTTCGTCATCTAATGTGAAAAGTGAAATTTTCTTAGGAGGCTCTTTGGACCAAGGGTTCTCCTCATTGCTAGTATTTTCTTCCATATTGCCTAGGGATTCTGGATTAAGAGGTTGTTTGAGTTTCTGAGATCGAGTTTGAACCATAAAATAGAGAAAATTGATTGTGAGATGTAAGATTTTTGATGAGAAGATATGGAAAGTGATTGATAGAAAAGATATTGAAACATGTTGAAAAGTGATAAGACAACTTGATAAACTTTTAGTCAATAGGAGGTATAGATCTCACTATGATATGACAAAGGGAAATCAAGAGATAATAACCTAAGTAAGTTTGGTGGTTAAGGATGATATATCCTGATATGGTAAACTCACAAAGATCAAAATCTGATAGATAAGGTAATGTTTCAACACTAAATTGAGAATTTCAAAGATTGGAAGAAAATGATTTGATGAATCTTAATGAAGGAATGATGAAAAATGATGAAAATGGTCAAACTAAAGATCAGAGGTCTATGTAGCTCGACTATTTTTCTAGAATCTTACTAAAGATGAAAATGGGTATCTGAAAAAGTGATTTTGAAAATTGCAAAGTTTGTGGAAATGCTCATTGTTGTAAATGTGCAACAACAAATGCCCAGGACAGATTGATCAATGCGCAACAAAATGAGACAGATGCACAACAAAATTTGACAAATGCAAACTGGTAAAACAAAAGCGCAAATAGTCTGAACAGATGCATAACAAATTTGATCAAATGCGCAACAAGATGTGATATATGCACAGGTTTTGAAGTTTTGATATGTTTTGAAATTTTTTAGATTTTTCTGATGTTTTCTGATTTTTTGGCAAAATGAAAAATACATAAACACACACACACAAGACAAAAATAATTTTAATTTAACTATGCTAATATGAATGCACAAACACGCTTACAATCCTATGGTAGGTAAGGATGATATCTGCTGAATCCCCACTAGGATAATAAAATTCAGCCACGCAAATTCACAGCGGACAGCCTAGGAACTTGGAGGCACAGACTCCTCCTTACAATGCACTCACTTCTCAGGCACACCAAGTTCAAAATTCAATGGGTCATTACTTTCCAAAGAACTGCTATCTCTACTATGAATCGTGAGTAATGTGGGGTGTCTTCACAGACTTGGGTGAGCCCTTGAGCCAACAAATAGAAAGTTTTTGGCCACTAAACAAAAGTTTTTAGGAAGGACATCCGTTCAGGTGGTTGTGATCAAGTCATTTTCCCAATTAAGGGGGCTCTCCCAATCTTTTCAAAGCAATGCTTTCACCTCTATTAAGTAGGACTTTAATGCACCACTAGGGCACTGGAAGAAATTTTGGTTGCCACAACAAATTCACACCTGTCTAATGTGAGACTAATCACACTAGCATTTTTTATATATCATTTTGGAAGGGCTTGGCTTTAGCTTGTTATCAGTTGGGTCGTTCTTTGGGGTGAGTACCTCTTTTCCCACCAAAGACTGCCCTCTAAAAATTATAACAGTTTCTCTTACACCCAAGGTCCACAAATGGCGAGGGGAGATGATACGTTGTTATAATTTCAGGATTATAGATATGCTATTAAGCAAAACACAAAAAACACTTGAGCTATGCTAAAGAATACACACAAAGCAAAAACATGTCTTATTTTAAGCCCAAACGAGGTTATGGTTTAATTTGCAATACCCCTTAAGAATCCCTACAAACAAACTATTAGAAAAATTGTTTTAACAATGGGGTCTTCAAGATTACGTCCTGCAAAATAGCCTAAAAGACTACCAGAATGAACAGACACTTGTTAAAATGTTAGCTAAAATCAAATCTAATAGAAAATAGAATTTTACCACAACAACTGACAAATGCGCAGAACAGTGAAACAAATGCACAACAATTAGTAATCAATGCGCATAAGATATGTATGCATAGTAGAATGATACTAATGTGCAATGAGCTGATGAATATGCATAGCTATTGTGGATGCGCAACAGGAAAATACGTATGTGCAATAAAGTTGAACGAATGTGCAGAAATATGACAGAAAGTAAAAAAAAGCATAAAAAAATAGTGCCTGTGGCATCAGAAAATGGATGCGTAGCAGAAATGAACGAATGTGCAGGAATCGTGTATGAATGCACAAAAATAACTTGCAGGAAAAACTTGCACACGGAAAACTAAAAATTGAAAGTGAAAACCCTGGTTGAGCCCTCTTTCTAGTGCCAAAAATGTATGCAAATTAGGTGTCTAATAACTATAGATGATAAATTAACTATTTAAAACTAATAAATCAATCTAATGCAACACAATGAAGAATACAAAGTAACTATAAAATGATGAAACTAAATCAATTACCTTCACCTACCATGCAGCTTGTCTCCATTGTCCTCCTAGCCTTGATTTCTTGAAGAGGTTGAACTCTCATATTTTTAAATGAAGCCTTCTCCCAAGATGCTACCAAAGTGTGGAGATTTTATGAAATGAGTGCACAATAGCTTATGCAATCTAATGGATGGAATGCAAATGAAATGATGATAATATAGATTGATTGCTCTTAGAATGCTTGGATGCTTGGATGCTTGATTGCTTGAATGCCTATTACAAAAATACCTATTAGCTCACAAAGAGGAAATGAGGCTCCTTTTATAGAGTTTTGGAGGATCTAGACCTAGGTGGCACAATCCTATGGTTGAGAATGAAAGGTGGAAGATCCTAGGGCTAAGATTGACTTGGTTGAAGGAGTTGAGAACAAGGGGGATGTAGTTGAAATGTGAGAGGAAGAATAGGGATGATGTTCCTCTCACATTGACATGGAAGAGAACAAGGTGGAAGGGAAAGACATATGTCAAGTGTCTTACAAAGACCAAAGAGAGAAAGAGGGAGAGACCTTTTCCTCATGAGGACTCTTTGCACAAGTGTCCTATGAGTCACCTTTGACCCTTAGAGGTGGCTTAAGAAGCCCCTTAGGAAGGAAGTGTCTAAATCCTAAACTAAAACACAAATCTTACCAAGGGGGACACTTAGTTTTTTTTTCAAACTTTTTCAAGCTTCCCTTATACATTTTACGTTTTAGTTTAGGATTTAGCCAATACCGCTTAGGAATAGAGAATGTCTCTTGACTTAGTTGTTGAGAGGACATGTGGTTATGAGACTAAGTCCTATGAGGCCACATAGCCCTTAAGAATAAGACATGTGTGGGTGAAAATAATTACTAATAAATAATTAATAATAATTATTTATTTTAGCCAAAGTGATTTGTCAGGTGACTAGATAGGTGAGGTGGACTAAAGAACTTAGTCATATTTAGGTGATTGTGTATTTAATTAAATCACTTTAATAAAACTAATTAGAAGACTTAGGATAGAAAAATAGACTATAGTGAATTTACTAAATAAATTGAATAATTTATTTAACAAATAAAAAAATAATTATTAATTAAATAATAAATATTTAATTAATTTATCAAATCAATATCAATTAAATAATAAATATTTAATTAATTAATGAAACCATTTTTAAATGTATACACCATGAAAGAATATAAAACATTCCCTTGAACATAATTGATATTTGCACTTCAGCTACAAAGTATATGATTTGCCTACCCACCAAAGGATAGTTGAATTACGTTGCCCTCAAGCCCATGTGGAAAACATTGTGCACCGTTTACTAAACATCAACAATTCACAACCAGCGTGATAATAAATGCATCATTCATATCCTGGGAAGGAACAGACAAGTCCACCTAGACAAAAGAAAATAGTACAGTAGTAAGCACCGCTTGAAACAGCCCACAAGATAGAGAACTTCAAAACGGCAGTTTTAATACATATATCTTCAATGCAATTACTTCTCCCTTTGGGTTTTAAAACATATCCCTGCACATTTGTAGGCTATAAGCAGAATACCCTTTGAAAAATTAGAGGATTCTAATACTTAATACTGACATCTCATCTAAGATCAACTACAGGAATAAGCATCAACAAAAAGAAAAGGGATGTTGATATTTGGATATCCCGACAACCTGTTCTGCAATTATCCTACGCTGATGTCCCCTGCAATGCCTCACCAAAACATCTGAAAACTCCCAACTTGACTGAAAACATACTCCTGCGCATCTGTGTGCAGAATATCCTTTGGTAAAGTAATCATATTATTAGGATTCTAAAACTGCTTATACTAACTTCTCATCATCAGAACTCTCTACAGAGATGAGCAGCATGGAAAAGGATAATGTTGCTGGTAGCAGGGCTATCATTTAGATATCCCCGAGTATTGTGTTATAGATTTCTTTATAGAAGCAATGCACAATTATAAGTAAAACAAAGCCAGAGGCACAAGAACAGTAAAATCCAAGCCTGCACTTGAGATTGAATTCAGGAAACCTTAATCTGAAGCTTTTGGCAAGCAGTTCTATTGTCTTTAACCAGAGGAGATATTTTTTCCTTCTGCAAGGGAAACAAGATAACTAGTATCTGAAATTCCAAAGGCCAAGTAATAAGTATTATGAGAAAACATGGCAAGACAGTGAAGATGCCAGATAAACTGTACAATAAGCTGATGAAAAGACTCCGAAACGACATTAAGAGAAACAGAAAGGCCCAAAAGTGCTGATTTCCATGTCCGTTTGTGAATAAAAATAACAGGAAAAGGAGAAGACATGACAAGCCAGAAAGAATACACATGCAACATAACCAAAAGACATACTTCACAGTTTCATGAAGAATGCAAAAGAGACAAGGAAAAGAAGTAGTTGAAAGGAAATGCAAACAATTGCCTATAGGCAGCTTATAAAATGAAGTAGACACCATGTTGTTAGATGAGTCTGTTTAGCAGTAGCATAATGCCATAAACGAGCACTAAGACATGGGAAAGAACAAACCAGGATGCAGGTGGTCAGTAATCCTTGGTAAAGTTACAAGCATAACGCATTGTAATCAGACCCAATAGAGTACAAGAGACTAGCATGCAAAGCTCCTGAAGCAGCAGAAGATTAGATGAAAGAAAGTGAAATTCAGAATGAAGCAACTACATCGTTTTCCAATCAAGGGCTTGAAAGTTCCACAGATTACAAAAAGGATGAATTGTTTTGCATTCAACTTAAGCAGCTTTGAAATGAGAGTCAATTCCAAAGGTAAAATTCCACCACTTAGATGAAGTGGAAAAATTGTACCCATGCCAAAGAGACTTGCATTTCAAATAAGAAGAGGTGAGACTTACTAACATGTTTTCTAAGCAGAAACAAACTACATTGATAATCTAACTGTGAAAAAAAGGAGTAAGCATCTGTTGGTCATACTGATGAGAAGACAACAAATCGACATATCAAAGCTATTAGATTTCCACAATCCATATCAATGCTATGTAATTTTCTGAGTTTGATTGTGTAAAATAAATTTTAACATCAACGTTTTGGATCACACTGTGATCCATCATCAGGATGCAAGAGAACATAAGGAGAAGAAAAGATGTTAGATTGCAGATCTAGAACACACTAAAAAGAAGATCCATCATCAGGATGCAAGAGAACATAAGGAGAAGAAAAGATGTTAGATTGCAGAACAAGAACTCTTAGTGATGGATCTGCAATCTAACATCTTTATTTCTCCTTATGCTCTCTTGCATCCAGATGATGAATCACGGAGTGTGATTTGAAATGCTGATGTTAAAATATTTTTTACACAATCAAACCCAGAAAATTACATAGCATAAATAGCCATATGCCAAAGGCATTGAAATATGATGGTGTACCACCAATACCTATGAAGGATCACCCTGAAAAGCGCAAGTAATCCACTTAGCAACAAGATACACTCCTTGAGTAAATGGATCAATCAAACCCAAACCACCCTTATCCTTGGGCTAAATACAAGAAAGCCAAGATGTAAATTGAAGGCCATGGCTGTGCTTCCATTCCTGCAAAAACCCATGGATCAATCAAGCTGCCTATAACACGCAAGAGAAGGAGGCCAACAAGAAGAGGTATAGACATGACCAGGGGTGAGTATACCATTCACAAGTACAACTTGCAGCCGACCAGCAAGAGAAAGAAAAAGGATAAAGCTAAATTCCATAACATGTAACAGGGTATGGGCGTCCATCAAAGCATAATGGAAAGTGGTTACTCAGATATTATATTTGGAAATGTCTTGGAAGGCATGTATGGAACATGTGTGAGCAGACACAAGGCATGTGAATTGTTTAATTCAATGCCTCAAATAACTCCAATTTCATGGAGTGCACAAGAACAACATAGAAGAGCTCTGAAGCCTTAAGCACATTCAACTCTGTCAACTAGGCGTATGATGTCGTTCTCAAACAGACATTGCATACATATCAGGCTTTATACTTACTGCATTGACAAGCAAGTTGAATTTTGAAGACGTGCATTTCTGTGTCAAAGATTGTAACCGATAATGGTCCAAATCCTGACAGGAGATAGATATAGTGGGAGTCGTGGGAGGTCTACACATTACTGCCTTGGCTAATAGAGCAAAATCTAAGACAATCTAAGGAAATGGCCGTCTATGCAGAGAATTGTTAAGAAACTGACGGGAAAAACAGAGCTATGTAAAGCTACTGCCAATGCACACATGTCTAGCCCATAGTTGGAAAACTTGCCAAAGTCAAAAACTCACCAAGGCCTGGAAAAAAATGGGAAAAGCTTGGTCAGTTTTCGGCAAAAATTTAAAATTTTTAAAAATTGCTTAAACCTAATTAGAAATGTATTTTTTTTTGCAAAATTCAACGAGAAGATGCATCCAATGAGAACACAAAAGAAACAAGCTTAGTGTAAATATATTTAAATACGAAGTGGGTATAAAATCTCATTCTTGTGAGGAATGTTGATGGTTGGAAGTAAATAGTAAATAATTTATGTAAAACTAAAAGTAAATACATCATTACAATTACAACTTCCTCTTCCCAACTCTGGTAAAAACTAAGGGAGAGGTAGAAGTAGAGGGTTTAGTCCTAGAAGTCTGCACTGGGCATGACTGTGCCTCCTCATTAGATATGTCTAACTCAGCCTGTGGCTTGTCCTCCATCCTGGATGTAGCTCTGCCTCTAGCTTCTCCTAGCACTAGCAATGACTACATTCAACTCAATGTCATCCAGTGTGAAACCAAATCCATCCCCCTCCTCCATAGCGTGCCTCTCCAAATCATTGATGTCAATCTCTTTTAAAACCACCTCAAATCCGCTTCAAATCGATAGAAATCAGTTTGCAAGTGTTTGGAAACTATTTTCCCCCTCAGCAAAATACAAGTGAAGAAATGAGAAATAAAATTAATTTGGGCCGTTCTTTGCCCTTAAGTGCTGTTATGAAACTACAATTGAGTTTTTAATAAAACATCACCAAATTTTTGGTAGAAGCTCGGTAAGTTTTTGCGAAAAATTTGAAGATTTTTTGGTGTTAGTAAAAGTCGTAAAAATTCGCCAAGCTAGAAAACTCAGCCAATTTTTGCAACTCGAAGAGTACTCTGCAAATAGTATGCCTTTATTTTTTAGAGATGAAAAAAAAACCTGCTAAAACAAACTCCAGAGTATGCCTTTATTTTTTTATTCCGGCAATGTTTAAAATTAAATAAATGAGAACAACAGTTTTCCTGCCTTTGGCAGGAAGTAAAATTTAGAAAAGAAGCAATATTTTGTTTTACAATAATTTAGGAAAATAGCAATATATTTTGTTTTGGTTTTTCTTCCCAACAGAACATCCTAACATTTCTTCTTCTTTCTCTGGCCTACAACATAATACATATAAAGAGCTGCAAAGAAGGTGAAGATTCTAATGGGAATATACAATGTCAATTCAATCAAGGCCCTTCCAAATGACTCTGCAGGCATAAGTCCACGAGAAAATGTGGATAACACAAGACCATTGAATTGGCTTGTGACAAGAAAGGTTCCATTCTTTGTTGCTTCTAATGTATATTTTGCGACCTGTTCAGGTATCTCTGCTTGACGTCGGTCATAGAAAGTAGTGGCCTTAATCATCTCGAAGGTATCTGTGTCATCCTCCATGCGACCTATATAATTTGGGGAGGCAACAATAAATTTAGATCAGGATCACTTAAAGAATACATTAATAATCATGAAAAGAAACATAAACACTCTTATGTACAGTAATGTTTTGTATAATTGCTATCGTGGCCAAGATATTTTTCTAATACCTCGAAGAAAATCTGCACATGCATGACTACAAAAGGCTTTTAAAAAGATGCATTTGGAAATTTCATAGATGTTGGAGTGCTATACCATTTGGACGAGGATTATATTGCAGATCAAGTAGCTCTTATCTTGCTATAAAATATAAATCCTCATTTTGAATTTTGATTATGGATAAGTAATATCATCCAGAACAAAAATAGCATTTAAAAAATGTACCAAAAATCTTGTTAGACAAGCCTTATTTACTAATTAAGGATTATGAAAGCCTGAAACATCTTGTATACAGACAAATCTCACATAAAAGCAACACTAATGCACATGAGCCAATAGGGGTCATGATACCGCTATGATACAGATGTCCCTTCATAAACAATTATACAGAAAAACTTATCTGTTTATATCTAATACAAAATTTAGAAACTAAAAATATCAATCTCATTAAGACAAAATTGGGAGGTACTTACTGTTATCAAGCATGGGAGTGTCCACATACCCTGGAAAAACCATGCTAATTCGGATATTATAAGCCATCAATTCTAGCTTGAGAGTTTCACCAAGTCCCTTTAGAGCATGTTTGGTTGCAGTATACACAGCATTACCGTACAAAAAGTACTGCCAAAATAATAACACAACCAAAAGAAATTATTCTTGAATAAATGATCAACAAACCAATTAACTGTGAAAAGTTGGTGGATGTGATAACAGAGATTTAAGAAAATGGATTGGTAAAAAGGCTAAACATTCTCAAAAACACATGCCTCCCTGGCTTCCATATAATGATATTACAGTAGTCATACTCTATAGACGGACCTTATATTGCTTCGCCCTTAACCAGGCATTTGAACTGACAATCACAATTGATGGAATGAAACTTGCATATCAGTCAAGAATGAAGACTTAAATTTTTCTTTTCGTAATAAGCATACTCATGGTTTTAGCAATAACATACCAATCCTGACAGTGAATTCATGAGAACAATGGACATGGGTGTTTGGGGATTCCTCTGCTTCATCAATGGAATCGCAATATGCACAGTATTGACAACCCCAGTCAAGTTAGTCTGAATGATGGCATGCAGATCTTCAATCCTGCATTCATCCAGAACTGCAGTTTTTAGCACTCCTGCATTGCAAACCAGCACATCAACAGCCCTCCATTCAAAAGCTTCATTTATTGCCTTTGCCAAGGTTTCATACACACCCACATCTGCAACCTATTCAAAACTAAAAGTCAGATTAGAGAGTCTAGACCTCCAGATTTCTCTACCGTTAGATAAGATTAAAATGATAAAACCTTTGTGGATATTCTATGCGTGACACCACCATTTTTGGCAAGATTTTGTGCTGCTTTCTCCAATTTAGTGGAGCTTCTGGCAACAAGTGTGATGAATGCTCCTTGAGAGAGAGCCTCTTCGGCAATTGCAAGCCCAATCCCACTTGACCCACCTGTTATCAGAACATGCTTGCCCTCCAGAGATTTCAGCCATGGCGATGGATTCATGAAATTTATCTTCATTCGAAAATTGATGTGAAGACTTAATCCAAAAATGGAATAAAGATCGAAGATCTGGTAATGTTTTCGTTTGATGGAGAGTTATCAGCTAAGCTATTCACCCTCAAATTATTTGTTTTTTTATCGGATGAGGGGAAAACAAGGGTTCAGCAAAAAAAATTCTTTGTTATAAGTGTGCATTGTTGATCTGTTTGTTTTTTATGTTATGAGCATGTATTAAGAAACGATGTATTAAAATAATAATAATTTAGGGTGTTTTATGTTTTTTGTGGAATTTGGAGAGGCAAAGGAATTGGAAAATGCAAGTTTTGGGGAATATGAAGAGAAACTCTTAGATTATAAAAGAACGTTTCCTAAGCAAGTAAACAAATATCAAGGTGATATTTTTATTTTGCATTTAATAATTTATTTTTTATATGGTTTTAGTTTTAGTTGGATTTAGATTTATATTTCTCTTAGATTTAGATTTTTATCACTATTTCATTTAATATTTAGTTTTAAAATATAGTTTTAAATTTAAATATGGAGGGCAATGTCGCCATATTGGTTTAGATTTAGATTATTTAGATTATGATTTAAAATAGTGAAATATCTTTTTCTTCCTTAATTAAAATTGAAAAATCTTTAAGATTTAAATTTAAATATGGGCCGTTATATTGCTTTAGATTTAGATTATTCATTTGCAATGGTTTAAAATGGTAAAAACTCTTTCTTCTTCTTTATTTAAAATTGGAAAATTTTTAAAATTTAGTTTTAATACTTTATTTTTATACAATTTTTATATTTAACATTTAATTTCTACAATAAAAGCTATTAAATTAAATAAATGTAAGTTACAAAACTATAAGGGCTCGTTTGGGTGCTGGAATTAGATTGGAAATTAGATTTCCAAATAATGTCAATTCCATGTTTGTGTCCATCCAAAAAATTGGAATTGGAATTCCGAAATTCTAATCTTGCCCCCAAAATGGGCATTTCATCTTCCACTCAAATAGGTGGAATTGGAATTTTGATTTCCAATTCCAATTTTTATAAAACCAAATTTAATATTTTGTGGGATTCGTGACTATAAGGATGTATATTATATTGCTATAAGGATGTATATATATACCTGCGTGCAAATATACATGTGTATATACATACATGTATGTACATATATGTGTATATATACACATGTGTGTATATGCACGTGTATATACATACAAATGTGTGTATATGTATATACACACACATGTATGTATTTGTGTATATATATACATGTGTATGTGTATATATATGTGTATGTGTGTATATATACACACGTATATGTGTATATATACATGTGTGTATATATAAACACACGTGTGTATATGTGTGTATGTGTGTGTATGCACACATGTACACATGTGTGTATATGTGTATATATACACATGTGTCCATATGTGTATACATGTATATATACACACGTGTATTTGTATATATACACGTGTATATGTGTATATACACACACATGTATGTATGTATATATAGACATATACACACCATATTTAAAGAAATTAAAATAAAGAATTAAAATTTCTTATGCATTTTCTTAGTCATCTTCCGGGTGAACCAAACAGGTCAGCTCATATTCTGAAAATCATTTTCAGGATTTGTATCTTCCAGAATTGCAACATCTTCCAGAATTGACTGGAATTGACATTTGGTATTCTAGCACCCAAACGGGTCCTAAATTTAAATAAATCATAAATTCTAATGCCAAGGCAAAAAATAATCGCTGGCCAAAATAATAGGAAGCCAAATGGCAATGCCGAAATGATCGGGCCCAAAATAATATGACTCGAAAAAATAAGGGCTCAACATGGATGAAGAATAAGTTAAATTTTTTTAAAATTTGGAGTGTTTTAAATTTTTTTTATGGATCTTGAAGAGGTAAAAGAATTAGAAAAGACACATTTTGGGAACATGAAGAGACACTCTTTGATTATAAAAGAGTGTCTCATTTCATTTGTAGGAAGCCCATTTCAAGAGAAAACAACCAACCAAATATCAAGGTGATATTTTTACTTTTTTTTAATAATTTTTTTTATATAGTTTTAATTTTAGATTTAGATTGAGTGTTATATTTATAATTAGATTTAGATTTAGTTTAAATTTTACATTTAGATTTAGTTTGAGTTTGAGTTAGATTTAGATTTATATTTCTCTTAGATTTACATTTTGATCATTATTTTATTTAATATTTAGTTTTAATATTTAAATTTAAATTTATTTATAGAGGGCAATGCCATCATATTGGTTTAGATTTAGATTATTTAGACTCTTCATTTGGTTTAAAATGGTGAAAAATCTTTCTTCTTCCTTAATTAAAATTGGAAAATCTTTAAGATTTAGATTTAATTTTACTTTTAGAGTTAGATTTAAATTTACCTTTCTCTTAGATTTAGATTTTGATCATTGTTTTATTTAATATTTAGATTTAAATTTAAATATGGAGGACAATGCCGCCATATTGCTTAGATTTAGATTATTCATTTGCAATGGTTTAAAATGGTGAAAAATCTTTCTTCTTCCTTATTTAAAATTGGAAAATCTTTAAGATTTAGTTTTAATACTTTAGTTTATATAATTTTTATATTTAACATTTAATTATGCTATTATATTTGAATTTGAATGTTTGATGAAAAATATGGAGGGCTATGTTGGTATATTATTTAATTTATTAAATTTGATAATTAGTTTCAAAATCCTATATATATTTTGTGCAGAGAGTATTTATGATTTAATCTATAATTCATTTCTTTGGATCACTGAGAGAAGAAGGGGTTGCATGCATGCTTTTATAAAATGCAAGGAGGATGCTGAAAAAGGTTGTTGAGGAAGGCTTTACGCTTGCTTGCATTAGCTTTAAAGTTTGTAAATACTCTTCATCTGCCATGTCTACAATTTCACAATCATTATGTAATGTGCAGAACATCCTGCTAGAAGTAGGGACAACGATGCCAAAGAATTTGGTTTAAAATTTGTCAATGACATTTTCAACAAATCTATTTTATGCAAATCTTGCAATCATTGCATGTCATTGGAGGCCATATTTTTGAATCAGTGGAGAGCTTGGAAATTTTAATATGACCAATAAACTAGGCTGAGGTGATCATTGTAAAAATAAAATTGTAAGACCAAGGGGTGAGATAAATTCAATCTAATGGATATGATTTAATTCTAGATGTTGCCATAAAGATTATGAAAAAATATGATAAAGTCCAAGATTTAAGGGACCATATTATAAAAATATTATTTCTATCTATTTGTTGTCTTCACATTCAATTATCAGTTTTATGATGTTTCTATTATTTAATTAATTAAGATAATATGATTAGCACAGAAAGGGAAAAATATATCTCTATCATTGTACCAACAATAATTTTTCTAGAGAAATACTTCAAATTTAAATATGTGATAATTTTTTGAATTAATGACCTATAAGGAAGAAAGAAAAAATGACCTAGAGGTCTCTTGAAATATTACCCTAAACCAAATTGAGATTTTACTCCAACACTAAACCAAATTAAACACTAACCTTTTAAAAAAATTACAATCCTAACCCTAATCTTAATTAAATTTTAAGTCAAACTAAACTTTATACCTAAAATCTTAGTTGAGGAAAAACCTATTGAATAAATAGAAACAACAAACGTTGAAAAACTAGATTGAATCCCAACCTTAACTCTATATCATATTACACATTAAAACCCAAGATGAATCTAACCATAACTAAGATTTAAAAAATATGGTCACTTGATAAATTAAGCCCTAAACTTAACCCTAACCATTATACTAAACCAAATTGAACTATAACCCTAATTTTAAACCTAGCTAAATCCTAACTTATATAAAATCTAAATAAAATGACCCTTGAAATCTAACACTCAACTTAACTTTAATCCTAATACAATTAAATTATAACCAAGATTATGAAAAAAAAATGAGAAAGTCTAGGATTTAAGGGACCATATTAGAAAATATTATTTATATCTATTTGTTGTCTTCACATTCAATTATCAGTTTTATGATGTTTCAATTATTTAATTAAGTAAGATAATATGATTAGCATAGACAGGGGAAAAAATATCTCTATCATTGTGCAAACAATAAATTTTCTAGAGAAATACTTCAAATTTAAATATGTGATAATTTTTTGAATTAATGACCTATAAGGAAGAAATAAAAAATGACCAAGAGGTCTCTTGAAATATTACCCTAAACCAAATTGAGACTTTACTCCAACACTAAATCAAATTAAACACTAACATTTAAAAAAATATGGTCACTTGCTAAATTAAGCCCTAAACTTAACCCTAATCATTATACTAAACCAAATTGAACTATAACCATAATTTTGAACCTAGCTAAATCCTAACTTATATAAAATTCAAATAAAATGACCCTTGAACTCTAACACTCAACTTAAACCTAATCTTAATACAATTAAATTATAACCCTAACTCTAGCTCTAATTGAACTCTAATTCTAACCCTAAGTATAATCATACCTTATCCATAATCAAACCCTTTCCTTAATCAATACCTATGTATAGTTAGCTTCAAACCTAACTATAACTCAAACATTTCCCTCTAATTGAATGCTAACTCTAACCTAACCTTAACTCTAACCCTATTTGTGCTTCAACCATAACACTAATTGAACTATAACTATATCCCTAATTGAACCCTAACCATAATTTTATCCTAACTATAACCATAGTTTTACCCCTAACCAAGGAAAACTTTAATAAACCCCCTCCCTAGAAATGGTGTAAAATCCCGACGAATTCTTCATTATTTTGGGTGGAAAAAAATAATATTGTTGGCAATTTTTTTTTAATTTGAAAGAAAAAAATATTAATTTAACTAGTGATTTTTTTTCAATTGTATGAAAATAGTATAAAATCTTGGCGAATCTTTCACTGTTGAAGAAAATCATGGCTAGAAGTACACATACCTAACAAACATAATTTCACCATTATTGTTATATGGATCCTAATTAATTATTAGACTTGACAGTTAAATTTTCCCCACTTTTATCACTGCAATTTCCCTCCAAATTATTGAATGGGGGTTTTGGGGCAGCTAGTAGCAGTCACAACGTGACATGGAAGACATTTTATGATTTAAAATATTTGAATATATCGTGGTAAGAGTTACTGCTATAGTTAGTGTTACTGTTATGGTTAATGTTACTGGTAGGGTTATGGTTAAGGTTAATGTTAAGGTTGGAGGGAAGGTTAGGATATTATATGAATTTTATTCTATAATTATGTAAGGGTTAGTGTTACGGTTAGTGCTACTATTATGGTTAAGGTTAGTGTTAGGATTATGGTTGAGGTTAGTGTTAGGGTAAATAGTTAAGGTCAATGGTATAATTAGGGTTAGTCTTAAGGTTAGTGTTAGGGTTAGGGTTAAAATAAGGGTTAGTATAACAGTTAATCTTAGCATATCACCTAGGGTCAATGGTAGGGTTATGGTTACGGTTACAGTGAACGGTTTAAAGTTAGGAGTAATATTATGTTAATGGTTACAATTAGAATTAGGGTTAGGGGTAGGGTGAGGTCAAGGGTTAGGGGTAGGGTGAGATTAATATTAAAGTGACAGTTAGTATTATTATGTTAACAATTCTAATTAAAGTTATAATTAAGGCTAGGGTTATAATTGTGATTAGGGGTTAGGATTAGGGTACATGGATATGATTAAGGTTGGAGGGAAGGTTACAATAAAATTTACAATTAGAGTTTAAGGTTGAGGTTAGGGTTAGTGTTAAGACTTAGGTTATGGTATAAAGTTATGGTTAGAATTATGGTCAGTTTTAGAACTCTCTCTCTCTCTCTCTCTCTCACACACACACACACACACACACACACACACACACACACACACAGAGTTAATCAAACATGAATTCTAATATCTAATATATTAGATAAATAATAAGTGTTATCAAATAGTAAATTGATATTTATACTTTTTATTATATTTATATATATTAAATATATTATTAATATATTTTTAAATATATTTATATATTAAGTTTAAGGTTGAGGTTCCATTTGGTTTTGTGGTAGGGTTAGCATTCTTCTTTTTTAGATAAGGTTCAAAGTGGTTTTGTGTTAGGGTTCATATTTGATTTGATTAAGGCTAGGGTCAAGGTTAAATTTGATTTATTGTTTAGTTATGTTTATGATTATGGTTTAGTTTGGTTTAGTATTAGGTTTATGGTAGACTCTAATTTTTGGTTGTGGTTAAAGTTTAAGTTGTTTTAATATTTAATTAGGATTTGAGTTAGACTTATAATTGATTTTTTTGTAAGGTTAGGTTTTAATTTAATTTAGTGTTAGAGTTAAGTCTCAATTTATTTAGGGTAATATTGTGATTTGAAACATTAATATTTACTATTAGAGTTAAGTCTAAATTTAGTTATGTAACTCTCAATTTAGGGTGATGTTGTGATTTGAAACACTAATTAAAAAAATATTACATAATTAAATTTGAAAAAATAATTAAAATAATTATATATAATAGATTTTGAATTAATATTTTCAAAAATTTCATGATCCCTTTCTTTAATGATCGACTTATATTAAATGTATATTACATCTCGCAAGAACATGAGGGAATCTCACAAACCACAAAATACATCAAAAACCCAAATTTTGTCTAAATCCAACAAGGTATGAAAATCAACATTTTAGCATTGAAAGGGCACATTTGAACAGTAATAGAAAAATACCCATAATGTCCTATAACAATTCTGATTCCACAACCCTACTAAATGTAGTAAGGACTATCAACTTCAATAACTTGAACATGCCAAACATGACGACTAACAGGTTTTGGATGGCACACAAAATAATGCACCTATGAAAAAGTCCAAAAACCAAACTTGAATACAAGCTATGAAATTCAAACCAATTTCCCCTTATGATCTAACTAAAACCCAAAAATTAATTAAAATCTCAATTCTGACTTTGTGGGAGAAAATGGGTAGCCTCGCAACGGAAAATTTCAAACTAAAAACCTCATCACATGCATAAACCCCAACCAGGTACTACAAGCATAAAGGAAAGTGGGGAAACACCTAATTATCATCCCACAAAGAAAAAATAAATGAAAATCAACTGAAATAGATGAGAAATGATTAAAAACATAAGAGCCCTAGCTCTCACCAAGTTAAAGACACTGAAATGGGAAGGAAAATAAAAACTTTGTTGAAACAAGAATGACTCTATAGGAACTGGAGCAATTGCAACACAGTTCCAACGAGCCTCTACCCACATGGATCCGATGCACTTGGAAAACCCAACAAGCAAAACTTTGAAATGCTCACAAGAGGGTTTGAGTAATTTTGCTCTCCAAAAAGTAAAGTAAGCAATAACATTTTTTTTCCTCCAAATATAAGTCACTTTTTTCGAAAGAGGACTTATAAAATAAATTACTCAAATAAAAATTAAACAACTAAAGACTTCCTAAATTAAATCAATTCCAATTAAATGAAATTCAACTATGGCTAATTAACTGGTAATTAAAAGTAAATTCTCAAAGCCAATAAACTTAGCATATTTTTTAAACCTCTTTCGCTACAACTGCATGAACTCTAATGTACAAACACACAATTGGTCTATCACAAAATGTATTATGAAGTTTGGATTTACCAACACATACCAAAGGGATAATTCTATAATCATGGGTACATCGTCCATACAAGAATGATATTGGCTCAATAATGAAAGGCTGATGAAACTATCTCTTATGCCACTTCGAGGGATATAGACACACTCAAATCCTATAGCTCAAGTAGAATATGTCTAGTACATGTTCACTAAAACATGCAAGCATCAAGTGTATCTGCTCACAATCTAAATAGCCAAAGCACATGAACATACATGATAGAAAATAATGAAGGAGAATGACACCATCATATGGACCTCAAGAATGAGTAATTATGACTTCGTCTCACTTAGTACAATCACATCAAACATAATCCATAACAATTATATGAGCATAGCAGTGAACATCATCACATTTAAATATAAGAACGTTAAATAATCATTTCTAGCAATATGAGCATTTATTAATGCAAAATTTCATAAAAATACCCAACAACATATAAGGCACAATATAATAGGGAATCCAATATTCTTGAATAAAAAACACACTAGATATGATTATAAGGCATCATCATGCATATATGATCAAAATAATAATAATAACAACATAAGTCAACAATGACACCGATAATCAAAATAATGTATGGTAAACAAATACATCACCCAGTGTAACCACCAGATCAAATCACACTGATATCATAGGATAACAACATCATGATACAAACATAATGATCCCCGATCTAGATAACATTTAAATATGAAAAATGATCATAATCAAGCAACCACTGGAATGTACCTCAGTGAAACAATATAATCACTTCATCAGCCAAGTAGCCAACAATGTCTCATAGGCCAAACAAGCTAGATACCAATCATCACCATGACAGTAATCTCACAATGAACATGCAAATAAACTAAATTGGGTGCATCTCACAATACCAATATAAAATCATAACATTGGAATAAT
This sequence comes from Chamaecyparis obtusa, assembly GCA_027943335.1. Taxonomy (NCBI): domain Eukaryota; kingdom Viridiplantae; phylum Streptophyta; class Pinopsida; order Cupressales; family Cupressaceae; genus Chamaecyparis; species Chamaecyparis obtusa. The sequence continues at coordinate 252,082 of BSBK01003899.1, forward strand.
CACAAAATCTCATAAATGTGTCAACCTCAGATAAAAAAACCAAGAATACAATGAGTCCTCAAAACTCAGAATAAAGGCCGTAGAAGGTCTATCATCACAATCTAGGTATACAACCAACAACATCACAATGGTTACCACAACTAGGTATAAGGGCATAAACAACTTGCTGATGCAATGTGATAAATCAGATCACCTCGAAGGTACAAACTTCACACAGGTCCAACATGATCACACAATAGAAGCATATATATATATATATATATATATATATATATATATATATATATATATATATATATATATATATATATATATATATATATATATATATATATATATATATATATATATATATATATATATATATATATATATATATATATATATATATATATATATATATATATATTTGAAGGCACATCCATCAGGATGTCATGCAAAATGTAAACAGTAGAGGCACTACATCATCCCCCCAAATACTAGGCTTAATCTTGGAAGCTTGCAAGTAAAACCAAAGAGCACACCAAGTGCGAGATCCAAAGCCAATCGAAAAATTAAAAATCCATACAACTCTTCCACAAGTCTGGCCAAACCACACCAATTCCTTACCATCTAGCTTCACAATTGCTCAAAGGATCAACAAACCTAAAAGAGCATCAACAATTCTCTTAGATTCCTCCAACAAGGAACACAATACATGCTAGGAAATACACATCTAGTCACGATCTCTTCCAAAAGAGGCATAACACTATCCATTCTATCTCATTCCTCCTAAATAGTGAATTTATCTTTTTTGGCAAGATATTTTCCTTCTTTCTTCAAAAATCCTTTCCTCTTCTAGTTAATAAATTTTAATTTAATAGTCGTATGGGTGGGGGTTTCATGGCTATCTTGGCAGGAAGTAAATATAAGGCTAGGGTTTTTCAAGCACTTCTTTTTTCTTGGTCATAGGGTGTCAAGAATGCTATAAAAAAGGGGGAGTGGTAGGATGGGGAACTTCATGGACCACAATCAATTTTGGGGAAGGGGAGGCCAAGAGGGGGGAAGAGTGCCAGATAGAAATGGTAGAGGTGAAAGATGAGCCCTTGGTGAAGATGAACATGTTTTTTTACTTTGGTTCCTAACATTATCAATTTCTTCCTTCATAGAATTTTCTAGCAAATTTAGGAGGAAAGGAAAATAAATATGCTCCTGTTGTGGAAATGATTTAAGAGAGGCATGTGGTATAAATAATAAATGTAAATTTTTTAATTCATTCAAGCATTTAATATAACCCACATCCTTTGAATGAGTAATGAAGTGGTAGATATACTTTCAAAATGGGTAGTGTCATTTAATGATGAAATGATGGCAAATTATTGGGAGGAGTTCAAAGATTTAGAGTTGGATGATGAGATTTTATGTGCGTCATAATTGTGAGCAAGGCATGATTAATCGAAAGGGAAGAATGGGTGATGGGACAAATGGGAGTGATTTGCAATTAATATGGCAACTCATTCCCAAGCCATATTGAGATTTAAGGGGAGTGCTAATAGTGGAGATCATTCAAAGGGGTAGTAAAAAGGGTGCATGAAGTAAATTACCAACATGTAGGCTAGCTATATGATGATCACTATGAAAAAATAGTTGGCCTTCTTGGGCTACATCTCAGAGAAGATATTTTTACAGATTGTTGACATTATGTTGGGATAAGAGTTCATGAGGATTGAACACCATTATAGATGTGAATGTAGATATAGTTTCTATGTTTTTGGCCTTGAGTTTAGAGTTGGGGATTGAGGCAAGCTGAATGGGTTATGAGGGAGTGTGTTGAGGATGAATGTTTTTTTGGGTTGAAGTTTATACTCACCACAAAGGTTCCAAGGAAAGGATTCAAACTTGAGTATGGGGACTAGAGAGAAATTGGCACCAGTGAAGGTGAATTTTGACCATTTATTGTATGGAGTGCAAAGAGCTACAAGGAGGAACATCACATGGAGACACAAGTGGGTTGGGAGTCTTTGCTGGAATTTCTTCATGAAAGGGAATTACTTTACCAAGCTGAAGTTGAGGCAAGAAATTTTTTGGATCTTAGAATGTTTATCTCGAGTAGTCTAGTAGTGGATAGTATAAACTTCAACCCAAACAACCATTCAACTTGCCCTTTTCATAAGATTGAGTTGCAATTCTATGAGAGCATCTCGAGGTGCTCACCTCCTTTATGACCTCATCCTTAGACCCCATGTAATTCCCCACCAAGGAACCCTTAGCACATAGGGCCACATATGCACTAAATAACTTTTTTTTGAATTAAAGATATGCATTAAACATACAAGTGCATCAAATAACCACCATACTAAAACAAAGATAACCAAACTGGAAGTAAAGCATGATCATTACCTGATCGTTCACAAGTGGAAGACTCAATAACCTTCCAAGGGTTCCAAGAAACCCAAACACATAAAAAGAATAGACAAATACATTCAAGCCATCTCATGGTCATTCAGACCGAGTCCATGAACCTCACAAAATGAGACTGGACCAATGTCCATGGTCACTAATTGAGGAGACAACTCATCCTCAATGCAAAATAATGCCAAGTTCATTTTAAAACCTAAATTGAAAAGTGAATGCAACAACATATTACAAAAATAGAAAATGCGAAGTGAATAAATGAAAAAGGTCCGGTAAACATGGGGAAACCAACCATTAAATTAGTTTTTGAATAGACCCAAGGGAATATCTCTTTGTCACAAATGCACATGAATGTGCCAGAGATTGTTAGTATGAACAAATGTGCAGTTCTAGCTCACATACACAGAGGAACATATGTGCAAAAAGAAATGATATATGCGTAGGAAGAAAGGACATATGTAGAAGAATAAAGTACATATACACAAAACTAGGAAATACATGCACAGTTAAAAAGGACAAATGCACAAGTTTCATGTACAATCCTAAAACAAAAAATACAAGTTTACTGGCTCCAACACATGGCTAAAATGAGTACAAATCCACATCAGGGAATATTGAGATGCATGATTCAAGGCCATGAACACTCAATATCATGGATAACATCAAATTCTAACAAATCTATGGATCTAAACCAAGTATAATCGTAAAGTGTGAAAATGACAAAAAGGGATAGAAAGGAGCATATCATACTCAAGAAATCCATCATAGATAGTCATTCACCATCTGTGCACCGGTCCTCAACAGTGGTATAGTGAAAAACCACCCTACCATGTTGAACCCTCTGTCCGACCCCACCATGCTCGCAGAGATAGTAACCTAACCACAAACAAAATAAACACACATAAGCAAGGAGTGGCTAACGCACATGCCAAGCCAATGCATAATCTCATAAAAATGTGCAGAGGTCCAATGCAATACACAAGGATGCAAAATATAGTAGAACATGGAGAAAACTCAACATGTGGACCAATATCAAAGTACTACCAATAAACCACATACTCATAGTACAGCTAGGGTACTACTTAGAGCTATCAAGGCTAATGTGTAGGGACTCAAGGATGAGTGCCATTACTTAACCCTTAGTATTCCAAGTAGCATCGAGTCTTCTATCAATGTTCGTAGATGGCTAGGCTTAGAATGTATCTTCAATCAACACCCTTAGGTGGCCAGGCAATCAATTACTCTTATTAATGTGTTTTTACCCCAAGTTAATTTATTAAGTTATCACTTTATTAAGAACTCCTTCACATGGCTTGTACCAACCAATCACAAGTTGGGATACACGGAAGGAGCCACTCCACTCCACTACCTAAACACCAAACAAGACCATCTTGTTACAAAAACAAGGTACACAATACAATGCAACACAAGTAAAATGCAAATAAAGACTCTCAAATTCGTAAGCCCATAAAGAACATGGTAATCTCTATTGGTCTCAATACCGAGAGCATAGGTCACTTGGATCTCGATATAGGAGCATAACTCAACTACATGTCTAGATGTGGTCTCAACACCCTACATCCACATACCACATGCAAGATCAATCTCAAGCATGGAGTGTACCAACACAAGTCAAAAGAAATAGTAAATAAAGCAATGACATGAGGATATCTCAACTCCCAAAATACTCAAGGTAAGAAACCAAGTAAAAATGCAATAGAGGCTCAAAAGCCAAACTGCTCAATCAACCACTATGCCAAGAGCTTGGATTTCAATAGAATCCAACATACATCTCGCAAGAACATGAGGGAATCTCACAAACCACAAAATACATCAAAAACCCAAATTCTGACTAAATCCAACAAGGTATGAAAATCAACATTTTATCATTGAAAGGGCACATTTGAATAGTAATAGAAAAATACCCATAATGTCCTATAATGATTCTGATTCCACAACCCTACTAAATGTAGTAAGGACTATCAACTTCAATAACTTGAACATGCCAAAAATAGCGACTAACAGGTTCTAGATGGCACACAAAATGACGCGCCTATGAAAAAGTCCAAAAACCAAACTTAAATACAAGCTATGAAATTCAAACCAATTTGCCCTTATGATCTAACTAAAACCCAAAAATTAATTAAAATCTCAATTTTGACTTTGTGGGAGAAAATAGGCAGCCTCACAATGGAGAATTTCAAACTAAAAACCTCATCACATGCATGAACCCCAATCAGGTACTAAAAGCATAAAGGAAAGTGGGGAAACACCTAATTATCATCCACAAAAAAAAAAGAAATGAAAATCAATTGAAACAAATGAGGAATGATTAGAAACATAAGAGCCCTACCTCTCACCAAGTTAAAGACACTGAAATGGGAAGAAGAAAATAAAAAATATGTTGAAACAAGAATGAATCCATAGGAACTGGAGAAATTGCAACGTAGTTCCAATGAGCCTCTACCCACATGGATTCGACACACTTGGAAAACCCAACAAGCAAAATTTTGAAATGATCACAAGAGGGTTTGAGTAATTTTCCTCTCCAAAAAGTAAAGTAAGAAATAACCTTTTTTTTCCTCCAAATATAAGTCACTTTTTTCAAAAGAGGACTTATAAAATAAATTACTCAAATAAAAATTAACCAACTAAAGACTTCCTAAATTAAATCAATTCCAATTAAATGGAATTCAATCATGGCTAATTAGCTGGTAATTAAAACTAAATTCTCAAAGCCAATAAACTTAGCATATTTTTTAAACCTCTTTCGCTACAACTGCATGAACTCTAATGTACAAACACATAATTGGTCTATCACAAAATGTATTATGAAGTCTGGATTTACCAACACATACCAAAGGGATAATTCTATAATTACGGGTACATCATCCATACAAGAATGATATTGGCTCAATAATGAAAGGATGGAAAAACTATCTCTTATGCCACTTCCAGGGATATAGACTCACTCAAATCCTATAGCTCAAGCAGAATGTGTCTAGTACATGTTCACTAAAACATGCAAGAATCAAGTGTATCTGCTCACAATCTAGATAGCCAAAGCACATGAACATACATGATAGAAAACAATGAAGGAGAATGACACCATCATATGGACCTCAAGAATGAGTAATTACAAATTCGTCTCACTTAGTACAATCACATCAAACATAATCCATAACAATTATATGAGAATAGTAGTGAACATCATCTCATTTAAATATAAGAACATTAAATAATTATTTTTAGCAATATGAGCATTTATCAATGTAAAATTTCATAGAAATACCCAACAACATATAAGGCACAATATAACAGGGAATCCAATATTCTTGAATGCAAAACACACTAGATATGATTATAAGGCATCATCATGCAGATATAATCAAAATAATAATAACAACATAATCTAATATTTAAATCAACAATGACATTGGTAATCAAAATAATGTATGGTAAACAAATACATCACCCAGTGTAACCACTAGATCAAATAACACATATATTATAGGATAACAACATCATGATACAAACATAATGATCCTCAATTTAGGTAACATTTAAATATGAAAAATGATCATAATCAAGAAACCACTAGCATGTACCTCAGTGAAACAATATAATCACTTCATAAGCCAAGTAGCCAACAATGTCTCATAAGCCAAACAAGCCAGATACCAATCATCACCATGACAGTAATCTTAGAATGAACACACGAATAAACTAAATTGGGTGCATCTCACAATGCCAGTATAAAATCATAACATGGGAATAATCACAAAATCACATAAATGAGTCAAGCTCAAATAAAAAAACCAAGAATACAATGAGTCCTCAAAACTCAGAATAAAGGCCTCAGAAGGTATATTATCACAATCTAGGTATACAACCAACAACATCACAATGGTTACCACAACTAGGTATAAGGGCATAAACAACTTGTCGATGCAATGTGATAAATCAAATAACCTCAAAGGTACAAACTTCACACGGGTCCAAAATGATCACACAATAGAAGCATATGTATATATAATATATAATATATATATATATATATATATATATATATATATATATATATATATATATATATATATATATATATATATATATATATATATATTTGAAGGCACATCTATCAGGATGCCATGCAAAATGTAAACAGGAGAGGCACTACATCATCCCCCCAAAATACTAGGCTTACTCTTGGAAGCTTGCAAGTCAAACCAAAGAGCGTACCAAGTGTGAGATCCAAAGCCAATCGAAAAATAAAATATCCATACAACTCTTCAACAAGTCTGGCCAAACCACACCAATTCCTTACCATCTAGCTTCACAATTTCTCAAAGGATCAACACACACTAAAAGAGCATCAACAATTCTCTTAGATTCCTCCAACAAGGAACACAATACGTGCTAGAAAATACACATCTAGTCATGATCTCTTCCAAAAGAGGCATAACACTATCCATTCTATCTCATCCCCCCTAAATAGTGAATTTGTCTTTTTTGGCAAGAGCTTTTCCTTCTTTCTTCAAAAGTCCTTTCTTCTTCTAGTCAATAAATTTTAACTTAATAGTCATATGGGTGAGGGTTTCATGACTATCTTGGTAGGAAGAAAATTTAAGGCTAGGGTTTTTCAAGCACTTCTTTTTGTTTGGTCCTAGGGTGTCAAGAATGCTAGCAAAAGGGGGGAGGGGTGGTAGGATGGGGAGCTTCATGGACCACAATCTATTTTGGGGAGGGGGAGGGCGAGATGGGGGAAGAGTGCTAGATAGAAATGGTAGAGGTGAAAGATGAGCCCTTGGTGAAGATTAACATGTTTTTCACTTTGGTTCCTGACATTAGCAATTGCTTCCTTCATAGAATTTTCTAGCAAATTTAGAAGGAGAAAAGGAAAATAAATATGCTCCTGTTGTGGAAATGATTTAAGAGAGGCATGTCGTAGAAATAATAAACCTTGAATCTTCCCTCAAGCATAGAATAATTTATAATCATAAGACATACTTGGTCTTAAGGATTTGGGAGATTTTCCCTTTCATAACTGCCATGAATTTTTATAGGGCTCTCATCTTCTCTAAAAAACTAAGGCTCTTTGTATTAGAAACCCTACTTAATTTCCTCTACTTTCTACTAGTCATAGGAAGCCCCATAGCATTAGAAATTACATCCTCATTAACTTCAAGTGATATACCACCCATAGAAACCCTCCTATCTATCCAAGAAGAGGCAAATTGCATTAACAAATTTCCATGGTAGCTAGTCATATTTTCAATGAACTAGGAAACTTAACCCTCCTTACAGATATGCCAAGTTATGGCATAATTTTTAAACTTTTCTTTCTTATTAGGCTCAATTCTAACTCTATCTCCCCCATGGATTTTGAACCAGTACCGATCAAAATGACATCTCTTCAAGGATTAGGAAATAAATTAGAAAAATAAAGAAGGAAATAATGCCATGAAAAGATCATTGGAATGGAGTAATAATTATTATGCATTCCCCAAATTATTACAATACATGGCGAGGCCCTTCACTTGTGTGACCACCCTGTACTTGAAATAATAATAACAACTCCACACATTACAAAAAAATTCCAATATTTCATGCTAAAAGATACATACCTTGTAATCCTACAAAGGTGATGCCAAACATCATGCTCTACGTACTTCACTTTGATCACGTGGCAAATGTAAGAATTATTCCACCACACCATGCCACTCAACTGACTAACCACATAGATCACCATTTTGGTGACTAAAAAAAATGAGTGCCAACATATTTGAAATGATGCTCGCCTAAACCTTCTCAAACTATACCCCGTTCTAACACATCTTTCCATATTAAGAGTTAAACTATACCAATAGAACCTTTTATACCAACTAATAACCATGGAAAAATCATCATTTTCTTTCAATTTCAAGGATAAACTTCACATTGGTAGTAAGCACTCCTAGGTCTCTCCAACACCTTAAATCTACAAGCCTTAACCCTAATGAAGCCAAGGTATCAACCACAATATTGCCTTCTCTATATATATGTTGAATAATAAAATAATCTAGGCCAAGAAGACGTCTTCTAATATCTTCCATAACATAAAAAAAAGGACAAGTTAATCTTGGTTAGTCCTTTGGAAATATTGATGACCAGTTTCAAGTCTCCCTCTACAATAAGAGCCTTTATAATGATACATAAAGAAAATTTCAAGTCCCATAATAGTGTCATACATTCAGCTGATTATTAGTCATTCCATCAAGATTTCCTAAGAAAGTTTCCAAAAGGACACTAGATGAGGAACAATTCACTCCCCATGTGACTACTAAACACTCTCTAGCTACCCCATCAAAGTACATTTTGCACCACCCCTTATCAGGAGGTTTCGACTTGGTATTATTTCTAGCAATCCTTTTGGAATTATCCACTTTAGCATAAGCATTAGGTAAATCCCAATTTCTAGCCATGCTATCATCAAAGGGAGTAGGTAGAAACCCAAAAAACTTGCACTTAGAGACTAACAAATTATCAAATAATAGGAGGAAGATGGATTTGAACACCACTTCCATAGGATTATCAGCCTCCTGAAAAACCTTGTTGTTCCTTTCTTTCCAAAGACTCTAGTAAACATGAGGCGGGACTAGTCTCCATAATTGGTTAACTAACAGGTTGCCAATAGGCCCCTTCCATCCTTCAATAAATTTCTACCACTATTAAAAGTCAAATTTAGATCAAGCTTATTCAATATCAATTGCCATAAATCTCTAGAAAATAGGCAATGCAGTAAAAGATGGGGAATAGAATCCTCTTTCCTTCTTGCAAAGAATGCATCTGGAAGGGAGTTAGAAACCTCTTTTAATAAGGTTTTCTTGAGTTAAAAATCTATTGTGCAAACCCATCCACCAGAAAAATTAACTTTAGGGATCAAAGAGGGGTTCCAAATCTTCCTGCAAGAGTTTGAGGAGGAATCCTCCTGGGATAATATACTGTAAGCCAACTTCCTAGTAAAATTTATCTTTTAGTCTTTCCTCCAAATAAAGTTATCTTCTCTAGGAAGTAGAGAAATTATGACCCTACTAAGAGTCCCCTTAAGCTTCCTATATTTTTGAAGCAAATATGGTTGTTCCATACAACATTAGGTGAGGTCCATCCACCTCTTATCTAGAGAAATGTATTCAATCACTCTGTGGCCAAAGAATCATTTAGAAACATTCATTAACCCCCTTAGACTCAAGTCAACATCTAACCTTCCTTCACCAACCCCTATATCTTCCAAAAACTTGATACTCTTGCCATCACCTAATTGCCACTTCATACCAGATTGAATAGTATTCCCACATTTAAAAATCCTATTCCAGATCTTAGAATCGGTGAGGATACTAGGGGTACTAAGAAAATTATAGAAATGGTTAGAGTTAAGATATTTGGCCTTCATGAAACTACTCCATTTAATCTTCTCTAGAGTCATCTTCCATCCCAACTTAGCAATCAAATCTTTATTCAAGAGAATAATCTTCGTAATCCCCAGTCCTCCAAGATGCTTAGGCTTACAAATTGTGTCCTAGTTGACCAATGCTAATCTTTTCTTTTCCTCCATTCTAGTCCACATAAAGGATTGTTGAAGTCTTTCAAGTTTTTTAGCCATATTCCCAAATATTTTTAATATGGGAAGGAAATAAAAAAGGATTCCTTAAAGAGAGTCCTTAAGTAGCTGAAGCTTCCCCACACTACTAAGAAGCTTACCTTTCCACCCTGCCAATTTCCTTTGAATACATTCTATAATGGTGTTCTAGTAGAGCGAAGTGACATTCTTAACAATAAAGGGAAGACCTAGATGGATACCTGGAAAAGAAACACTTTGAAAAACTAAGATATTATTTCTTTTATTCTGAAGATCATCTTTTGTATTGAACAAGTAAATAATGCTTTTTCATAATTTATATGTTGGCCTGAGACTTGATCATAGCTAGTTAGAAAAGCCTTCTATTCCAAAGCTTCTACAACTGAACTTCTTCCAAAAAGAATCTTGTTATCCAAAAATTATTGTAAGATCAAGGGGGAAAGCGTGGGAGTAGCTCTCACCCCTTGAATTCTTCCCAAATAAGCTATTTTGAGGAAAAAATGACCTAGCACCTCAACAATCATTATGAAAAGATATGGAGAGATGGGGTCCCCTTGCTTGATCCCCTTATTAGCACCAAAACAACCCTAAGGATACCATTAACAAGGATAAACAATCTAATAGTTCTGACACATTGTATAATCAAGATAATAAACTTTTCATTGAACCCCATTCTAGATAAAAATTTAAATAAAAAATCCCTTTTGAATCTATCATAATTCTTTGAGATATCTAGTTTTAGAACTATACCTATTTGTCATCACTTCTCCATAGAGAGAATAGAATTTCATGTGTCGATATAGATGCATCCAAAATTTTCTTTCAGGAATAAAGCCCTTTTGACAGCCACCAATAGCCCTATCGAAAAAAATCTTAATTCTATTAACGAAGGCTTTCAAGAAGATTTTTTGAAGGGTGCTACAAAGACTGATAGATCTAAAAGAAATCAACTTATTTGGTTCTTGAATCTTAGGATCAAGAGAAATAAAATTATTGTTAACTTTCTTCAACATTTTACCTATACATTCAGGTATACTACCTAGAGCTCAGTGCTCAAAATGTAAAAGGATTACTACCCAAGGAAGGCTCACTATCTATACAAACAAATTTGGATCACATCTAGAAATTATGAACTGTATAATATCATCTCCTTTATGCCTGGATCATTTTCATGAATCACAATACAAATTTAGTTTCCACACCTCTTCTCTACCTTCAAAATATGTACACATTTAGATCACATAAATATTCCATATATTGACATGACTTCACAAAAATATAAGATTATTACATTAATATATACATGACATCAACCTTGGAAAGATCATCAAGGTTGGTGCAACAATCACCACCAAATTATAAAATATAACCATACTCAATACAACTATACATGTGGACCAATAAATTCTGGCCAAGACACAACACAGACCATAATATTGTTCCTCGAACACAATATACATCTAAAGATTACATCTCAAACATCTGAAACACACTACAAGCATTTGGTTGGCCAAGAACATGAAGAATAACAACATACCAATAAAAATCAACAATTGCGAGCATAACGACCAATATGGACCACCAACACAAAAGGAACACAACCCTGAAACATCCAAAAACATCATCAATTACCACAACAACATGTACACCAACACAAATTACTAAAATCATCAACATCTTCATACCAAACCTTGGGAACATTAACTATAAGGACTATCAACCTTGAAAAAACACTTGCAAACTTCTAAACTATGAACCAATTTAATCAAAGACTCACATTAATGTCTCAAACATGATTCATATATCCAAAAATAAGATATTACAATGTAGAGAAATGCAAATCAACATAATGTCACTCTGTCACCACTGAACAACTAAAAAACTAGTCACAAGACATATTCTCATAACTTACTCGTATATCTATGCAAACCTCTACAAACTGAACTAAATCAATGACAAATAATCCTCTAAAAACTCTAATCCTCACCATACTTTCTATACTGATCAAATGAACTCACTAAACTTCACTGCAACATTGTCACAAATAGAGAAATATGTTGAAAAAAATGACAACACATCTCTCAAATATCTCTCAAGATCATATCTTCATTCTCTTCCAACAATATCCCCCTTTGGAATTGATGACAACATATGATGTGAAAAATAATCAATGATAAAGAAATCAACAACCCCCCTTAGACTTTGCACACAAATCGTCTCCTTCTTTTCATGACTCTCTCCCCTTCTTTAATTTTTCACATGACTCTCTCCCCCTTTGACATCAATGGAAAAAGAACATATTTGAAATTAAAACCATAAAAACTAACTATTTTGAACATCTTACTTACAAAACACAAGACTGTCTATTCCCCCTAAGTAGTAGCCACCAATCATCAATCCATATCACAAGATAATATTGTGAAATGCACTAGACTGATGCATAAAAATGTATCTTAGCTTTGATTAGGACTGTCAATCACCCCTAAATTTCCTTTGAGATACTCAAAAGTATCCTTAGGAAAATTCTTTGTGAAAATGTCTAGAATCTATTCCTTAGTAGGCACATAGTGCAATTTGACTTCCTTCTCATTTACCTTTCCTCTCAAAAAGTGAAACTTGATAGATATATGTTTAGTCTTTGAATGAAACATCAGATTCTTAGAAATATTAATTTCACTTGAATTTTCACAGTAGATAGCAACAGGTTCATCATACATCACTCTAATATCCTTTAACATCTACTTCATCTGTATCACCTAAGTACAATTGACTGTAACAACAACATATTCTGCCTCTACAGTAGATTAAGAAATACAATTCTTCTTTTTTCTCAACCACAAAACCAACCTTTTTCCCAAGAAAAATACACCACCACTAGTACTCTTCTTGTCATCCACATTTCCTTCTCAATTAACATCAGTAAAGACACTCAAAGTAGAATCGTCATCTTTAGAATACCATAGAGAAAAATTAACTATCCCTTTCAAAAATATGAAAAATTTGTTGACAACTACAACATGAGATTCCTTAGCATCTTCTTGAAATTTAGTAATAATACAAACCGCTTCATGATATCGGGTTTAGTCTAAGTCAAATAGAGTAATCCACCAATCATAGATCTGTATCTAAACTGATTTTCCTTAGGTCATTCATCATCTTTAGTTAACTTACATTCGGTCTCCATAGGAGTACTAACTGGCTTTGAATCTTCCATTCCAAACTTCTTCAACAACTCTTTCACATACTTGGATTGAGATATAAAAAAATTATTTTCTGATTGTGTGATTTGCAAACCCAAAAATAATTTCATCTCTCCAATCATAGACATTTCAAATCCATTTTTCATTTCATTAGAAAACTCTTTTCTCATCCTATTGTTCCCTTCAAAGACAATATCATCAATAAAAACTTCAACAATCAAAATATTATCATGATCAATCTTGAAGTACAAATTATTATTAGTAGTACCTTTGTGAAATACAAGCTTCAAAATATACTTAACCTTTCATACCATGCTCTTGGGGCTTCCTTCAGTTCATAAAAATATTTCTTCAACTCGAAAACCATATCACTCTAATAAGATAATTGAAATCCATCTGGTTTCCCTCATCTTCCAGTTCACCATTCAAGAATGTTGACTTGACATCCATATGATAGACTTTGAAATCCTTGTAAGTAGAAAAAGAAAGAAACAACCTTACAAGTTCAATTCTATCCATAGGGGAAAAAATTTCCTCAAAATTAATTCCTTCCATTTGTGAATATCCTTTACAAAAAAGTCTTATTTTATTTCTAATCACTTCACCTTCCTTATTTAATTTATTTTGGAAGACCCATTTTGTTACAATTACATTCTTGTCTTTAGGTCTAGGAACAAGAATCCATATATTATTATTTTCAATTTTTATCAATTCTTCTTCCATTGCTTTTACTCAATGTTCATCTTTACATGCTATATTCATATCCTTAGGTTCAATCTTTGAAATCAAACAATACTCAATTTGATCTTCAACAACACTTCTTCTAGTTTGAAAACCATTATTTCTATGTCCTATTATCTTACTTTCAAAATGATTCAATCTTACACACCCAAGAGTCTTAGTTTTTTCTTGAATTTTAGACTCGTGTTATTTATTTAGCACTTGCACTAGTTTCTTCTCCTTGAGGTACTAGATCTCCTGGAATGACATAATCTTGACTCTGGGTTTGTGATTTCTTTCCTTGATTTTCATTGTCATTCTAATCATTTGAATCATATCTTTAGGATCTAGATCATCTTTGATTTCTTTCATCAACCTTGAAATTCACACTCTCCACTATCTTCCTCAGTCTATTATTAAAACATCGGTAGGCTTTTCTTTTCATTGAACAACTAAGACATATTCCTTCATTAAATCTAGCATCAAACTTTCCTAGATCTTCATCCCTCTTGATATAGCACTTACTTCCATAAATCCTAGAATATTTAACAATAAGAACATGACCACACCATAATTCATAAGGATTCTTACCAGTATCACCTTTGATATGCACTTGGTTAAGAGTGTAAACTGCAATACTCACAATTTCTCTCCAATAGACATGCATAATATTTCCTTCCAACATCATTTTCCTTCTAGTGTCTAGAATGGTTCTTTTCTTCCTTTCCACTACTCCATTTCATTGAGGGTTTCCTCGGAGTAGACATCTATCTTCTTATCCCATGATCTTCAAAAAATGTACTGAACTTATCAGAAGTAAATTCACCACCTCTATTAAACCTCAAACATTTCATCTTCAATCTTGTCTCAGTCTCAACCATAGACTTGAAAGTATTGAATTTTTATATAGTCTTAGACTTCTCCCTCAAGAAAGTAACCCACACAATCCTAGAATAATCATCAATCAACAACATGAAATATCTATCTCCCTAAAAATTTCTAACTCTAGCAAGACCACATAGATCTATATGCACAAGATCTAACAATAGACTTGAATAATTATTCTTACTCCTAAAAGTAGGTCTAGTTTGTTTTCCCAACTAAAATTCCTTGCACATAGTTTTAGGAAGTTTCTTCAACTTAGGAAGATCTCTCATAGCCTGAGTGAAACTTATCTTAATAATATTATAAAAATTTACATGAAACATTCTTTTATGACGTAACCAACTTTCATCAATCTGAGCAATCAAGCATCTTTTCTCAGCACTATTTAAATGAAAGACATTAGCTTTAGTTTTTATACTTAATGCAATTTCAATGTTGGAGCTTCCCTAGATTCTACACTTCCCATCCTTGAATTATAAATCATATCCCTTGTCAACCAGCCGTCCAACACTCAAAATATTATGCTTTAGACATTCAACATACAAGACACCATCAATATTGTTCTTACCCTCAAGAGTAATGGATCCTTTGGCATAAATTAAATAAGGTGTATCATCACCAAATCTCACACACTAGTACATTTGAGGCCAAATTCTGATGGCCATTTGTCAGATTTTCAACGCCTATTTGTCGACATTTCGACATATGTGTTCGTCGACATTTTTGCATTGGAAATTGTGATGGAAGAGGTAAACGTCAATTTTTTGACACCAAATTTCATCAGAAACTTGCACATGAATACCAACTTTGTTATGATATTTCTTACGGTTGACCTATCAGAACTCTAAAGACCCATGTAGGTGTCTCGTCAGACCTATATGTCGCAATAGCGACGAGTTGGCAATAATTCTCCAACAGGAAGACCCATCAGAGATATGGCATGGCTGTCGCAAATACCTATTGAAAAGAAGTACTTTATGACATTATTGTATGCACCCTAAAATGGTCACCTAGACTTTGGGCCCCCATTTAGCAATTTATCAAATCCCTGAATCAATATTTTCAAAAATCAGCATTTTATTAATTATATCAATTTCCTTGATCAAGTCCTATTTTATCATTTTCAATTATTTGCCTTGGGCTAACCATTTTATCCTAAAGTCTTTATTTATTTAAAAGGAATTTCCTCCCCTTTTATTAAATAAAAGCCCCCCACTTTTCCTCTTATCCTAAGTTGCACAAATAAAGTATTATTCTTATTTTATAAAAAAGAAGAAAAACACTTTTTGTCTCATATGGGCACAAAAGTCAACTCTTATTTTCTCATTGGAGGATATTTGTGCACATGGATTGCTCCTCTTTGATGCTCCACCATTGATTAAATCTTTTGAATCTTAATCTCCATGGTCCATTCTTTCTCATTTCCTATAAAAGAAGAGCTCTCTTCCTCATTTGCACATCAACCTTTTTATGCTAATGTTATGCTGTAGGTTTTCTAGGTCACTTTGGAGCTTTTGAAGATTTGGAGCATTGTTGGCTTTTGCATCTACATTCCATTCTTAGTTTCATTCATGCATAGTAACTTCATGTTTATGCTTTCATAGTTTAGATTTCCTTTCAAGCTTTAGAGTAACTCATCTAGTTTAATTAGGAAGGCTTGGTAATACTTGTACTTTCATTTTCATAGCTTAGCTTAGCTTGAAAATCAATTTTGCTTGGAACTATTTAGACATGCCAGGATTGGACACTAGTCTCATTATGCATCATTTGTCCATAGCTCCAGGAATAAAACCAGTAAAAAAAAATTGAGGAAAATGCATCCTCTCATAGCTCTCCTTGTCAAAGATAAATTAGAAAAACTCCTCAGTGCAGGATTCATAAGAGCCATTGATTATGCTGAATGGATATCCAATATTGTACCAGTTTCAAAACATGACAAGTCCATTCGTGTTTGCACAGACTTTAGAGATCTTAATAAAGCATGCCCAAAGGATGATTTTCCACTTCCAAACATAGACATGATAGTGGACATGATTGCGGGCTATGAGATCTATTCTTTGATGGATGGCTTTTCTGGGTATAATCAAATCAAAATAGCTCCTGAAGACCAAGAGAAAACTGCATTCACTTGTGCATGGGGAACCTATTGCTAGAACATCATGCCATTTGGATTAAAAAATGCTAGAGCTACATATCAAAGAGCTATGACTACTATTTTCCATGACATGATGCATAAGAACATGGAAGACTATGTGGATGACACCTTGGCAAAATCCAAGAAAAGGGATACACACCTTGCCGATTTGGAAGTAATTCTAGATCGTATGGAACCGTTTCAACTCAGATTAAATCCTAAAAATTGTTCATTTGGAGTTACCTCTAGAAAACTCTTAGGATTTATCATTTTAGCTAAAGGAATAGAGGTGGACCTAGAAAATTTCAAGCAATAATGGATATGCCACCTCCCACAAACATCAGTCAAATGAGGGGTCTTCAAGGATGCCTTTAGTCTATACGAAGGTTTATTTCACAACTGGATGATAGAGCTCAACCCTTTAATAAGACTTTGCATAAAGGGGTTAAATGTGTCTAGAATGAGGAATGTCAGCAAAGCATGGATCAAATCAAATAGTACCTGGCTAATCCTCCAATCTTAATGCCTCCTATCCTAGGAAAACCACTTATATTATATGTCTTAGAAACAAAATCTTCCCTGGGGGCATTATTGGCTCAACTTGATGATACTGGAAAAGAAAGAGCCATATATTACATTAGTCGAACACTTGTTTCATATGAGGTCAACTACACTAGTATTGAAAAATCTTGCCTTGTGGTGGTGTTTACTTCCCAAAAATTGTGACATTACATGCTTGCACATACAATACACCTCATAGCTAAAATTGATCCTTTAAAATATTTTCTCGGTAAGGCTGCTCTCACGGGTAGACTTGTTAAATGGATGATGATTCTTTCAGAATTTGACATAGAGTAGGTTGAGTGTAAGGCTATAAAAGGACAAGCTATCGCTGATCAATTAGCTAATTTTCCAATCCAAGACAAAGTACCAATTCAAGTTGAATTTCTAGATGAGCACATCATATATATGACTACAAGAACATGGAAGATGTTCTTTGATGGTTCTTTCATGCAAAATGGTTCAGGCATTGGAGTGTTGTTTGTCTCTCCTCATGGTTATACTATTCCTAAGTCCTATAAGTTATTGTTCCCATGCATAAACAACATTGCCGAATATGAGGCCTTGACAAATGGATTGAAAATGGCCATAGAATGGGGAATTACAGAGCTAGACATTTATGGGGATTCACAATTGATTATCAACCAAGTTAATGAAGAATATCAAACAAAGGATGACAAACTAATACCCTATAAGAAGATGGTTGATTCATTGAGCTGATACTTTACCTTTGTTGCATTTCAACAAATCCCTAGAGCAAAGAACAAAGTAGCTGATGCTATAGCTACATTAGCTTCACTTCTTCAGCTAGAACAACATGAGTCCAGATTTGAATTCCTGGTGGAAGAGCTACGTTACCCTATTTTTGACTCCTCAAAAAGCCATGTCATTTGTACCTTGGTTAGCCATGAGTCATCCTACTATGGTGCCATTTATTCGTATCTCCATGATGGTACTATTCCTGAAACCTTCAGTCGTTCTGAATGACAAAAACTTGTTCGTAATGCCTCTCACCACACCCTTATCTCTGGTGATCTGTATAGGAGGGGTTTAGATGGGACACTTCTTAGGTGTTTAGAAAAGGATGAGTCCAACCAAGCATTAGTTGACATTCACGAGGGCATTTGTGGAGGACATTCTAATGGTCTTGCCATGGCCTGAAGGTTGCTTAGGGTAGGGTACTATTGGCCTACCATGTAGACAGATGTAGTAGCTTTTGCCAAATATTGTGAAAAGTGTCAGAAACATGGTAGGGAGCTTATTCCTTCTATTTCTCATTGGCCATTTCAGCATTGGGCCTTTGACCTTGTTGGGTAGATTCATCCCAACTCATTAGGTGGACACAAATTCATTATTACTGCTACTGATTACTTTACCAAATGGGTAGAAGCTCTCCCACTTTCTGTTGCCTCAGGCAAGATAGTTTCTTTGTTTATTTTGAATCATATCATCTGTCGATATGGAGTGCCCTCTGAGATAATCACTGATAATGGGGTCCAGTTTAAAAATAAAGACCTTAAACATCTCTGCAAGAAATTCAAGATAAAATGACATTGGTCCTCCATTTACTTCCCGCAAGGAAATGGACAAGCAGAGGCTTCAAATAAGACCATTCTCAAGATTCTCCATAGAACAGTTCACAAGAATGGTAGAGATTGGCACCTACAGATAAATTTGGCCTTGTGGGCCTATAGAACAAGTATTCATACTCCAACAGGGGCCACACCTTTCACCCTCACCTATGGTGCTGAAGCAGTGTTACCTTTAGAGGTAGAGATCCCTTCACTTAGAGTCTCTCTCAAGGGTTTAGTGACAGATGAAGACTACCATGCCATGAGGTTACAGGAACTAGAACTTCTAGATGAAAAGCGTAAAGCATCTTTTGATCACATGAGAGTCTACCAAAAGTGTACGTCCAAAGCATTCAACAAGAAGGTTTTCCCTAGAGAATTTCAAGTGGGGGATCTTGTTTTGTGAGAAAACCCTAAGAACCAACAAAATAGAGAGCAAAAGGGGAAGTTCAAACCTAATTGGCTTGGACCATACATCATTACTGTAGCTTTTGGTACATGTGCTTATTTACTATCTGATCCAGAGGGGGAACAACTCCCTAATCCTATCAATGTTTTGCACCTCAAGAAGTTCTATCCATGATGCCTATTCTGTCTAGGGGCATCCTTTGTACATATCTTATTGATCCTGAAAAAATTCAAAAAAAAATATTCATATATGATGCTGAAAAAATCTTAAAAAGCATATAAAGTCCTGAAAAAATACAAAAAAATCAAAAAATGCAGAAAATTCAAAAAAATAGAAAAAGTGCCTTTGTGAAAACCTAGAAACAGGTGCCTTGGTAGAAAAAATACAAAAGAATTGAAAAAAAAAAAAATCTCCAAGTGGTGAAAACCTGGAAACAGGCATTACTTGAGGCCTTTGCACCCTTGTCTTTTAGCATACGTCCTTGATACTTAGCCTTTCTCCATCATGCCTTAACCTTGTTGCCTTGGTTTGGAATTGGTCTTTGTCCTTGTCTAGGGGGCATAACTATGATAGCTTTGGTCTCTAGGATGCGTTGGTCTTTTAGGACATCTTGCAAACAGTGTTTCTCAACACTCCCCAACTATGTTTTTCAGCACTACCCTAGTGTCAAGTGTTTCTCAACACTTATCAGATATCTTACCCACAGTCTCGCATGATATGATATTTCTCACTAGCAGATGTGATACTCAAAGATTGATTCTATGACCCACACACACACTTAAACACTTGACTCGTTGAGACTTGTTTGACTTTATTTCCTTGTGTGTTGTCTATGATGATTTCTTTGATAAGTGTTCTCTCCCTAAGAAGTTTTCAATGATGCATAGCTAGAAGACTGAGGGCATGAGGACAAGTTTTATTGCTTTTTCTGCTTGTGGGTATATTTTGTTGGTCTTAATTGTCATTCGCATTCATGCTTGTTCCATTTGATAATAGGATCTACAAGGTATTATCCTTGACTGTTTATGCAAGTGCATGCTTATAGCCATCTTGACCTTCTTATGTCTTGATGCAAGCATAATCTCACTATAGAAAACCTAGGGAACCTCATTGCACTAGTCATCTTGACCTATATGTCTTTGGTGCCTAGGTGGGATTCCCACATTCCTATCTGATATAGATCATATTCATATACCCATAGTCATACTAGTGTGTATTGTATGATCTTGCGATGCTGCCAATAACACTCGATGGTGATTATTAGATGTCTATTGGCATTGTGACCTTGCAAGTCAACCACTTTCATAGTAGCTTACATCTTTAGGTTCATGTTAGATTAGTCTTGCATCTTGGATATGGAGAGAGCTCTCCTTTTATCTTTCATGGACTTATTAGTCAAACTGCGCTCACCTTTCACTTCTTCCTGATCATGTCTTTCGCTTCTTGTCTTTCATATCACATCATTTTCTATTCATTTCAGGATTGAAATCAAAATCTGAGTTCATCTTGATAGTCAAAATTGCATTTCAAAGTTTTCCCTCTTCTACGTAGTTGGCTAACCTTTTGAGGCCTAATCCTTTGATCTTTGTTGGGGCATCTTCATTTCTTCATCCCCATCTCTTTCACACTCCTAGTCTTTCATTCATTTTCATTTGATTCATCTCTCTGAGGTTTGACGTGATCTTTATCCTATATCTTTCTCAGTCAAATTGGGGCATATCTTCACTACTTGATGGTTATCCTATTATCTCCTCATCTTTGATTATGATTTCTAGTGACTTGATCAAGTTTATCTAGTTTGCTGCTTCTCCTCTACCTGATTTTGATTTCAATTCTGAGGGGGCAGTACCTATCAGCATTTAGCTCAGCTTGAGATTTTTATTTTGAGACTTGATTATCACTTAACAACAATAGTGTTGATCTTGTCTTTTGATTCTTATCTCTTATTTTGAGACTTGACTATGACTTAACAACAACGGTGTTGGTCTTGTCTTTCAGCTGGTTTATTTTTGTCCTAGCGTGTTCCCAGAATGATCACACGTTTGGATTGTTTTGTGATCACAAATCGATCTCACATTTCAATTTCATTCTTCGACTGCATGTGATCCCAAATCAATCTCACATTAGTCAAAGAGGGGCAAATGTATGCACCCTAAAATGGTCACCTAGACTTTGGGCCCCCATTTAGCAATTTATCAAATCCCTGAATCAATATTTTCAAAAATCAGCATTTTATTAACTATATCAATTTCCTTGATCAAGTCCTATTTTATCATTTTCAATTATTTGCCTTGGGCTAACCATTTTATCCTAAAGTCTTTATTTATTTAAAAGGAATTTCCTCCCCTTTTATTAAATAAAAGCCCCCCACTTTTCCTCTTATCCTAAGTTGCACAAATAAAGTATTATTCTTATTTTATAAAAAAGAAGAAAAACACTTTTTGTCTCATATGGGCACAAAAGTCAACTCTTATTTTCTCATTGGAGGATATTTGTGCACATGGATTGCTCCTCTTTGATGCTCCACCATTGATTAAATCTTTTGAATCTTAATCTCCATGGTCCATTCTTTCTCATTTCCTATAAAAGAAGAGCTCTCTTTCTCATTTGCACATCAACCTTTTTATGCTAATGTTATGCTGTAGGTTTTCTAGGTCACTTTGGAGCTTTTGAAGATTTGAAGCGTTCTTGGCTTTTGCATCTACATTCCATTCTTAGTTTCATTCATGCATAGTAACTTCATGTTTATGCTTTCATAGTTTAGATTTCCTTTCAAGCTTTAGAGTAACTCATCTAGTTTAATTAGGAAGGCTTGGTAATACTTGTACTTTCATTTTCATAGCTTAGCTTGTACTTTCATTTTCATAGTTTAGCTTGCATCTCTCATTTCTAGCTTGCATATTCATCTTAATCTAGTTTGCATTTGCATTTCATAGTGATTCTTGGGGATATTGGCATTCTTTCCCTTGTCTTCATTTGAATCTCTCATTGTGTGGTTGACTAGCAAGGTCATTAGCTTAATAGCTCTAGCTGAGAGCAAACTTCAAGTAATCTTGCAACTCCATTCATAGAGAGCTCTAGGTCACTTTTTAAGGTTTCCTCTTCATGGATTCCCTTGGATATAATGACTTAGAAAAGTGCACTACTTGAGTGTGTACAATTATAATTGTTGGAATAACGATAGATCTGCAACCATAGTCTAAAAGATAGACCTTTCGGTGCTATAGCATTCTTGTCCCACCTATCTATTGAAAAGGAGATATCTCTAACATTGGAGCTGTCAAAAGAGTGATGGTATGGTACTATATTTATGATAGGTATACCTGTTAGATATATAGCATTCCTGTTGCACCTATCCATCGAAAAGAAATTGTCTCCAACATTATATCTATTGGCCAAGCAACGGGTGGAAGTGGACTTCGATGGGAGAGTCCGTCGGATGTATAGCACTACTATCGAAAGTATTTTCTGTAGTGTCAAAAAAGTGATGGATATGCACATTAAAAATAAGAAACCTCAAGAGACCATCATAGGTTGTCTCTTTCTTCGGTCTATATTATTGACAAAATGTTTTACCTTTCATTAGCTCATCAAATCTAGGGATTTGAAAGAATTTAATATAATATTTTCATGATAACATATTGATGCAGGAGCATCCTGGGTGTAAGAGAAATCTTGCATCACCCAAAAATATTTCTATTTTTGTATTCAATAAGGGCTATTTTGTGCAGAGCTGCTATTTATGGAAAGTTACTATTTTTGGTAATTTTCGTATGTGCTCAGAATGATCTAATTTCTTTCTTGGAGGTTCATTTTGGTCATATAAGTCTGCCAGTAAAGTTTCATTGCCAGATCAAGTGTATATTGAAAGATATTGAAGATTTTCGGTATTGGCAGCAGGGTACAGAAACTTTGAACTCAGTTTTGAAGGCTTTAGAGGCCCCGGATGAGGTCAAAAATTTGGGTGACGAGCGCTTGCGCCGGTCAAGCCTGTAGAGCACTTCGTGGCATTTCTGAAATGGGGTTATAATAGCCGAGCGGGTCAACTGGTGATGACTTATGGTCTTCAGAAGTTGGGCCACCTGAAATGGCGGAAAATAATTTTCTTCAAAATTTCTGTTCGGGTTTCAAAGGTTATCTTGAGCCGACTATGATGTAATAAAATGTAAAATAAAATAATTCTAAGTTTGGTCGGCCTTATTGGCTAAAAATTCTGGAACCTTCCCAAGCGGTGGAAAATTGCCTATATAAAGAAGGCTGTATTATTGTCTTAGGCAGTTCAGAATAGTTCTGGGTAGTAGATCTGCGTAATTGATTTGAGGCTTTGTCCTACAGAATGTTGTAAGGAATGCCCATGTGGCTTTGCATATTGTAATTCTAAAAGTTTGTAATTCCACATTTGTGGAGATAATAAGAAGCCAATTTTCTGTTCTTGCATATTATTGTTGTTGTTCCTCTATTTCTGTTATGTGTTTGTGGTATTAAGGGGAGCACCCTTCATCAAGTGGTATCAGAGCAGGAGTTCTTGAGTGTGTAAACAGATCACCGACTGTGAGACAGTTTGCACCAGGACCGTGGCTAGGGTTTCAACGCGCATCGTGAAAATGCCTCCACGAAGGGAACGTGGCGGAAGAGCTGGTGTTGTAACACCTGAGGTTAGAGAGCTGCAGAGACAAGTGCGAGCATTGCAAGAAGAGATTCGCAGAGGAATGAATCTTAATGTTAGAGATGAAAGCGAGGATGAAGCCGAAGAAGAATATCAAGAAGGAGAAGTCGAAATTGTGAACCATGAGGAAGAAAGACTTTTTCGGGCCATTTCTAAGATTGAGAAAAGACCTAAGATTGAGGTTCCTACATTTTCTGGAAATCTTAACCCAGAAGAATTGATCGACTGGATCAACGAATGTGAGGAATATTTTGAGTATGAAGATGTTGAGGATCCTGATAGGGTCAAATTTGTGAAGGTCAGACTGAAAGGTCATGCGAAGATATGGTGGCAAGAGATTCAGTTGGAGCGAAATAGAAGGGGAAAGGAGAAAATCATGAGATGGGATCGAATGGTGGATAAATTGAAGTGACAGTTCATTCCTGTTGATTATGAGCTTGACCTACTGAAGAAAATGCAGAGTTTGAAGCAAGCAGGAAGATCTGTTTAGGAGTATACAGAGGAGTTCTATCGACTTCTCATCAGAACAAGCCACGCAGAAGCTGATAAGGAGAAAGTTGCCCGATACCTTAATGGGTTAAGGCCAAGCATTCAGGAGGAGCTGAATCTGGTTCGAATGAACAGTATTGAAGAGGCATACCAGTTTGCCCTAAAAGTAGAGGAAAAGCTGAACAAGAAGTTTGAGAGCAGACAAAACGGAAGAGGTCGCGGTGGACGATTTGGTGGACGGTCATATGGTGGCCGAAATGAGGATCCGAAAAAGAAGGATGAGGCCAGTAGTAGTCAAAATCAGTGAGAAAATAATTCCAATCGCTTCCAGGATCAGAATAATAGAGATCAGAGAGGAAGAGGAAGAGGACAAGGATCTGGAAGAGGTGGCTTCCGTGGAACATGTTTTCACTGTGGAGAAGAAGGTCATAGGGCATTTGAATGTCCTCAGCGCCAAGGCAGAACAGACAGAAGAAATGAAAGCCAGGCCAGAGTTGCACATGTAGATGAAGATGCCAGATCATCAAATTCTAAAGATGCTGAAAGAGGAGAAATGTTGATTAACAAAAAAGTCCTGTTGAGTGGTGAGAATGAACCTGAGCAAAGGAGGAGCCTGTTTCGCACTAGATGCAAGTGTGAGGGTAAATGTTGTGATGTGATTATCGATAGTGGAAGCACTGACAATTTGGTGTCAGAAGAGATGGTGACAAAGTTGAAGCTCAAGAGACAGAAACACCCACATCCATATCGGATTGCCTGGGTGCAGGATGACCACAAGGTCATGGTCAGTGAACAGTGCCTGGTAAAGTTTAAGATCGGTGGGTACCAAGATGAGGTACTATGTGATATCATCTCTATGGATGCATGTCATATGTTATTGGGTAGACCGTGGCAGTTTGACAGATGTGCTGTACACGATGGTCGTGCGAATACCTATTCCCTAACAAAGGATGGAGTGCGACATAAGCTAAAGCCATTGAAGGAGACTGAAGAAAAGGTATGTGGTAATGCAAGAATAACATTTGTTGATGGAAGAAAATTCCTAGATGGTATGAGGCATGAGCATGTGTGTTTTGCTTTAATTCCAAAAGTTGGTAAAGAAGAAGCAGAGGATGTACCTGTAGAGGTTGCAGATTTGTTGAATGAGTTTCAGGATATTGTATCTGATAATGTACCCGATGGATTACCGCCGGTAAGGAAGATGAGTCATCAGATAGATTTGATTCCAGGAGCCTGCCAAACAAGGCAGCACACAGAATGACACCAGCAGAAAGTGAAGAGTTGAACAAACAAGTACACGAGTTATTGCAGAAAGGGTTGATTCGAGAGAGTCTGAGTCCTTGTGCTGTACCAGTGGTATTAGCACCAAAGAAGAATGGAGAGTGGAGGATGTGTACAGATTCCAGAGCAATAAACAAGATCACAATCAAGTATAGGTTTCCATTGCCACGAATGGATGATATGATGGATTGTTTGAGTGGAGCTGTGTATTTCTCAAAGATAGATCTGAAGAGTGGATATCACCAGATTCGGATAAGAGAAGGAGATGAATGGAAGATTGCCTTCAAGACAAAGGAAGGACTGTATGAGTGGTTAGTCATGCCTTTTGGGCTAACCAATGCACCGAGCACTTTCATGCAGCTCATGAACGAGGTTCTGAAAGAATTTCTGGGTAAGTTTGTCATTGTTTACCTAGATGATATTTTGATCTTTAGTAAGACATTGGATGAGCATATGATGCATATTCGTATGGTATTTGAGAAGTTGAGAGAAGAGAAATTGTTGATTAATTTGAAGAAGTGCAGTTTTGTGAAGAAAGAGTTAGTGTATTTGGGATTTGTAGTTTCAGCAGAAGGTCTGAAAATGGACCCAGAGAAGGTACAGGCTATTCTTGAATGGCCCACTCCAAGGAGTGCTACTGAGGTAAGATCTTTTCATGGTCTAGCTAGCTTTTACAGAAAGTTTATCAAAAATTTTAGCAGTATTTGTGGACCCTTGACTGAAACAATGAGAGGGGATAGAAAAGAGTTTAAGTGGACTAATGGGGCAGAAAAGAGTTTTCAATTGTTGAAACAAAAAGTTACAGAACAACTTGTTTTAACACTTCCAGATTTTAATAAGGTGTTTCAAGTAGATTGTGATGCTAGTGGTACTGCAATAGGAGCTGTTATGAGCCAAGAAGGTAAACCTGTTGCTTATTTCAGTGAGAAATTAAATGATGCCAAGAGAAAATATTCTGTTTATGATCAGGAATTTTATGCTATAGTTCAGGCATTAAAGAAGTGGAGACATTATCTGCTTCCTAAGGAGTTTGTTTTGTATACTGATCATCAAGCTTTGCAATATTTGAATAGTCAAGGAAAATTGAATCAAAGGCATTTGAAATGGGTTGAGTTTTTGCAGAGTTATACATTTGTTTTGAAACACAGGAGTGGAAAGTCTAATAGGGTTGCAGATGCTCTTAGCAGAAGGCAACTATTGCTGACAGAAATGTAGATTGAAGTGGTTGGGTTCAAGGAACTCAAGAATTTGTATCCAGAGGATCCTGATTTTGGTGAAGCTTGGAAAGCTTGTACAGAACCTGTTACTCTAGATAGGACGAAATGGTTGGATTTCATCATCCAGGATGATATGCTATTCAGAGGGAGTCAGTTGTGCATTCCACGAAGTTCTATGAGGGAGAATCTCATCAAGGAGAAGCATAGTGGAGGATTGGTTGGACATTTTGGTCGTGATAAAACCCTTGGTTTGGTTAGTGAGAATTATTATTGGCCACAGTTGCAGCAAGATGTGAAGAAGTTTGTACAGAGTTGCCGAGTATGTCAGATGGCGAAAGGAGTGAAGCAGAATACAGGATTGTATCAGCCATTACCTGTACCAGAGAAGCCTTGGGAGGATATCAGCATGGACTTTGTTCTTGGTTTACCGAGGACACAGCGGGGACACGATTCAATTTTTTTGGTAGTTGACAGATTTTCAAAGATGGCACATTTTATTCCCTGCAAGAAGACTAATGATGCTGTTCATATAGCATAATTGTTTTTCAGAGAAGTAGTTAGACTTCATGGTTTGCCAAAGACCATAGTTTCAGATCGGGACACTAAGTTTGTTGGGTATTTCTGGCGTACATTGTGGAAGAAGTTGAAGACAGATTTGAAGTTCAGTTCATCACATCATCCACAGACTGATGGACAGACAGAGGTGGTGAATAGGAGTTTGGGAAATCTACTGAGATGTTTGGTTGGGGATAAGCCAACAGGATGGGATTTGATTTTACCACAGGTAGAATTTGCATACAATAATTCTGTCAACAGGAGCACTGGTAAATCACCATTCCAGATTGTATATGGAAGTAGTCCAAGAAATGCATCTGAATTGAGAAAGATAGATAAAGGAGAAATAAGTAGTGCTGAAGCTGAGGATTTTGTAGAACACTTGAAGAACATCCATGAAGAGGTGAGGAAGCATATTACCAAGATGAATGCATAGTATAAGGCTAAGGCAGATGAGAAAAGGAGGTATAAATAATTTCAAGTTGGTGATGAAGTCATGGTTCATTTGCGGAAGGAGCGGTTTCCAGTTGGTACATATAACAAGATGAAAATGAAGAAGTTTGGACCATGTAGGATACTGAAGAAACATGATTCAGGAAATGCATATGAGGTAGAATTACCTACCGAGCTAAATATTTCACCAGTGTTTAACATTTCAGATCTGACAGAGTATCATGAAGGAGGTGTTGAAGATGAGATCATAGCAGCACAGTGGAGTATTCCAGCAACTAGTTCAGACACTAAGGAGATTGAAGATATACTGGATAGTCATGTTGGAAAAAGCACAAAGAACAGGACATATGAAGAATATTTGGTCAAATGGAAAGGATGACCTATTGAAGATTCATCATGGTTGACAAAGGAGGAGGTTAGCCATCTTGGTTTTCCTCTGCACACCTGAGACGTGACAGGGTCACTTCTCAAATTATCCCGGGTGTCTGATGCAGGAGCATCCTGGGTGTAAGAGCAATCTTGCATCACCCAAAAATATTTTTATTTTTGTATTCAATAAGGGCTATTTTGTGCAGAGCTGCTATTTATGGAAAGTTACTATTTTTGGCAATTTTCGTATGTGCTCAAAATGATCTGATTTCTTTCTTGGAGGTTCATTTTGGTCATATAAGTCTGCCAGTAAAGTTTCATTGCCAGATCAAGTGTATATTGAAAGATATTGAAGATTTTCGGTATTGGCAGCAGGGTACAGAAACTTTGAACTCAGTTTTGAAGGCTTTAGAGGCCCCGAATGAGGTCAAAAATTTGGGTGACGAGTGCTTGCGCCGGTCAAGCCTGTAGAGCACTTCGTGGCAATGGGGTTATAATAGCCGAGCGGGTCAACTGGTGATGACTTATGGTCTTCGGAAGTTGGGCCACCTGAAATGGCGGAAAATAATTTTCTTCAAAATTTCTGTTCAGGTTTCAAAGGTTATCTTGAGCTGACTATGATGTAATAAAATGTAAAATAAAATAATTCTAAGTTTGGTCGGCCTTATTGGCTAAAAATTCTGGAACCTTCCCAGGCGGTGGAAAATTGCCTATATAAAGAAGGCTGTATTATTGTCTTAGGCAGTTCAGAATAGTTCTGGGTAGTAGATCTGCGTAATTGATTTGAGGCTTTGTCCTATAGAATGTTGTAAGGAATGCCCATGTGGCTTTGCATATTGTAATTCTGAAAGTTTGTAATTCCACATTTGTGGAGATAATAAGAAGCCAATTTTCTGTTCTTGCATATTATTGTTGTTGTTCCTCTATTTCTGTTATGTGTTTGTGGTATTAAGGGGAGCACCCTTCATCACATATATTATTTAAGTTGATGTTGCATGAATTATCTACTTCACACACTTGTAAACTATGAGGAGGGCGATAAAGAAGCATATCCTCCCATGGCCTACATTATTGAAGCGACGGGAGGGGATGCTTCTTTATGGATATCCTTGTAGTATACAAGTGCATGAAGTATATAAATTCATTCAGCATCAAACTAAAATAATGTAAGTTATACATGAAAATATTCTATTAAATTCTTTCAAATCCCTGAATTTGATGAGCTAATAAAAGGTAAAATATTTTGTCAATAATATAGACTGAAGAAAGAGACCAACTATGATGGTCTCTTGAGTTATGTTATCTTTAGTCCTAGCTACTGGGTAAGGCCTGGAAGACTTATACCTGTTGATCGTCGAGAATAATCACCACCTTGCATTTATGTACACTGCAAAGTATCCAATATAATTGATCCCAGTCTCACAAAAACATTTTACACTTGTGTAGCTCATCAATACTAGAGGCCTGAAGTAATTTATTATGATCACTATCACATTTTGTGCATGGATGAGAAACAATATCCAAAGTTTCTAGATTCTGAAAAGAGGTATGAGTGGAGGCCAAAGAAGGGATATTTGTGAAGGTTTTATAGATGTATGTTACCGAATCATCATCTCTACACTGGTACTCAATCTGGCCTCCACTCCATATATGTCTTCTCAGAATGTAAAAACTCTCCATCATTGATTCCCATCATTTTTTCAACATCTCCATGGACTGAGACCTTAAATTATTGAGCTTCTCTTTGTTTTGAGAATAGTTTAACATTCTCTACTTAACAGGGCCAACCACGTGAAGATAGAAGCTCATTTGGCCCCTCCTAGGAGCCTCTTATGACCCTTTATGATATTTTAAGACCTCTAAGATGTATTCTTAGGGATCGTAAAGGGTCGTAAAGGGTCATAAGGGGTCTTGGGACACAACAAATTTAGAAACATAAATGTAAGCATCATCGTCAAATTTTTTTGGAGACACAACATAATTGAGTGGTATACGTAGATGATGCAAAGAAACCACTACTCCTCCAGTTCTGAGTTGACACTATGGGATCCAAAAACCATAGATAATGAATCTATGGTTTTTGGATCCCGTAGTGTCAACTTAGAACCAAAGGAGTAGTGGTTGCTTTGCATCATTTGGGTATACCACTCAATTATGTTGTGTCTCCAAAAAATTGTGACCATGATGCCTACATTTATGTTTCTTAGCTATTGTGATATCTACATCATAGTCTATAGTTGTTGCAGTAGTAGAGCCTATCCACAATAGAAAGGAAGACATCTTTCTAGCCTGGGTCTAGATCCTACCCCAATTGTTGAAGGATCCAGGTCTAGGCTAGAAAGATGTCTTCCCATTTTGTTTAAGCCATATTCCTTGATCTTGTCAAACTTCCTTGGTATGGTAGGCCTGCTCTTTGTAGTACTCTTCTTCAATCTATGTTTGACGATAAGCATCTTATTCTTCTTCCTAATTGTAGCTAGTGCTTTCTTTTTATCAGGATTCAACTCCTTTTCCCCCATCTCATCATCCTCGTCACCCTCAGCTGCCATCCTAAGCCCTTCTTCCCTCTCCAGTTCTTCAAGCCTTTTCAAGATATCTGGATCAATAAAGTCTACAACATTGTGTCCATCCATGATCTCAAGAATATCATCATCTTTCCAATCTTCATTTGCCAAAATATACCACTTCTTCAAGCTTGCAGAGTAATCTTATTAATAAAAGAACTCTTGCCAACATTAGGGTACCCATAGATCAAAATAGTTGATGTTATTGGTGCTTGTGCTCAAGGATATCGATTCACTTTTTTGAAATAGCCAAATCATTTTTATTTTGATTGTAGAGAAAAGGAGCGAGAGAAAAGGAGCAGGTGAAAGCTGATCGAGAGCGAGAGAAGGCATTGCATTTTATTTGATCATGAATGCTCTCTAAAATGACCAATCATGTTTTCTATTCGATTCTTTTTGGTACTTTTTTTCCCATATTCAGTAGATAAAAATCATGGCGGAAACCACTTAGCCATCTTTTTGATGTTCTAGGTATTTTACAAAGATACAGGTATGTGGATTTATCATTCAGTTGCTTGCAGTTATTGGTCAAATGAAAATATTTTGTCAAGTTGAAAGGGCAAGATATCAGTTTGGTGTTTTCAGTTTATGTTAAAAGTTGATTTGGTAAAATCCTCAAAAAACACACTACATGTTCTAAAATGTAAAGAAGTTGAATGTTAAATGTAAGATATACATTTCATCCATAGTAATCAAAAGAAAGGACATGAAACTTATAAGGAGATTTACCAATCCAAAAATATAAGTGAATAGAAAACATGATTGGTACCTTATGAATTGGTTTTTGAGGTGCACAATCTTCATCAATCTCCTCAGAAGAAGACCCCTCATCATGAAAAATGCATTTAACACAATTTTTTTTTTTACAAAACTGAACCAATGGCATGTTTAGAACAAAGAAATAGAATGGTAATAATATGCTAAAAATTCTATTATGTTTAATACACGCCAAAGGACCAGTCCCAACAATTCTTAAAAATACTTTATCTGATATGATAATAACATGCTAATTAAATGGATAAAGGTGTTATCTGCATTTAATCTGCCAATTAATAATTACACAAAAAACAAATTTACAAAATGAACCAATGGCATGTTCTTCATGTGGTACAAAGAATATTTGGCTATCAAATATTCCTTCGTGAAAGTTGAGCACGAGAGAAGGTATGTGATTTCTTCATCTTTGATTGGTATCTTTGACGGGCAACTTCTTTCGAGCCTCTAGCATCATATTTGACCACAAATTTCAAATGCATTGCATTTTATTTGATCATGAATGCTCACTGAAATGACCGTATTCTACTGGTGTCGTGCCCTAGCCTGTGCTTTATCTCTATTATTTGATATTATTGGTGCTTGTGCTCAAGGATATCGATTCACTATTTTGAATTGTTTGGATCATTTTGGTCGTGATTGTTCCTGTAAACAGTCAAGAAATGTAACTGTCTAATGATTATATGTAATGTTGAATGGATTAAATGCTTTATTCTTGGTAGAAGTGAATGGAAGGAATAGTGTTGGTGTTAGGTTTCATTTATTATTGAATTCAATGGTTTACAAGATGTGTTGAGGAGTTTTCTTCTTGTTTAATGTTAACTATTCTTGCACAATCCACTCATACAACAGTGAAATGCTATGTGATTGACAATTTTATACAACTAGTTTAGTTTTGTAAAAAAAATTTCGTGTTTACTTTTTTTTTCTATCTTTTCCATTTGATAACCACAGTCAACATTTCAAAATAGTGAATTGATATCCTTGAGCACAAGCACCAATAACATCAAATAATGGAGATAAAGCATGGGCTAGGGCATGACACCAGTAGATTAAAACTGAACCAATGACATGTTTACAACAAAGAAATAGAATGATAATAATATGCTAAAAATTCTATTCTATTTAATACACGCCAAAGGACCAATCCCAACAATTTTTAAACATACTTTATCTGATATGATGAATTGTTAATAAAGGTCTAGTTCTGTAGACTGCTAGCACAAAGGATGATTTGACCTAGCCAAATCTTCCTTGTACCACACAAAAAATTGTGTGATAACTATGTCTACTCTAACCTTAATTGTTTAAGAATTCATCATATCAGATAAAATATGTTTAAAAATTGTTAAGAGTTCTATTATACCTTTGTTGTAAACATTCCATTGGTTTTGAATTGTTTGGATTCATTAAAGGATACAAAACCCTTCATTTTGGGGTTATTATGTGTGGATTCAAATGTAAGTTTGATTTGGTTAATGTTTAGAAGAGATCAATAAAGTATTTAAAGACAATCTTACATGTTTGGAGAGGTTTGAGAGGCACTTATCATGACTGAACCCTCACAAACATCGGCATAGACTAGTTTTACTAAGTTTCCTTTCTCTATTTTGAAGTTTCCTTTCTTTTCCGCAGGGGTGCATTCAAAGGGTTCATTGACAAAATGATCCTTTGAATGGTTACTATGAATATGCATGATTTGATATAGTATATTTCTCATTTTACTTGAAGTTTGGAATAGCTTGTGCAAGGGTGACATTACTTTTGATCTATTTGGTTGCGATTGTTCCTCTACATAGTCAGGAAATGTAACTGTCTAATGATTATATGTAATGTTGAATGGATTAAATGCTTTATTCTTGGTAGAAGTGAATGGAAGGAATAGTGTTGGTGTTAGGTTTCATTTATTATTGAATTCAATAGTTTCAAAGATGTGTTGAGGAGTTGCTCCTTGTTTAATGTTAATTGTTCTTGCACAATCCACTCATACAATAGTGAAGTTACAAAACTAAACCAATGACATGTTTACAATAAAGAAATAGAATGATAATAATATGCTGAAAATTCTTTTCTATTTAATACATGCCAAAGGACCATTCCCAACAATTCTTAAACATACTAGTTATCTGCTATGATGAATTGTTAATAAAGGTCTAATTCTGTAGACTGCTAGCATGAAGGAAGATTTGATCTAGCCAAATCTTCCTTGTACCACACAAAAAAATGTGTGATAAATATGTCTATTCCAAGCTTAATTGTTTAAGAATTGTTGGGAGTTCTATTAGACCTTTGTTGTAAACATGCCATTGGTTTTCAAATGTTTGGATTCATGTTTGTTGATATTACTGGCACGTTTAATGATGTCATTGTATATTGCTGAGATGCTCACTGAAATGACCACATTATACTAGTGTCATGCCCTAGCCCGTGCTTTAATCCATTATTTGATGTTATTGGTGCTTGTGCTCAAGGATATCCATTTTTTTGAAATGTTGACTGTGGTTATCAAATGGAAAACCCATGAGCTTCTAGCTAGGCACCATTTGTATTGATAGCTTAGCACATCAACTGTATTGTATCAGTGATAGTTGAGACTTTGTTAAA
Organism: Chamaecyparis obtusa; assembly: GCA_027943335.1. Lineage (NCBI taxonomy): Eukaryota > Viridiplantae > Streptophyta > Pinopsida > Cupressales > Cupressaceae > Chamaecyparis > Chamaecyparis obtusa. The sequence goes on from BSBK01003899.1 coordinate 286,546, forward strand.
AGGAAATAGGACAAAGAATGATTTTGATTTATTTTCTCTATTTTGATCCCTAAGTGGCTTACAACCCTAGAGAAGTATATGCAAATTTATAGATGTAGTTGCAGGATACATAGTAGCCAATAATTCAAAAGAAATCCATGCATCCAATTTGAATAACAATTAATACAAAGAAATAGGGTCCTCCAATGGCCTAATCATCTGGACCTTGACTGTCCCCTCAACCACTGACCCTTCAAAACTGGGTTATCATGCAATCAGTGAGTGATCCTTCATTCTCCTAGTTTTCCCTACATCCAAACATATTGGAAATACACAATGCAATGATAAAAAGTCTTTCACAATCCCCCTTCCCTCAAGGAACACTATAAACCATCCCTTCCAAGTAGCATTTCATTGTTGTATGAGTGGATTGTGCAGGAACAATTAACATTAAACAAGGAGAAAACTCCTCAACACACCTTGGAAACCATTGAATGGGCAAGAAATCAGTTTGGAGACATTTGTTGTAAACATGCCATTGGTTCAGTTTTGTAAATTTTTTTTTTTGTGTTAAATGCATTTAAATGGAACATTAAGCATAGTAATAATATGCTTAATCTATTAGTAATTGGCAGATTAAATGCACATAAAACCTTTATCAATTTAGCATGTTATTATAAGATACTAAAGAAGACCTACTATTTGTCAAAGAAATCTTCACTGTCCTCCACAATGAAGACAATGAAGATTGACCTCCTGCCCCACAACAAAGAACATTGTAATAAGAATAAGATATAAAGTAGTGTTAGAATAAACTTTGAACAAAGACATGTAATGCTTATGTTAATGATCTAAAAAGCTACAAATATAGGAATTGAAAAAGAAGATAGTGCCAAGAAACATTTTCACAAATATGAAAAGTGAGGAAAAGTAATAACATTAACAATGCCAAGATTCACATCATTAAATTTTACCCATGGATGAGTTTCTGCAGTGGGTTTCCCAGCATCAAAAATATGTTGAGTTGCATTTGAGCTGTAACTAAGAGTATAATGTAGAACATACCCTAAAATTTGAAAGTGTTCTCTAGCCTGGCAATTCAAAATTCAATCTAGGCAAGCATCAGTAAGTGAAATAAATTATAGACATCAACATCAACATCATCATATCATTAGACATAAATTATAGACATCAACATCAACATAATCATAATCATTTGGAGGGTATTCATTTTGGATAGTACTATGTTTCTTGAAAGTTTTTGTGATGCTTCTAAACTTTAAAGACATATTTTATGGCTTAATGATAATATAGATTAGTGTTTTATTTTCTGATTTAAAATCTTTTCAATAGAATCATGGAATGTTGTTGATCATTCATAGTCTTGAAGATACTTTTCTTCTATTTGATGTATCCTGAATTCATTGAGTTCTAGTACAGGTGAATTGCCTAAATTGAATAATTTCCAGAGTTAAATTTTTGTTTACCTATGTAAGCTTCACATTATTCTTTGCTTGTTTTGATTCTCAAGTCCTAACGTTGTTTCTCAATGTGATATAGATTGACCAAAAGATGGTTCAATTGGTCCTCTCTTTCTATTTAATCATTTAAGTTCTTCATGGTGTAAGTGTCAATATGTTATAATCCAACCAACATGTCATACCCCCACTTCTGACAAACCTCATATCATGAAAATCACAGCCAAAGACTTGGGTGATCAACATACACAAACAATGATTACCCTTAGGAAACAATGATCATTAATATTCATTAATGGCAGGTGGTGATTCCTTGGTGATAAAGGCATTGACAACATTCATCTTCTTAACCAAGTCATGGGTGGTGATCCTTGAAATAACACAATTAGTAAAAGGAAATAACAACATAACATAATTTGGAGTGAGGAAGAAGGAAAATTGGAAAACAAAATATGGAATAATTTGGTTGGAATTGGAGAAGAATTCAGAAATAAACTTGAATTAGAAAAAAGCCAAGTTATCAAGTTCTTTGTTTGAGGCTGGGTTCCGGTTCTACTTTTGTTCTCCTCTAGGTTTGACTTGGGTGCACCTGCAGTATTATAAATATGATACACAAGATATTTTATTCATAATTTTATAGGCTAACTCATTATTATGGTAACATGGGTATGACCACACTCCATGCTTAATGGTACCCGACATGGAGTGTGGTTCAAATGAAGTTGAACCAAATGCCGACCCTGATGGCTATGATCATGATGAAGATGAATATGAATATTAAATCTAAAATATGGCTTGTAATTTGAATTTTCATTGTGAATGAAGAAACTATAGATTCAAGTTGACTCATTCTATGTTTTAGTATATTTGTTCCCTAGATCTACCATATTATATGTGCAGCTTGTAAGGGACATCTTCTACTCATCTATGTATCAGAGCTCGATAAGAGTTCTTAGGAGAAAGACAAGATGTCAGAGGGATATGGAGAAACCAATCTCAAAATACCACTTGAAGCCTTGCAATGTTGAGAGTGGGATAAAGGCTACACTTGAGACCCTATATAAGGAACAATATTATTGAGCTTCACTTTGTTTCAAGAATAGTTTTATATTCTGTACTAAACAGGGCCAACCACGTGAAGGTGGAAGCTCATTCCCCCCCCCCCCCTAACATCACTCTAAATTCCCCATTAACATCTAACATTCATTCATTATTTTATCCATTAATAAAATGTAATATTCATTAATTATCACATGATAATATTCATTAACATTCATTAACACATTAATAAAATGTAAAATTCATTAATTATCACATGATAACATTCATTAACACATTATAAAAGTTATGAACATTCAATACCACATAATTAAATTCATTGCCATATAAAAATCAGTCATTATCAATTAAGGTGCATAGATGAAAATCATTTCTTTTTTTTCTTTTGATTTCTAGTTTTTAAGAAGTAATCGCTAAGAGGAGAATCGATATTATCATGATCATCTCCCCTCGCATTAGATCTCAATGCACACCTAGTTATTTGTTGATGCAAAGGGGGGTCATCTGCAATAACATATAAAAGGGTTAAATTAAAAACATTTTATTATAATTTAAAACATTTTAAAGTATTTCAGTACTTTAAAGGCCATAATCATATAGCTCTTTATCTAATCTAGTCACATCATCAACATCGAGGTCAGTTTGTCTGGCCTCGGCCTCAACCTCAACCTGCTCATTAACAACGGCCTCTACACTCTCTACACCTGCAATACAAATTGTTACATTAATCCAAACACCAATTGCAATTAAATTTGTATTACTACACCAATCAATTTAAGATGTTTACTTGTATTACTCTGATGCACATCCTCATTGTCATCAACACGCATAGGTTTTGTACGGCTAGAATCGGCAGGCTGCATTTCAATTTCATACACATTCATGTTATCATTATTTTCTTACTTAAAACAAATTTACTCACTTTATGTTGGAACTTAACATCAAATAAACTAATTGGTAAATAGTTAAATTTGAAATATCATCTATTTAGCTTACTTACTGCAACAGATCCATCAGTAGAACCTTGTGCACTTGTTAGTCTTTCTGCCATAGATTTATAGCCTTGTTGGAAGCCAATTCTCTTGTCCTCTTTTGTGAAACTTATATTGAACTCCGTGCCCTACATTTTTAATTGGTATCGTCAAATTTTATTTTATTGTTTCATCAAAACAATAAAGATTTCAAATTATAAATAAATATTATAAAGATCAAAGTATTATTTTCGGTGTTAAAATCCATCTACAGATTGTATGTTTCCTCATTTAATTCTAACAATATTAACACTTACAACTCATGCAACAAGTTTGGAATAACCACCAGAGCCTAGCTTGTGTTGCCCGTGCTTTTGTAGTCTTGCCTTTGTTGCCTTTGATGTGTCAAACAATCTATGAAGAGATTGAAATATGTTAGTTCATATAAATATGAAGAGTATTTTTAGTACACAATTACATTCTTAACAGTATCACATACCTTCTTTCGTTCTCTAGTGGTGTATTTCCTTTTTTTATTTTAGTTTTCTCATTCGCATCTAGAATAAGAGATTTACACTCTAAATCAGGAATGCGAGGGGGGCATAGGTAATTTGGGTTTCTAGTTAATGTACACCTGTACTGGTCCCTAATATACCTCAAACATAACCTAGCTTTTTGAAGGAGCTTACCCTTCTCAAATGCATGAGGTCCAAAATTTTTTGTCGTACTCTCTATGAGAGCATCCTTTAACTTTTGATTTTGGGTTTTCCACCTTTTAAGAAAAAATAGTGTTAGATTAAAAAATGAAGTGAAATTACCTTTAATATAGTTTAAGAAATGGATGTAATGATAACTATCCTAGCATTGATATGAAATCAAAATAGTGGATTGGGGTTTTAGTTTGGATATGATGTTCCACCCTGTATAGATGGTGGGCCTGAATATCCACAAACACTCGTCACTAAGTTTACCATAAAAAACATCATTCCCTACAAAATAACCATGGGATCATTAGTCGAAGGATATAATGGTATAAAATAAGAATACAATAGATGTAAGCTTCTCATATTGAATGCAAGGTGTAATTAACATACGATTGTATAGTAAAAGAAAGGTCCAATCTTTAAAGTACCTAGAAGTTTTGCTATTTTTAAGGGAACTCCTTCTTCGTCGCTCACAAGCAATATGCAATCCTTCACTGTTCCCGTACTAGGAATACTAGTACATCCAGAAAAATCACCATAAAGTGATGCATCCCCTGTTGCATAAATTGAATCCATTATGAAATGGCCCTAAGAAAGAACACTTCAAGGGAAATAAACATAGATATAATGACAAATAAAATAAAATCTCTGTACGAGTAGGTGGTACCATGACGTCTATGGCCATGCTATGTGTTGCTGACATTGCAGGACGCAATACATCTGAGCATGCCATCATATGAGGTGGAAATAGTAAATGATCATTGACACGTGCTGAAGAATAAGATTGTTAGAGCATAATAAAAGCAGTGATTAGCATGGACAATATTGTTAGAGAGTAAAAAAAAATATAGTCCAACATGTGATCTACCTGAACCAGCTACAGTACCCTCATCATGGCCGTGAGGATCAAAATTATGCAAAAAAAGATATAAAAGCAACACATCTGCTTATTTTTTAATGACATAAAAGAATAGTATAACATAAAAAATATCATTGACCTTTTTTTATAATTAAAAATTACATTAATACTTACTCAATAATTTTGAGATAGGTGCATTAGTTTAGTTGCCCTCTTTTGTGACTCAGGAGTCAGAGGGAATATAGATGCCAATTCAGCCACTCTTTTTCCAATTTTGTGGAGGAATTTTTTAATTGCAGAGGCCAGGTCATCACAAATAGTGAAATCAATAGCTAGCTCCTCATCAAAGGACTCCTCTTCAGGGATTGCAGGTTCCTTTCCCTTTCTCTGCTGACCACTTGTCTGTGACAACAATATGACTAACACTATTAGAATTAATCTGAAATAGTGATGAAAAGAATATAATAAAAAAAATAATTTAACATTTTGCTTCTATCTAATTTGTAGTACAATAACAAAGAGGTTTACCTACTGGGAAGAAGTGCATGCACGATCATCATTGTCCCCTCTACATGGTTGCTCCATATTGTGGCCCTATGTTATTATTTAAAGTTAACCAATAATTAGAAAGGACTACATTAATAAATTTCATTAGAAGATGATGATGGAGATGAGGTGGATGGTGAGGAGACTCTCTAAATGTGGCTGGCAAAAAAACTCAATTATTTAATGGTACATAGTATGTACCTATACCCCAATGATAGTGACATCATTTGTATTTATATAATTCAAATTATAATCAATAAGTAGCTCTTCTCTTGCACTTATTGATTTTATCATACATACAAATACATGATTTCCCTCATGCGCCTCAAATATGCAATTGGGTTGCTTAATAGCTGATAGAGGTCGTGTGCTATTTATAAAACCTACAATATTCCCTGATGCTTTTGGCCTTCCGTCAATGTATGTAGCGACTCTTTTACTTTTCTCATTGTCTTTTTGTTGAATATATTTTTCTGAGAGTACATACCTATGCATACTTTTTTTATATCGAGCAATTTGCATCCAACTTTTGTATTCATAACAAGCAACATACTCCATCAATTTAACAACTTTGTTGTAAGAGACCTTTATTCCATCCATGGAAAATAGGCCCAAACCATGTATTGACAATGGTGCAATATGATATATCTTGCCTTTAACACTAAAATCAGTGTTTATTGGAGGAAGTTCCTTGGGGAACCATTGTTTCTATAGATTTTGGTACCTAGAGGGCACCTCAATGTCGCCTTTGGTCTCATCATCATAAGAACATGACCCCCCTTGAACAAGGAAAAATTTCATGCATTTATTGAATTTCCTTCTAGTCTTTTGACCTCTAGTTGATCTTCCTAATTCAGACATACTACATGTGACACAAGGTAGGGAGCAAGAGGGGCCAAACAATGGTGCACCCTAATGATCTAAGCCTGCTCAACATATGCAGAAGCAAACAAACACAATAGTGAGAGAGAGAATGCAAGATCTTTCTAATATTTTCATCCAATAGAACCATACATGCCAGGCTGTAAGGCCTTCCTGGTTATGGCCTGATATTAAAATGAATTTAGAAGTCCTAAAAAATGTGAGGATCTGTCAAAAACTCTAATTCTATCTTCTATCAAACTCCTATCAAAACTCTCCTAAAACTGCCTCCCTAAACTACAACCAAACAACTACATTTATACAAGAAGCTACCGAACTGAGTTAGCCTTCAGATCCACAATTAATAGAAGAAATAGTCAGATCTAGGACCACATGCTTCCCAATGATGAATATCAACATTAAATCCATGATCCAATTTAAATGCACAAGTCAGCCACAATAGAAACTAAAACTAAACCCATCGGTGAGAAAGATAATCGAGCAATGGAGAAGCAATGCCGAGTGCCAGTAAAACAACCGACCACCTAGGAGATAACCAACCACACTTGGTAACCAAAGGAAACTGACCAAATACTGACCAAATTGGTCAAAGCAGGAACCGAGAAACACAGACAAAGTTCAAATTGTTTTTGGTGACACAGGATTGCCAAGGACTCGAAATGCTCCTGCATGAGACACTTGGGGTTAATTTGAAATGATTCTCTAAATCATTTGGTAGGTTTGGTCTGAGCTGCATCCAAATTAGACTAATAAATCCATGAACTATCTTCCATCGGTCTATTCTTCCACTTTACTAGATATTCCATATACTATTTTCCTCTTGTACTCTTGCCAACTCTTTCCTTCAAAATCTGTTCAATTTCTTCATTCTTCTTCTTAAGATGTTTTGTCAGTACTGTCACTTATTCATCAGGTTCATGATACTCATACAAATTAGAAATGTTGAAAATCGGTGATATGTCCATGTCATCATGTAACTCAATTTCATATGCATTTCCACTGTCAAATTTCTTCAAAATCCACCAAGGTCCAAACTTCTTCATCTTCAGCTTCCCATATGTTCCAACAAGAAATTGACCTTTCTTAAAATGAACCATCACTTCATCACCAACATCAAAAGTTTTATGTCTCCTTGATCTATCAGCTTTGTCTTTGTATTTTTGATTATTGTCTTCTAGCTTCAGCTTCACATCTTCATGCAATGTCTTCATGTACTCAACAAATTTTACTCCTTCAACACTTCTCTTATTCTCATCAGCAATGTCTCTCAAATTAGATATTCCTCTCACTTGTGTGCCATTCACAATCTTAAATGGTGTCTTTCCAGTACTCCTATTCACTAAATTATTGTATGCAAACTCTGCTTGTGCCAACATAGAATCCCAATTACTCGGTGTGTCTCCAACTAAGCATCTCAAAAGATTTCCCAAACTTCTGTTCACAACTTCAATCTATCCATCGGTTTGTGGGTGAAATGTAGAACTATATTTCAACTCAGTGCCAAATTTCTTCCAAAGGGTTTTCCAAAAGTATCCAACAAATTTACTATCTTGGTCAGAGATAATACTCCTCGGTAATCCATGCAATCTGACAATTTCCTTAAAGAAAAGATCTGCTACAAGTACTACATTTGATGTCTTTCTACATGGTATAAAATGTGCCATCTTTGAAAATCTATCCACAACAACAAATATAGAATCATTACCTCTTACTGTCTTTGGTAAGCCAAGAACAAAATCCATACTAATGTCAATCCAAGGTTTCTCAGGAACAACAATCGGTGTATACAATCCAGTATTCTGACTTACTCCTTTTGCAACTTGACAAATTCCACAACTTTTAAAATTTTTTTGAACATCTTTATACAACTTTGGCCAATGGTTTTTCTCCTTAAGCAAATTCCATGTTTTATCAATACCAAAATGTCCAGCCAAACCACTACTATGTTTCTCCTTCATCAAATTAGATCTCATTACTCCTCTCGGTATACACAACTGAACACCTTTAAACAACATACCTTCCTGAATAAAATATTCATCCCATTTAGTATCTTGTTGATCTTGAATAGGTTCTCTACACTTTCTCCATGGCTCAAAAAAATCAGGGTTAAAATCATAAGAATCTCTCATCTCATCAAAACCAAGAACTTCAATTTTCATCTTGGTCATCAAAGATCTTCTTCTACTCAATGCATCAGCAACTCAATTAGTGACCCCACTCTTATCCTTTATCACAAATGTGTAACTTTGCAAATACTCAACCCATTTCATATGTCTCTGATTCAACTTATTCTGACTACCCAAATATTGTAATGCCTTATGATCATTATACAACACAAACTCACTTGGTATCAAATAATGTCTCCATTTCTTCAGTTCTTGAACAATAGCATAGAATTCTTGATCATACACAAAATATTTCCTTCTAGCATCATTCAACTTTTCACTAAAGAAAGCAACATGTTTACCTTCTTGACTCAACACAAATCCAATTGCACTTCCACTTACATCACATTCCACTTGAAATACTTTACTAAAATCAGGTAATGCCAAAATAGGTAATTCAACAACCTTCTGCTTCAAGGTCTCAAAAATTTTGTCAGCTCCATGTGTCCACTTGAATTCTCTTTTGTCTCCTCTCATAGTTTCAGTCATAGCATTATAAATTGAATTGAAATTCCTTATGAACTTTTAGTAAAAACTTGCCAAACCATGAAATGATCTTACCTCACTAGCATTCATAGGTGTAGGCCAATTCAAAATAGCTTCAACCTTTTTAGGATCCATCTTCAAACCATCAGCTGAAATAACAAATTCCAAATACACAATCTCCTCTTTCATGAATGAACACTTTTTCAGATTTATCAACAACTTTTCCTCTTTCAATCTCTACAAAATTTGTCTAACATGCAACAAATGTTCTTCTTTGGTCTTACTGAATATCAAAATGTCATCAAGATATACAATAAAAAATGTACCCAAGAATTTCTTCAAAACTTCATTCATCAGTCTCATAAAAGTATTCGGTGCATTAGTTAAACCAAAGGGCATAACCAACCACTCATACAAACCTTCTTTTGTCTTGAAAGAAATCTTCCATTTATCACCTTCTCTAATTTTGATCTGATGATACCCACTTTTCAAATCAATTTTGGTGAAATACTTTGCTCCAGTCAAACTATCCATTATGTCATCCATTCTCGATATAGGAAACCTATACTTCATTGTTATCTTATTGATTGCTCTGGAATAAGTACACATTCTCCATTCTCCATTCTTTTTAGGTGCCAATACAACAGGAAATACATGACTCAAACTTTCTCTGATCAAACCTTTCTCCATTAACTCTTGAATCTATCGGTTCAATTCTTGATTCTCGGTAGGTGTTGACCGATGAGGTGCCTTATTCGGTAAACTAGCTCCAAGGACCAGATCCATACAATGATCAATGCTTCTTTTCAGTGGAAAACCATCAAGTACATTATCATAAATGATGTCACTATACTCGGTGAGTAACTTATCAATCTCCTCAGGGACATTATCCTCTATTTTCTTACTCGGTTTGTTAGGGATCACAGAAAAACATACATCATTCTTCTTCCAAGAGTTAACAAACTTTCTTCCCTCCATCAATCAAAATTTCATAGATGTGCAAACATTACTAACAGGTTCTTCCATCAATGGTAATAAGATTTGTTTCTTTCCATCAACCACAATAGTATACTTATGCAATCTCCCATCATATATAGAATGTCTATCATATTGCCAAGGTCTACCCAACAAAATATGACAACAATCCATAGGCATGATATCACATAACACCTTATCATATTACTTTCCAATCTTCAAATTCACATAACATTGTTCACTTACTAGGAGTGTATACTCATCTTTGATCCATGAAATATGATAGGGCTTCAGATGTACCAACCTTTCCAACTGCAATTTTGTGACCGTCTCCTCAGATGCCACATTGTCTGAGCTACCACTATCAATGGTTACCTTCCAAAATTTATCAGAAACTCTACATCTGGTCTTGAGAAAAATTTTCCTTATCAGATCTTCCTTTTTGCTTTCATTCCACAGTGCTCTCCTTACCATCAAGTTATTTTCTTTCTCAGGTTCATTCGGTGACTCTTCTTGCACCAAAGCATTTCTACTACTACCAACCTTCTTACTAGCATGTTTACATTCAAAAGATCTATGTCCTTCTTCTCCACAATTGTAACAAGTTCCTTGGAAACTTCCTCTACCATAACCACCTCAGTAGTTACTGCCTCTACCTTCAGATGAACTTTCACCTTTCCACTCGGTCTTGCCTTTGTCTAGATTTGTCTTTTCTAGTTTAGATCTACCATTTTCACTATTAGATATACCTCTTCCTCTAGGGAATCTACCACCTCGACCTCTTTGTCTTTGCTCATGTCTTTTGTTCAATTTCTCCTCGACCTTCAAAGCAAATTGATAAGCCTCTTCAATGTTCTCCAACTTGACCATACTAATTTCATCTTGGATCGAAACTCTCAAACCATTTAGGTATCTACTAATTCTTTCCACATCATCTTCATCATGTCTAGATCTGATATCTAATCTATAGAATTCCTCAATATACTCTTTTACCGAGCTATCTTTCTACCTCAAACTTTGCATTCACCGAACTAGGTTAATCTGATAATCACAAGGTAAGAACTTTCCTTTCAAGTTGTTCACCATTTTATTCCATACCTTATTTTTGTGTTTTCCTTTCCTCTTCCTATCCAATTGTAGATGTTCCCACCATAAGGATGCATGAATTTTCAACTTTGTGCTTGCAATCTTCACCTTCTTGTCCTTAGGAATGTTTTCATACTCAAAATACTTTTCCATCTCAGTGACTTGGTCCACCAATTCATCAGAATCTAGCTCTCCACCATACTCAGGAGGATTGAAATGTGGTGTTGACTTCAGACTTGTCAAAGCCTTCAAAAATCTTTCTTCACCTTGATCCATAATAGGTGTAGGTTTTGCATTTGCCTATTCTTCCTCAACTTCATCATCACTAACATCTTCAAGATGTCTGCCTCTTCTTTGGGTTGTTTCAACAACTTCTAACCTAGAAAAAATCTGCCTTAGCATATCTGCCAATCCTGGATCTACATCTCACCTCTCATGAACCATCTTGACAACCCTCTGCAATTGCAGGTCAGATTGCAATCTGCTACCCCACAACAATCAACTAGGGCTTCAAGAGGAACCTACAAATCTAGATCCTCAAACCTAGATCAAGATCTCACCTCACTCTGATACCACCTGACGCAAAGTAGGGAGAAAGAGGGGCCAAATAATGGTGCACCCTAATGATCCAAGCTCACTCAACACATGCAGAAGCAAACAAACACAACAATGAGAGAGAGAATACAAGATCTTTCTAATATTTTCATCCAATAGAACCATACATGCTGGACTGTAAGGCCTTCCTGGTTACAACCTGATATTACAATGAATTCAAAAGTCCTCAACCATGTGAGGATCTTTCAAAACCTCTAATTCTATCTTCTATCAAACTCCTATCAAAACTCTCCTAAAACTGCCTCCCCAAACTACAACCAAACAACTACATTTATACAAGAAACTACAGAACTGATTTGGCCTTTAGATCCACAATCAATGGAAGAAATGGTCAAATCTAGGACCACATGCTTCCCAATGATGGATATAAACATTAAATCTGTGATCCAATATAAATGCACAAGTCGGCCACAATAGAAACTAAAACTAAACCCATTGGTGAGCAAGATAACCGAGTAGCAGACAAGCAACGTCGAGCGCCAATGAAACAATTGACCACCCAGGGGGTAACTGACCACACTCAGTAACCAAAGGAAACTGACCAACTACCAACCAACTCAGTCAAAGTAGGAATCAAGAAACATAGACAAACTCCAAATTGTTTTTGGTGACACATGATTTCCAAGGACCCAAGATGCTCCTGCATCAACATGACTCACTTTCTTCACTCGAGGAAGACACATTTGAAAAATACCTATTTGCTGCTACCTGTACTCCATCAAATGAGAGAGATAGAAATTAATGCGAGATATTTTGCAAATTGTGAAATACATTAATCTCTATAGGGTGTATTGACTTATACCTATCGATCCATGAGACTGTGTGGGGTGCTCATGAAAGGGGTTCGAGTACCTACATATGTAATTCAATTATTTAATGTTAGCTAAAAAATTCAGGATACATATACTCAAAACCAAATAGTAAGTACATTAAAAACCATAAGCATCCCATATGAATTAAAAACATTAAAAGGTACATCATGAATTAATTAGATTAAGCATTGATCACATAACTGCACATTTTTATCAAGAAATCAATATTAAATAGATTAAGCAGTGATCATGTAACTATACATTTCATTCATGTCATTCATCTTCTTCTTCATCCAACTCATCACCATGATCATCATTGTCATCGACATCATCACCACCACCGTCATTGTCATCATCTTCATCATCGTCATCATCATCAGCATCATCATCATCATCATCATCATTATCATCATCATCATCATCATCATCATCATCATCATCATCATCATCATCATCATCATCATCTTCTTCTTCAAGAAAAGTTGCGTCAGGAACATCATCGACTAACTGTTGTTCATGATCATCATCTACATCATCTTCTAGTTGTTCACAATCTTCTTCTTCTATCACATTATACCTGATTCACCTTCCTCTTGGATCATGTCTAACAACAAATGACCAACCCAATTTATGTGGAACCTTTGAGTAAAATACCTGCTCACATTGGCTTGGAAGAACATAGGGCTCATCCTCAACTGGCTTAAACCACTTTGTATTAATCATTGGAAATCCATTGTCATGTTCAATAATAGTTCTATCAAGATCATTTTGATTAAGTCGTAGCTAGTACCATTTGATGACAAAGAGAACTAATATGAAAGAATTAAAGTCACACTCAAGTATATCATCCAAAATTCCATAGTATCAATTTTCAAACTCTTGAGGATGTAAGTCATTTCTAGATGAAATATTAGTCACTTGAAAGACTACACTTATCCTAGAATCACATGTTTTCTTTGTGTCATCCAAATTTGTGATCCAAAATTTATGACCATTGCAAAACATAGCCTTGTGGTGTTTGACCTGGAAAAATATGTCAAACATGTATAAATTAATGCATCAAGAGTTCATAAATGTACGAGTGATTAACAAATTTATACGTACCTAAAAATCTCTTAAACCATGCGCTAAATCTATTTTGCTTTGCGTAACATTTGGATCTTTGTTATGATGAGCTTCATTAACCAATGAAGACACAACTTCCCATGTTAATGTGCGACCTAAATGATGACATCATTCAATCCATACCGTCATCCAATCTTGATTGTTTGCAATATACAAATGTATTGTATCCCACTATCGAGTAGCTGTACAAAAAATAAATAGACGACTTACAACGGATTAATTTTGAAGATTAAGAATTAATTAACATCTACAATAACATCTTATAATTTATTACCTCTCACTTTCCTCATTCTACCTTTCCCCACCAAGTACTCCCCTTCGAATTTTCTAATGGTGTCAAGATCCCAAATGCGATCTATATGGATCTTTGCTGCAAGCTTAGGAAGATATTAAGTAACATACACCATAGTATGGTATACCATAGAACCCTCATGATGTGGTCTTTGCCAAACCAAAGGCTTAAAAAATTTCAGGTGCCTCTCGACCATCCACATTGACCAAGTGTGTATGGGTCCACACATTTCAATCTCCTCTACTTAGTGTGTGAGGTAGTGTTCTTGTGCATTGAAAAAGGTTAAAGGTAGACACTTTTGCATTTCACACATTAGATGAGAAATTCTTCTCTTCCAGTATTTTATATCTACTTTATGAATTTCATTATATGAAAACCACCTACGAGAAATTCAAGACACAAAAATATATAAACATGAGACTTTACAAGATATACAACAAATTGAATAGATATCATTGCTTACCTCATGTATTTTCCAAGATCATATATCACTTGTTTGATGTTATTGTCGAAGTTCTCTGGGAGAGATAGGGGTAGCACGTACTACAATAATTATAAAAATAATCATGTCATTCTTTTCTCATATAATACAATGAGAAGTAAATGCAATTTACAAATATATTGTAAATAGAAAAGAACATGACTTACCTTGATGAAGGTATGCCAATCATGCATTTTCAACCCTGGCCCAAATTCACTTTTATTTGATATGGTACTGCTTATGTTTGTAGCAAATCCTGTGGGAAATCAAATTTTTTGTATGACCTCTTTTATGACATCACTTTGTTGTTTTGTTAATAACCAAGGAAGGGCACTCATATTAATCCATTCTCCATTTCTATTGGACTCAATGAAAATTTTCATTGCATGATTGGATTCATGAATGTCGCTACAAATTTTGACAATTTTTTCTTTGTCACGCCTTCCATCCAATATCTTCCACAATGTTTTCATTACATTCTTTCAAATATGCATAGTATCAAACAAATGCATAATTTGTAGCTGGTCGTAGTAGGGCAACCTACTAAATTATCTGAGATAACTTTTTAGTCCCTTTGGAAGGTGCTCAGTAGTATTGGCTTGATGATATTTATGATCATCAATCACATAATTAGTAAACAAAACACAATATAAATATATAAATTCCAAACATAAACCATTAGGTAGAATGATAGTACCTTGATGATTAATTCTATTATATTCCAACTTCCATAGGCGAGGTGTCATTCTTTGTGGCTAGATGTAATCTCTTCTTTCCCATTGAAAAGATGTTTTTCAGTAATTTGATAGTTATGATTTTTATGGAGAAAGTGTCTATGCTCATCAAACACTTTCTTTCCTAAAATCTTTGAATGATGAGATTTCATCTTTAGACCACAAACTGGACATGAAAATTTTCCCTTAATTTGAAGACCTACAAGATAATGATACAATTAGATTAAATATGTTAATTTTTATTTTTAGAATTATCATGTGCAACTTGAATTCACCATAACATACGAGAAAAATGTGTTAGCCCTAGGGCATCATGTATTGTCCATACAAGCATTGCATGGAATTGAAATTGTCTGTCTCTTATTGGTCAAGAGATGTCATACATAGTGACACCATTCCATAACTCCACCAACTCGATGATAAGAGGCTCAATATATGCATTCATATCTTTAACTTGGTATTTACCTAGTTGAATGAACAACAACATTACATAATTATTGTGACCATTTTACTGCAAGACTTATAATTACATGTAAATAACTATTAAATCAACAAATACCTAGAACAATCATTGCCAACATAATGTGCTCCCTCTTTATTGATATCCATGGAGAAATGTTATTGTTGATGACAAAAATAGGCCAAATTGAGTAAACAGATCTTAGCTCTCCAAATGGATTGACACCGTCCGCTGCCACTGAAACCTTGAGATTTCAAGGTTCTTTGATAAAGTGCGGCCACTTTTCCTCTATGTCCTTAAATACAAAACCATTCACAGGCATTCAAATAATGTCATCTTGACTCCTATTACATCCATGGTAATCCATAAATTGTGCCAAGCTACTACACCTAAATAATCTTTGCAAACATGGTATAATGGGGATGTAATGAAGAACCTTGTGAGCCACCTTTTTTGTTATTTTACCTATTCGATATATACTTGTATGACATTCAGGGCATTCTATTGCAAATTCATGTTCTTTATGATAAATAATATGATCATTGGGACAAGCATCTATTGCTTGATACTCTATTCCAATATCTTTCATAGTGGCACATAATTCTTGATATGAGCAAGGGAGAATATTCGATGGTGGTAACAAAAACTCACCTATCAATCTATAGAAAAAAATATAAGTTGTTAATATTAACAATATTTATGGTACATGTTTCACCCTTTACTTACTATAATGACATATATGACATACCTTAGCATACGTGACATTGTTGTTTTGGATAAACTATTCATAACCTTCAAGTTCAACAACAACAATACAACAGAGAGAAGAGTTGTTTGGGAGCCTTCGTAAAGGGTTGTGGCTGCCTTCTCAAGTAGAGGTATATCATGGATGGCATCAACAACATCCTGATCATCATCATTAGTTGCGCTAATGCCAAATGTGTCATGGATCAATGTATTAGTACTATCATTTGGTGCATCATCGTCATCTTCTATGCGATCATAATCTTCAGCTTCAATATTCGCACCTCCATGATCCTGCACTTTCGAAGCAATATTCTCCATATTTGCACCTCCATGGTCCATATCATGTACTCCCTTGGGGAGGTCGACCTATATAAAAATGATGAACACAAATAAACCATGATAATGATCTCATCATCAAGTGTATTTCATATATATATATATTAATTGTTAAATAAATATAATGAAAAACTTACCAATTCATGATAATCAAACCCTCCTTCAATGTGACCATTATCCCTACAATGTCTCTTAGCTGCTTTGATTAGAAATCTTCTAGTTTTTAAGCCCTTACAAATATTGCAGGGACAATAACATTTTCCATCGCTTTTTCTTTTCAAGTTAGACCACAATCTATTGATTGTATCCCCGTTACCTTCTTCAATTGGATTGTCTGACATGATCCTTCTTCACTAAGATTATCTATAACCTAATCAAAATAAAATATCATACATATTATACATAAAATATTATCCCTACAGTGCATCAAATTTAACCAAGCACTACTGGGAGCTAGACTCGACAACAAATGGACTTGTGATGATTTTCACAATAATACATTTAATGTAGGGTATAAGGTCCCAATAGTACTTAGGAAAATCTGCATGGTGAAGGTTGTATATGTTGTGTGTGTGTGTGTGCGCATAAAAAAACGGGCCTTTATCTTTGATCTTAAAATGACAAATATCCCTATCTAACACTTTTTGAGGGTGCAGGGAACAACAAATGGAGGCAACTTGAGACCACAAATGGAGGCAAGTTGTTGATTGAGGGTGCAGGGATCAACACCCATCAGTACTTTTATCAAATTCTAAATTTCAATTTTGAACCATTCTGTGAATATAGAACATGGATGTAATCTAGAAAATAACAAAATGTAGACACAACAGATTACTTATTTTGCTATTCTACATTACTTACTATTTGAGTGCACGTTCCACCTGCAACTTGATCAAGTCTTGTTTGATGCTTCAATTTTTTGTTCACTGTCATGTAGAAGTACACAGTTTTGTATTTCCCCAATATGTTATTAAAAAACAAAACAATAGAATAAAATAGTTGTTGAGAAAGATCATCATAGGAGTTTTAGAAACTCAAGATCCAAAGGTAACTAACATTATAAGACTCTTACATTCAACCTTCATCTTATGCACCCAATTAATTAGGAGATAAAATACATGAAATTGAAAAATTACATTACAAAACAATGAGCTAAAACTAACTACCAGTAGTTCTACAATTAAATCATCATAAATTTCCCATTACTTAATAATCACACATGGCACAAACTCTCTTCAAACTCACAATACATTGCATGTGTAGTACAATACTCATGAGATTCTAAAGAAGGCCTCACTCTTAATTAGCCAAATCTTCTTTGTACCACACAAAAAATTGTGTGATAACTATGTCTACTCCAACCTTAATTGTTTAAGAATTCATCATATCAGATAAAGTATGTTTAAGAATTATTGGGACTGGTCCTTTGGCGTGTATTAAACAGAATACAATTTTCAGCATATTATTATCACTCTATTTCTTTGTTGTAAACATGCCATTGGTTCAATTTTGTAAAAATTTTTTGTGTTAGATGCATTTAAAATTATCTTCATTGTCTTCTGATTGTCTAAATGCTTCTTTATTTGTCAGCCAATTAATACATGCTAGTATATAAAGAAGACAATCAGAAGACAATGAATATTTGTTTGACAAAAATGAATACACTAAACTGAACCAATGGCATGTTTACAAAAATTATCATAAATCACAAGAAAAACTAAAAAAATGGCATGTTTATAATTGATTAAGAGTGAGGCCTTCTTTAGAATCTCATGAGTTTTGTACTACACATGCAATGTATTGTGAGTTTGAAGAGAGTTCGTGCCATGTGTGATAGAACCTACTTTATCTAATATGGTGCATTGTTAAACAAATTAAGGGTAGAGTAGTTATTACTTAGTTTTTTGTGGGGGACAATGAAGATTTGTCTGACAAATAGTAGGTCTTTTTTAGTATTTCATGAATTTTGACCACATATACTATTTCAAGCCTTTGAGTCCTGGAGAAGAAGAATGGTGTAAGTTGAATAGATCAGAGTGAATGGTGTAAGTTGAATAGATCAACTATTTCTATACATAGTCAGGAAATGTAACTGTCCAATGGTTATATGTAATGTTGAATGGATTAAATGCTTTATTCTTGGTAGAAGTGAAAGGAAGGAATAGTGTTGGTCTTAGGTTTCATTTATTATTGAATTCAATGGTTTCCAAGATGTGTTGAGGAGTTTTCTCCTTGTTTAATGTTAACTATTCTTGCACAATCCACTCATACAACACTGAAATGCTATGTGGAAGGGATGGTTGATAGTGTTCCTTGAGGGAAGGGGGATTGTGAAAGACTTGTTATCATTGTATTGTGTATTTCCAATATGTTTGGATGTAGGGAAGACCACGAGAATGAAGGATCACTCACTAATTGCATGATAACCTAGTTTTGAAGGGTCACTGGTTGAGGGGAATGAATTAAGGATCACTCTCTGATTGCATGATGACCCCACCAAGCATTCTTTCCTTTAAGTTTCCACAATATCTCAAAGTATGATCATTATTCTTTACTTTCTTCTATAAACAACTCATACACAATAAAAAAAGACAAAATCAGAGAACAACCATGACTGCATATTACATCAAGTCATCTAAGATGTTATATTTCAGTATCTAAGTTTACTTGGATGAAATTCAAGGCATAAGGATAATATCTATAGGAGCTAGAGGTTAGTTTATCATCATTGTATTATGAGACTTTTGGAGGTTTGCCTCCTCAAAATAGTTTATTATTCTTAAGTATTATCAACTACTTGCAGCATATATCCTATTATATTCTTCTTCTCTTGTGCAAGTCATTTCATTACAAGTAGTATTATAACATGATCTTGGCATGTAGAAGGAAATAAATAAGGCAAAATAAATGAGTAGGGAGTTCAAATTGTTAATTGCGTATCTCTCTCAATTTGGTGAATTCTTGCTTAATTTTTGGAGGGTTTTTGAAGGACACATTAAACATGCTACAATACATATTTGAGGTCAATCAGATAAGGTTTGAAGGAGTTATCATGGAGTTAGGGTTTCCACCAAATTTTCTCCTGGGGTTGCAAGTTAGTGATTTTTTTCACCATATACATGAAATTTGAACACCTACCATTATGATTTGAAAGTATTTGGAGACATTGCAGATCTTTCAAAAATGGCTCCCATATTTCTTCAAGATCTATTGTAATCCTTATATTGCAATTTTGATTAGATTTGACCAATAGTTGATTTCATTAGTATTTTATAGCATATACTCCTAATGTGAACTATGGAGAGAAAGAAAGAGACACACTAGGTATGAATTACATGACATACCCATCATCACTTAGCACTTAATTAATAAATTATGGATAGGGAACAACCCCCTAACTTCTGGATGTTTGTTTCATGTTGGCTTCTTATTATATGCAAAGGTAGGCCTATCTTAGGCTAACAACCATAGTATAGGGGCCATAAATTATGGATCCCAAAATAGGGCACACTTGTATTAAATTAGGTTCACTATACTACAAGGGAATGTAAACCATGCAATAGTGCCTCATGGGATGGAAACAACCCTTCACCAAGAAGATGATTGTGTTTGCAATATTTACTAGAGGCAAAGAACATAATTTGGTTCCAACAATTACTCCTAGAAGATAATGGCACCCACAAAACACTTGGAAAAGATAGCACTCACTATATCTTTTATCACTCTTTTAAAGCTAGGACAATAAATCTCAAAGATAGATCAACGAATTCTTGAACACAAAGAACCATTGACAATTATGATTCATGTGTACAATAGCCAACAACCAATTGTTCCAATCATGGTGTCCAATAATTATGTTAGAAAAAGTATCTAAAAATGCCTTACACAACCATAATAGATTCAAACCATGAACCATAAGATCCTAACAATGGGACTAACAAAGATACAGCCTAAAATTTTTGATCATATTCCACCCTATTGTAAGGCTCAAGAAGTAACTCTATCTTAAAGCTACACATTCCTCTAGATGAAGCTCAAAGGTCAGGTAGCTGAAACATAGCAATACTTGAATGAATATAGGAATAATTTGATGTACAATCTTGCTAGCTTGGTTTGTGGGTTTTCCACATAATATTTTCCCTTTAACCACATTTATAGTTTGAGAAAATCAGAAAAAATGTTTCAGATTTATATTATCTTTTTGAACTAGCACACTGCCATCAAAATGCATAATCATTGGTCATCTCAAGAAAAATCCTATTGATTGGTAGGATATCCTTATAAAAATTTGATGCATGGATTTCTTGTGAATTATCGACTGCTATGTATCTTGCAACTATGGAAGGAATAGTGTTGGTGTTAGGTTTCATTTATTATTGAATTCAATGGTTTCCGAGATGTGTTGAGGAGTTTGCTTCTTGTTTAATGTTAACTATTCCTACACAATCCACTCATACAACAGTGAAATGCTATGTGGAAGGGATGGTTGATAGTGTTCCTTGAGGGAAGGGGGATTGTGAAATACTTGTTATCATTGTATTGTGTATTTCTGATATGTTTGGATGTAGGACAGACCAGGAGAATGAAGGATCACTCATTGATTGCATGATAACCTGGTTTTGAAGGGTCACTGGTTGAGGGGACAATCAAGGTCCAGATGATTGGGCCATTGGAGGACCCTATATCTTTATATTAATTGCTATTCAAATTGGATGCATGGATTTCTTGTGAATTATCAGTTGCTATGTATCTTGCAACTGCATCCGTTAATCTATATATACTTCTCTAGGGTTGTAAGCCACTTAGGGATCAAAATAGAGAAAATAAATCAAAATCATTCTTTGTCCTATTTCCTTTTAACAAAGTCTCAATTATCAATGATACAATACATTTACTGCCCCAATCTATCAATACAAATGACACCTAGCTAGAAGCTCATAGGCTTTCCATTTGATAACTACAATCAACATTTAAAAAAAATGGATATCCTTGAGCACAAGCACCAATAACATCAAATAATGGAGCTAAAGCATGGGCTAGGGCACAACACCAGTAGAATGTAGTCATTTCAGTGAGCATCTCAGTAATATACAATGGCATCACTAAACATGCTAGTAATATCAACAAACATGAATCCAAACATTTGAAAATAGTGAATTGATATCCTTGAGCACAAGCACCAATAACATCAAATAATAGAGATAAAGCACTAGCTAGGGCATGACACTAGTAGAATGCGATCATTTTAGAGAGCATTCATAATCAAATAAAATGCAATGCATTTGAAATTTATGGTCAAATATGATGCCACAGGCTCGAAAGATGAAGAAATCACATACCTTCTCTCGTGCTCAGCTTTCGCTCCTTCTCTATCCAATCAAAATAAAAATGATGAGGCCGATTCACTTTTTTTTTCATTTATACCCCAATCCTGTTAGAATTTAGATGGTCAATTAAACACCCATCAGAATAACGACACCATCAGGGCCTATTTTTAAAAAAAACACCAAATTCATAAAAAAAATTACCCGTTGAAAGTTTTTGTCAAAATTTGGGCCCAAAAGTAGTAGTGAAAACACCATATTCATACTTTTCCAAATTCACACTCTTGATCTTATCACCTATCATATGATAAGAGCATCCACCATCAATCACTCATTCATATATCTCTTCAATTTATACAACCAAATATCTTTCCTCATTCATGTAGCTAGTAAAGCCAGTAGGTATAGGATCATCTTCTTTGATAGTTGTAATAATTTGCAAATAGAAAAGATTGAACCAAGGATCTAGAGGTTAAAGAAAAGCACAAGAGATGATATGAATGCAATGATTGATATTTAATTGATCCAATGAATTCACCTTACATGATTACATAATAGGCATCCTTATATAGGAAAGATGATAAGAGAGAATGATAAGGAGCTGATAAGATATCACCTATGCTAGGTGTAATCACATGTCCACTAAATGTGGATCATCTTCCATTATGCAATAAAGTATGTGAAATGAATTAGGATGATAATGTGATAAGAGCACTAAAGGTGGATCTCAAACCAAAAGTGGAATTTCTCCTACACCATGTGCTTAATTGAGGTGAAAAATCCTAGGTGTCTCAATCACAAACTACTATGCAATGCATTATCCCTATAAGTAAGATTAAATAAAGTATAATTTGGAATATTTAATTACACCAACACCCCCCCTTAAGTGTAGCTTAGGGGAATGCACTTAAACTCACAATGCAAGATGGGTCCCGGCTACTAGGCCATGTTAGGTACCCATGTACAATATGCAATGCAATACATGAAATTCATAACTCTCATAAAGTGGAGAAAGAGGAAAAAAATCATGGGAAAAACCCTCCCCCAAAAAGAGAGAAGAAAACAAGATGGATGGATGGATGGAGTACTCAAGACTCCCCAAGAACTACATACATCATGTATATACAAAGAATTATCCCCCATAAGAAGGATAGTTGGAGACATGATATCCTCGCCATAATGTATAAGCTCCCATATTGATGAAGAGTACCTGAAAATAATAGATAAGCCAATCCTTACAAGAAACATGTCTCCCCTTAGGAAGAAAGAGATATATCAAATGATGAAGAATCCAATCCTTGTGCAAATGGAAGGAGAAAGAAGATGAAGGTCTCCATGCATGAATCTCTAAAGACCAAATAGGAATCTCCAAGCTCAAAGAATCGATCACCTCATGTGACAAATCAAGTTAAGAAGGAGAAGAATAAAGAGTGCCAATCTCCAAAGAAGGTGAAGAAGTATCCCCAAATATGATGCTATCATCAAAGGAAATATAAACCCCCTAATGTATGTCTCCCAAATCTGCATTATGAGAATCAACAAATGTTGAAGAGGCATCCAAGTAGTCATCACATTCTACAAGATCTAAAACAATAGGATCATCCTACTGAATAGTAGAGCCCATGTATGAAGAAGCAAGAGGTGGAGGAGTAGGAAGCTCAACACTTGTCTCAACAACAAAATGATTCAAGTGCCCAAAGTTCTCCTCATAATTATCCCTTGGAAAAGGGATGTGTACATCATGAGTATCATCATCAACAAAATGTAAAAAAGAATACAAGCGTGATGTATAATCAAAAAATCCCATAGCTATGAAATCTCTAGTCTCCATGTCCCTAATGTAGACAAAATCAAGAGTGAACTCAATGATTTTACCTTGTGCCCCATGTGTAATTTGGTAAATAGAAAGGAGATTAATGGTCAAGGATGGTACACAAAGAATATCATTAAATGTACCCTCTCCCATAGGAATAAAACCTTTCCCACAAACTCTCATGAATGTGTTGTTACCCATCAAAATATTAGGATAATTACAAGGCTCAATAGAAGAAAACATATCCATAGAAGATTCCATATGATGTGATGCACTTGAATCAAGAATCCATTTACCTTTATCAGGATGTGTGGAATCCAAGAGTGCTTGTCCTTTACCTTTATCTTTGGATGATGGTAGAGATGTAGAAGCTGCCAAATGTGTAGAAGAAGGAGGAGACACTAATGAGGGAAACTTAATGTTGTGCTTCTGAATAATGTGAGTTTCAATATTCTTTTTAATGTGAGTTAGCTCATCAATATTCTTTTGAAAACACTTATGCTCATCATGTCCTATCTTTTTACAATATGCACATTTATCCCTCTTTCTTCTAGATGATTCCTCTCTTGAAGACAACTTGGATTCAATACTATTGTGTGAAGGAAATTCATTACCTTTTTCATGAGGCTTAGGATCCTTATGTTGTTTATTTCATTTTCCATTAGAAGCCTTTAAAGTAGACTCACTTGTAATCAATGCATGATGTGTGGAAGGCTTCAATTGACCCATGTGTTCCAACTTTGCTTGTTCCCTTGTGAGTTGCACTGCAAATTCATCAAGAGAAGGAGATTTATATGCACTACTAAGAGATTCCATAGTACCATAGAATGTAGAAACAAAGATAGAATAATCAGGACCAAGCTTAGAAAGAATAGAAAAGATCAATTGTTCATCCCCTTTAACATGCCACAAGTAGAAAGCTCCAATCTAATAGAATTGAACTTACAGAAAAAGTCTTGAATATTCTCAAAATCACTAGGATTTAGACCTATGAGCTCATTCTCTAATCTAAATTTTCTCATTCTATCAGGTTTACCAAAGAGTCCTTCCAATATAACCCAAGCATCATGAGGATGTGTCCAAGATGCAATATGAAAGTGAAAATCATGGGAGATGGATGATCTAAGAGAGCCAAGTGCTCTATCCCTTTGATCAAACCATTTTTGCCTTTCTGCAACACCTGTTAGTGGTTCTTGATCCTACCCAAGAGTCATTCTAAGAAAACCAATACACAACAAATGATCACTTAAAGATACTTTCCATTCATGGTAGTTATATGGAGTGAGGATTTTGACCTTTGAATCATCCATAATACAATCAAATAATGACTAATAACTACTAATAACTCCAAATGATTGATGCAAATCAGAAAACTAAAATCCAATAATTAACCAAGTGAAAATATAGCCCCAAAATGACCTATTTATGAAAATGATATATCTAAACCAAATCACTAAAATCTGATTACAGATCTGGAAAGTAGATGAAAAATAATGGACATTCAAAAAAAAATTAACCTCAAAATATTACCGTATGTGCCCAAACAAAGACGTGGAAGTTGCAGAAATCAGGAACAAGCAGGAATAGCCATGAAAATATACAATTTCTGATAAATATAGCAAATAAATTGCAAAAATAATACCACCACTGGATTCTCCAAGAAATTCTACCCAAAATTAAAAACAAATTACTTGAAAAAAGGAGCAAAAATGAGCAAGATATGGCCCTCTGAAGTTGGACTACAAAATGAAAAACTCCAATGGTGAAGGTTGAGAAAATTAAAACCTTAATGACATTAGCAAAACACTGTGATAAATTTGAAAGCTGTATGGATGTCACTGAAAGCCTAATTTGGCCTATTTTGACGATTGGATGGCCATCAAATTTAGGCTAGGGAAAAGATGATCTCAGCAAAAAGGGCCCCTTCCACTGACGTGTCTGCTAACTAGATGATGATGTAAGCATTCTATATGGTGACAACAACTAATGACATCACTTGTGCCAATGTGGCATGTGACATAGCAGGTGGCCACGTGGCACTGGCTGAGAGGGTAGGCAGGGCTACTGAGGTGTCTGGTAGAGAGGATCACTCAGGTTGCCATGTGGCACTAATAGAGAGGGCTACTAAGGTTGGCACGTGTCACAGTTTGATAGGCCACGTAGGTAGCTGAGGGAGCTCTGTGTGGTAGCTATGGGCATGCCACATGGCAGCTCTTGGCTGCATGGCAGTGATGAGGTGGTGGGACGCTCGGATGGTGTCAACGCTGCTAGGAGGATTGGCACTGTGGTAGAGGCTTGTGGGATTTTAATCCCACATGTAATAGGAAAGAGAGTTCTAACACCTCAATATATGCTATGTCCTGGGTGTGAAAACAAAAGCAAAGCCCTAAAGGGGCTCGGCTTGTTAGTCGCCTTTGATCTCACATGTAGTACGAATCATTTAGTATATAGATCGGTCATGGTTGGTGATGCTCTCTATTGTGACCAAGTTGAAACTTTGAGCGGGAATATCAGGTAGTTCACCGAGGTGATTTTTGATTGCCCTTCAGGAATGATCCCACATTGATAGTTGAATGAACTTAGGTAATGCACTTAAACACACAATGCAAGATGGGTCTCAGCTACTAGGGCATGTTAGGTACCCATGTACAATATGAAATACATGAAATGCAATCTCTCATAAAGTGGAGAAAGAGGGAAAATGATGCAAGGACAAAGACCTAAGGGGCCAAATGATGGCACACCCTACAAATCCAGCCTGCTCAACAACACGCGGAAGCAACAACAACACAGTGAGAGAGAGAAAGCATGATCAATGATATATTATCTTCATTCAAATTGATTCATCCATGCCAGGTTGTAAGGCCTTCCCGATTATGGCCAGATATTATAATGAATTATAGAAGTCCTCAAACATGCGAGTATCTTCCAACAAACTTGATTCTACTATCTTCTATCTTCTACCCAAAAACTCCTCCCAATACTCTAACCTAACAACTATACTTATACAAGAGGCTACCAAACTGAGTCAACCTTTAGATCCACAATCAATAGAAGGAATGGTTAGATCAGGGAAGGAACAGTCAGATCAAGGACCACATGCTTCCCAGTGATGGATACCAGCATTAAATCTATGACCCATAATCAATGCACAAGTCGGCCTCAACAGAAACTCAATATAAACTACTCAGTAAGCAAGGATGATCGAGCAATAGACAAGTATCACTGAGTGCCAGTGAAATAATTGACTGCGTAGGAGATAATTGACCACACTCAGTAACCAAAGGAAACTGACCAACTACTGACCAACTCGGTCAAAGCAGGAACCGATCAACACAAGCAAACTTCAAAATCTTTTTGGTGACACAGGATTCCCAAGGACCTGAGATGCTCTTGCATCAAACACTTGGGGTTATTAAGAAATGATTCTCTGAATCATTTAGTAGGTATGATCCAGGTTGCATCCAACTCAAACTATGAAATCCATGAACTGTCTTCAATCGGTCTATTCTTCCACTTTACCAGATATTCCATATACAGTTTACCTCTTGTACTCTTGCCAATTCTTTTCTCCAAGATCTACTCAACTTCTTCATTTTGCTTCGTAGGATACTCCATCAGTACTATCATGCTTTCATCGGGTTCATGATACTCATATAGATCAACAATGTTGAAAATTGGTGATATGTCCATGTCATTAGGTAACTCAATCTCATATGCATTTCCACTATCAAATTTATTCAAAATCTTGCAAGGTCCAAACTTTTTCATCTTCAACTTCCCATATGTTCCAACAGGATATTGACCTTTCTTCAAATGAACCATCACTTCATCACCAACATAAAAAGTCTTATGTCTCCTTGATCTATCAACTTTGTCTTTGTATTTTTGATTACTCTCTTCTAGCTTAATTTTTACATCTTCATACAATGTCTTCATGTACTCCGTAAATTTCACTCCTTCAACACTTCTCTTACTTTCATCAGCAATGTTTCTCAAATTAGATATACCTCTCAGCTTTATGCCATTCACATTCTCAAAGGGTGTTTTTCCAATACTCCTATTCACTGAATTATTGTATGCTAACTCTGCTTGTGCCAACATAGAATCCCAATTACTCTAGGTGTGTCTCCAACTAAACATCTCAAAAGATTTCCCAAACTTTTGTTTACAACTTCTATCTGTCCATCGGTTTGTGGGTGAAATGTAGAACTATATTTCAACTCAGTGCCAAAATTTCTCTAAAGAGTCTTCCAAAAGTATCCAACAAATTTTCTATCTCAGTCAGAGATAATACTCCTCGGTAATCCATGCAATCTAACAATTTCCTTAAAGAAAAGATCTGCTACATGTACTACATCTGATGTCTTTCTACAAGGTATAAAATGTGCCATCTTTGAAAATCTATCTACCACAACAAATATAGAATCATTACCTCTTACTGTCTTTGGTGAGCCAAGAACAAAATCCATACTGATCTCAGTCCAAGGTTCCCTAGGTACAACAATTGGGGTATACAATCTAGTATTCTAACTTACTCCTTTTGCAACTTGACAAATTCCACAACTTTTCACAAATTTTTGAACATCTTTATACAACTGTGGCCAAAAGTATTTCTCCTTAAGAAAATTCAAAATTTTATCAATACCAAAATGTCCAGCCAAACCACTACTATGTTTCTCCTTCATCAAATTAATTCTCATTTGTCCTCTTGGTATACATAACTGAATACCTTTAAACAACATACCTTCTTGAATGAAATATTCTTCCCATTTTGTACTCGGTTGATCTTGAATAGGTGCTCTGCACTTTCTCCATAGCTCAAGAAAATTAGGATTAATTTCATACAAATGTCTCATCTCATCAAAACCAAGAACTTCAATTTTCATCTCTGTCATCAAAGATGTTCTTTTCAATGCATCAACAACTCAGTTAGTGACTCCACTTTTATGTTTTATCACAAATGTATAACTCTGCAAGTAATCAACCCATTTCATATGTCTCTAATTCAACTTATTATAACTACCCAAGTATTGTAAAGCCTTATGATCAATATACAACACAAATTCACTCGGTATCAAATAATGTCTCCATTTCTTCAGTGCTTGAACAATAGCATAGACCTATTAATCATACATAGAATATTTCCTTCTAGCATCATTAAATTTTTCACTAAAGAAAGCAACAGGTTTACGTTCTTGACTCAACACAGCTGCAATTGCACTACCACTTGCATCACATTCCACTTGAAATACCTTATTGAAATTAGGCAATGCCAAAACATGCAATTCAACAGCCTTCTGCTTCAAGGTCTCAAAAATTTTATCAGCTCCATGTGCTCACTTGAATTCTCTTTTATCTCCTCTCATAGTCTCAGTCATAGCATTACAAATAGAACTAAAATTCCTTATGAACTTTTGATAAAAACTTTCCAAACCATGAAATGATCTTACCTCACTAGCATTCATAGGTGTAGGCCAATTCAGAATAGTTTCAACCTTTTCATGATCCATCTTCAAACCATCATCTGAAATTACAAATCCTAAATACACAATCTCTTCTTTCATGAATGAACACTTTTTCAGATTAATCAACAACTTTTCTTCTTTCAGTCTCTGCAAAACTTGTCTAACATGCAACAAATTTTCTTCTCTGGTCTTACTAAATATCAGAATATCATCAAGATATACAATCACAAACTTACCCAAGAATTTCTTCAAAATTTCATTCATCAATCTCATGAAAGTACTTGGTGCATTAGCTAAACCAAAAGGCATAACCAACCACTCATACAAACCTTATTTTGTCTGGAAAGCAATCTTCTATTCATCACCTTCTCTGATTCTGATATGATGATACCCACTTTTCAAATCAATCTTTGTGAAATACTTTGCTCCAGTCAAATTGTACATTATGTCATCCATTCTCGGTATAGGAAACCTATACTTCACTGTTATCTTATTGATTTCCCTGGAATCATTACACATTCACCATTCTCCATTCTTCTTAGGTGCCAATACCATAGGTACTATACAAGGACTCAAACTTTCACTGATCAAACCTTTATCCAGTAACTCTGGAATCTGTCAGTTTAATTCCTGATTCTCGGTAGGTTTTAACCAATGAGGTGCCTTATTTGGTAAACTAGCTCCAGGGATTAGATCCATGCAATGATCAATACTTCTCTTCAGTGGAAAAACATCAGGTACATTATCAAAAATGATATCACTGTACTCGGTGAGTAACTTATCAATCTCCTCAAGGACATTATCCTCTATTTTCTTACTCAGTTTGTTAGGAATCACTGCGAAACATACATCATTCTTCTTCAAATCCTTAATAAAATTTCTTCCTTCCATCAAACAAACTTTCATAGATGTGTAAACATTACTAATAGGTTCTTCCATCAAAGGTAACAAGATTTGTTTTCTTCCATCAGCTACAATAGTATACTTATGAAATCTCCCATCATATATATCATGTCTATCATATTGCCAAGGTCTACCTAACAAAATATGACAACAATCCATAGGCATGATATCACACAACACCTTATCATAGTACTTACCAATTTTAAAATTCACATAACATTGTTCACTTACCAGGAGTGTATGCTCATCTTTGATCCATGAAATATGATAGGGCTTCGGATGTTCCAACCTTTCCAACTGCAAATTTGTGACCATCTCTTCTGATGCCAAATTCTCTGACCTACCACTATCAATGATTACCTTCCAAAATTTGTCAGAAACTCTACATTTGGTCTTGAACAAATGTTTCCTTACTGGATCTTCCTTTTTACTTTCATTCCATAGTGCTCTCCTTACCATCAAGTTATTCTCCTTCTCAAGTTCATTCGGTGACTCCTCTTGCACCAAAGCATTTGTACTGCTACCAGCCTTCTTACTAGCATGTTTACATTCAAAATATCTATGTCCTTCTCCACAATTGTAACAAGTTCCTCAAAAATTACCTCTGCTATAACCACCTCGGTAGTTACTGCCTCTACCTCTAAATGAACTTTCACCTTTCCACTCGGTCTTGCCTTTCTCTAGATTTGTCTTTTTAGGTTTAGATCTACCATTTACATCATAATATTTACCTCTTCCTCTATGGAATCTATCACCTCGACCTCTTTGTCTCTGCTCAAGTCTCTTGTTCAATTTCTCCTTGGCCTTTAATGCAAATTGATAAGCCTCTTCAATGTTCTCCAACTTGTAGACCAAACTGATTTCCTCTTGGATGGAAACTCTCAAACCATTCAGGTATCTAGCAATTCTTTCCACATCATCCTCATCATGTCCAGATTTGATATCTAATCTATAGAATTCCTTAGTATACTCTTTTATCGAGCTATCTTTCTACTTTAGACTTTGCATTCACCTAACTAGGTTAATCTGATAATCACAACTTAAGAACTTTCCTTTCAATTTATTCAGCATTTTATTCCATACATTGATTTTGCCTTTGCCTTTGTTTTTCTGATCCAATTGTAGATGTTCCCACCACAAGGATGCATGACCTTTCAATTTTGTGCCTACAATTTTCACCTTCTTCTCCTCAGATACATTTTCATACTCAAAATACTTTGCCATTTTAGTGATCCAGTCTATCAATTCATCAGAATCCAATTTTCTACTATATTCAGGAGGATTGAATGTGGTGTTGACTTCAAAATTGTCAAGGCCTTCAAGAATCTTTCCTCACCCTAATCCATCATAGGTGTAGGTTCTGCTTCACCTTGTTCCACTTCAACTTCATCATCACTAACATCCACAAGCTATCTACCTCTTCTCTGGGCTATTTCAACAACTTCTAATCTAGCAGCAAGTTGTCTCAACATGCTTGCCAATCTTGGATCCACTTCTCACCTCCCATGAACCATCTTGAAAACCCTCTACAATTGCAAGTCGGATCACAATCTTCCACCCTACAACAATTCAACTAGGGATTTGCAAGAAGGAACCTAAAAATCTAGATCTGCAAACCTAGATCAAGATCTCACCTCTCTCTGATACCACTTGATGTAAGGACAAAGACCTAAGGGGCCAAATGATGGCACACCCTATAGGTCCAGCCTACTTAACAACACATGGAAGCAACAACAACATAGTGAGAGAGATAAAGTAGGATCAATAATATATTATCTTCATTCAAATTGATTCATACATGTTGGGCTGTAAGGCCTTCCCAGTTACAGCTAGATATTATAATGAATTACAGAAGTCCTTAGACATGCGAGGATTTTCCAACAAACTTGATTCTACTATCTTCTATCTTCTACCCAAAAACTCCTCCCAAAACTCTAACCAAACAACTATACTTATACAAGAGGCTAACGAACTGAGTCAGCCTTGAGATCCATAATCAATGGAAGGAATAGTTAGATCAAGGACCATACGCTTCCCAATGATGGATACCAGCATTAAATCCATGACCCATAATCAATGCACAAGTCAGCCTCATCAGAAACTCAATATAAACTACTCGGTAAGCAAGGATGACCGAGCAATAGACAAGCATCGCTGAGCACCAGTGAAACAACCAACTGCCCAAGAGATAACCGACCACACTCAGTAACCAAAGTAAATTGACCAACTACTGACCAACTTGATCAAAGAAGGAACTGAGCAACACAAACAAAATTCAAAATATTTTTGATGACATAGGATTGCCAAGGACCTGAGATGCTCCTGCATCAGAAAACCTCATGGGAAAAACCCTCCCCCAAAAAGAGAGAAGAAAAAAAGATGCATGTGTTGGAAATCTATTATGGGAAAGTAATATACTGAGGGGTGGGCCGGGGGGGGGGGGGGGGGGTGAATCAGATATCTACCAATTATTTCAATTTAACATAAACTTACTTGCATCATACAAAACATAAAATTCAATACTATAATAGATCTAACATCCTAATCATCATCCATGAAAATGAAACATAACACAATGATTTTGGTTACCTAGAAACCCTTGAAAGGTAAAACTGGGGTGGGGATGACACCCACAAATATTCACTACTATAGTATTAAAGTTTTCCTATTAGGGCTACAAGTTTGATCATAAAATGATGATCTACCCAATGAGGGGTCTGCCCTATTAAGAGGTTTAAGACTTATACAATCTACCTTGCAAAAGGAGTTAAACTTACAAAAAAGTAAGCACTCGGTTAATAGATTTACTTAGGTCTACTAAAACTACTCTGTTAAGAGATTTACCCTAATTCACCTGTTAGAATAACTCAGTACTTGATCCTTCAGTTTACACTATGTTGCCGATAATAGATCTTCTCCTTCCAATATAGATTTAATATTCTCTATCAAATATATCTCTATTTTGTCCTTCACTCCTCTACTCGGTCATGGAACTCTGAAACTGATAATTAATATACTTCTTTGTTTCACATGTATGATATCAAGTCTTCTTCCAATACTCTTCTGCTACACTCCCTTGATACATTTTAGGGTTTGGATCTTATCTTATATAAATAATAGATCAACTCCATGAATTGAGATCTATGATCTAGATTGTCTACTTATGCCACTTAACCATTCCTTAATTCTGATTGGTTACATGGATTACATAGGGATTAATGATTACAATTATTAGGCATAATCAACTCTGTGATCTCCTCAAAAAACAATAAATATATTGTATATGTAATCCAAAATGGTTTACCTAAGTGTTTGTGCCATAACAAACACATATGTCAAATTTGGCTTACTCAGCACTTGAAATCTTTGGCACTCGGCACTGACTATTCTTCATACTCTGGTGCTTGAAACTAACATATCTACACAACTCAATATAAAATGGCTTAGCTAATTATGAAGTACTTGGTGACCTCTAACTTGCTCAATAGTAAGTACTACTTGGTAAATGTACAATATACATGACTCAACCTATACATGATGACTCGGTTGCAGTGATGACCAACCAACATTTCCTAGAAAATGACTAAGTGTAAGACACTAATAGACAATAAAACTTAGGGATCAACAATCTCCCCCTTTGACATTAGTGGAAAAAACACTTTGTCATGACATTTTACATTACATTTACATGAGTACTTAGTAATATCAAAAACTTCTATATGAATACTCACCCTTAGGTTTGACTTGTCTTGAAAATATTTTACATATATATATACGTAAGACTCCTTTTTGACATATAATCAAATATATACATTTGAAAAACTAGTATGTCATACCATTGGTCCATTATGCATGTATCTTCTTTCTACTTTCTACTCTGATATTTCATATCATTTCCATTTCCCCTTATATCATTTCCCCTTTCCAATATTCATTCATGTCATGTTATTTCCCCCTTGTTTTTGTCACTTGAAGTTCCTACGGTGTAGGGGTTTTTGTGAAGTTGCATTACCATCCCTAATGCATTGTCCCAACTAGACCTTACAAAATTTATAACCTCAGACTTTATTTGTAGCTCGACAGCTAGCTCAACTAGGCTTTCGACAATAGAAAGATGAGGGTCTTTTTGTACTAGCTTCTTTTCCATGACTAACTCCCTCTTCATAACCTTGAGTTGAGGTGTCAACATTGTTTGTATAGAGATTAGTCTAGCCCTTATTTTACCATCATTAGCCACCAACTTGGCTAATCTACCTTGGGCATGTAGTAACTTGGTAAAATGAATAGAGCTGGAACTTGCATCTATGCTTAATGAGTGACCTGTAGACTTTAGATCTAGCTGTAGTTTGTCTATCAAATCCTAATTATCCTTTGTAAATTATTCAACATTGCATAACTTTTTGTACAAAGAATGTGCATTCTATACAACTTTCTTCTAAATTTTTTATTAAAGTAGATAGTTCTACCTATTTGACTTCAATGTCAATAGAGACCTTATTGAGTACCTTGGTCTCAAACTCCCTTTCTGACTACTGTAAAAACTTATCATTTGCTTCAGTGTCATCATCATTCACTTTCTTGACTACATGAACAAGTTTTTCTAGAATAGGAGTAGATTCATTGACATCATCCATCTCAAAAACATCAATGAAAATACCTTTTATCTC
Source organism: Chamaecyparis obtusa (assembly GCA_027943335.1). Lineage (NCBI taxonomy): Eukaryota > Viridiplantae > Streptophyta > Pinopsida > Cupressales > Cupressaceae > Chamaecyparis > Chamaecyparis obtusa. Next base: position 321,513 of record BSBK01003899.1, read on the forward strand.
ATGTAATACCCATTTTTGTTGATGTTCTCTTCTCAATTCTTCATGTTTACTCTTTTACTTCAGTAGATCCTGCAAGATTTTCACCTATTCGTAGGTCAAGCTATCAGTGTCCCACTTAGGAATTACTATAACTTCTTCGAGTGTCACCTGCATGGTAGGATATTTCTCCTTCTTCTTTTGTTTCTTCTTCCTAGGTGTATTTCCACTCGACATCTGTATAAGATCTTTGATTGCCTCTTATTCCTTGGGCTCTTGTTGTTCCTATTATTTCTCTTTCTCAGTCTTTTCCTTTTCCATGCCTTCCACATGAGGACTTATCAAAACTAATGCAGACTGATCTGCTTTCTCTTTTAGAGTCTCCTTGACAAGTGTAACCTGTGGTGTGATTGCCGACTTGTCCTATTTCTCAACATTGACACTTGGTGAGGCTAGTAGATCAACTATGACCATGTGTGGAATTTCTTGTGTAGACTCAAAAGTTGAAGTACTCTCAATCTGTGGATAATCTTGCACTTGTATTAATACCAGATTGGTGCTTGGTAGAAATTTGTCTAATACTGCCTCGACTTGTATTAGTTTCTGTATGTCTTCCTCGGTCAATACATTTTGCTTCACTAGAGTATCCTCAGTGATATCAACAATTGTGATCACATCCTGTGACTCACTTATTTCATCCTTCTTTTCTACTTCCTTCTCTTCATTCAACAGCTCGATAATGTCCTCCTTATTATCTAATTATACTCCACTAGATTTTCCTCCACTCGATTGTGCACTCTTGTGAACTATAAGACCAAAAATGATTTTCCATAATCTCATGCTATGTTTCACAATCTCTTGAACCTTGTGTTTTAATATGGAATATTCTCGAAGCTTGGGTACAAATCTATTTCTGTACTTTTCCATATATTGTTTGATGTATTCAGGATACAAGTCATGCATGACTTGAGCAAGTGTGCTCTCCCTTATCTTCTTCTTAGTCATCAAAGCATATTCCCATTTCTAAGCTATCCTCTTATAAAGTTCATCAGGAATATGGTTCCCTAACTGTAATGGTGTCATCTTGAATGTACAGAGCATCTCAAGCATAGCTTGTTCTACTCTCTCTTTATCCTCAATGCTCAATTTTTCAAATTTTATTTTCTTGAAGCCTGCTAAGCTGACAATTCTCTTGATGTTGTGGCATATCTCATCCACAATTAATTGATTCCTTTGAGGTAATGCCTTCTTCTTGATATCCTTATCAGATTTTGTTTCCTCATCATATTTTTCCAAAATCAACTTTCTTCTGGGTTTCTTCCTTATATTCCTTGGCACAGCCTTAGCCTGAATTGGTTTCCTTTTCCCTGATGTAGGGGTTTTCTTTTTTGGCTCAACAACTATAATAGTATAAGCTTCCCTAGTTCTAGGCCTAAGTACTGGGGAGGGAGTGGGGTTAGTTTTTTGTATTTGTTTCTTAGTAGGATCAGAAACTAATGCCTCTTTCCTTTCTTAACAACCATGATCTCCTCCTCTTCACTCTCTTCTGACTCACTAGACTTATCTTCTCATAATCCTTGAGTCAATGCAAGAGAAGTATCTTCATCTTCTCCTTCTCCTAGCATCTTTTCTAGGTTTTTCACTATCTTCTTTCTTTTCCTCTCCATGGTTGCAGATTTTAATGTGATAGGTCGGTTCTTATCCCATGCAACATCCCCAACAATAGGAAAACTATTCTACACATAGAAAAATAGACAGACGAGTAGAGAACCAAACTTACACATTGAGTTCTTTGCTTTCCTGATGGATGTGATTTTCTTGGCAAGATGTGTGAGTTGTATCTTGAAAAGGTCATATGTATGATCCTTCTTTACCATCTTCTAAGCTTGGTCTACTGCTATGCACAGGACACTGTCCAACCTATTGGATTGGTAAAATTTATGTGCTATCACCCTAACTATAAAATCAGTCTCTGGGTCTATGATTGTTGAATTCCCCTTTTATTCCATACTACCTTGGTGTTGGTTTGAATATCCTCCTTACGTTGACATCTCATAGTCTTATTTCCTAAAAGGCTAGGGTAACTAGTCACTCGGTGTATCATATCGTTAGTGATCTTAACTAGTCCATCCTCCAACCAAATTTTCATGTCATGTACCTAGCCTAGCACAATCTTGATCCATTCAACTTTGAAATTCTATGGGAAGTCAAGGGCATGCACCAACCCTCACTCGGAAACCTTCTGGTGTTTAGCCTTCAACACCCCATTGCTACACAATTTATCACAGGCTTCTCTTAGCTCATAGTTGTAATACCCCAAAAATGGGCTATAAGTTCATTAACCTTCTATATCGACACATCAAATGAAATTGACATCAAAGTCATAACCTAAGGAACATCTGAACATTATCGAATCCTAATTGATTATCCTAAATTCTGCATCGGGGAATATTCCTAGAAATATTCCTAATTTATCTAATTATCTTTGATTTAATAATTATTTGGTGATAAATCCTATTTCTCGTAAAGTTTGATTAATTGAATATTCTAAATATTTAATTAATTAGATTCAATATTGCCACTTAATTATTTAATTAAATTTAATTATATTTATTCCTAAATTGTATTATTTCATTTTGACAATAAATCAAATATCCTATGACTAATAGATTAAATTCTTATTTAATTAATCAATGTCAATTGTCAAATTTAATAATATAGTTTCTGAATAAAAGTTTAATTTAATAATTGATTAACCCATAAATCAATTATTTTATTTTTAAAATTAGTTAAGTTGAGGATAAATCACTTTATTTATTTATTTAATTCATAATTAATTGTGCACATCCAAAAAATAGTTAAACTTTAAATTAGAAAATCAATTCAAGTTGTTTTAAAAATAAATTCAACTCTCTTTTGAGTTAAAAGCCGATCTCAACTTCTGATTTAAATCAAAAAGTTGTTTTTGCATGATTTTTTGTGAGTTAACTATCTTTAATTCCTTGTTGACTCAAAAATCAACTTGAGTGATTTATGGCTTTTTCCATACATCCCCAAAGCCCTAGATTTCTATAAAATCAAGGCTTCAACTCTTCACAAATCATCTCACAAGTTTGCATAATTACTTTGCCAAAATCAATCCATGAATTTGCACAATCACGCTGGTGAATCGACATCTGAAGAATTGAAGCTTCTTTGCGAATCAATAACTTTTGTGAGATCATTCTTATTTGCAATTCATTGTAGCTTAATTTGCACATTAGTTTTTCATCTAGAATAGATTCATATCAGTTTATCTCATCTTATTGCATAGAAAATCCAAAAATATAGATTAATTTGCATTCATCTCATATCTAGATTCTGTATTCAAATCCTTCATTTAGGTGTCATCATGGTCACTGATCTCAGTCCAATCTGAGAATACATACTCTCATCTACTAGAAGGCAGTAAATTGCCTGGTTAGATTAGTTTCTATTTCACTACATGATTTTGATTTTAGCTAACCTCTAATGTTTTACTGAAGTGTTGTGTCTACAGCTAGGTACAAAATTCACACACACATTTCTAGCACCCACTGTGGGACCCTGAAATGGGTTTCCATTCAATTTCTATCATCTTCTTGTCATTTTCTATTCCAAAGCTGCCATTTTTAATTTCTGTCCATACAATTTTTGTATGAGTTTTGTCAGAAACTTGTATCAGGAGGTACCCACTATCGTATGATAGTTGATTTGATCGAGGATTGTACCATAAAAAATACAATGTCATTTGGAAGCTCTTTTACTGTATGATCTGATACCCACTGTCGTACGAGTTTCTAGATTATCATTTGGTGGGTGACCCACTATCGTACAAGTTTTGGTGCCGATTTCAATTGTCATTTCACCTTTTTAGACAATTTTCCAGATTTGTTTTTTTGATTTGGACTGACAGCTAATATTAACAACTGAAATTTGCTATTTCTGATTGATTTCTGCTAATTTTGATTGGGAAAAAGCATGAGAATTTCTACAAATAGGTAAGAATCTACTAAGCGCATTGCAAGGAATTCAGGTAATCTTCTCAGCTGATAATGTTTTGATTTGGATTAAAAAGAACTCTTGCATGTCAAGCTTGTGTGACCTTTATTGCTTTCATATCACAGATTTCATTTGGGCTATAAAAAACAAACATAGATTTTCTTTTCAGCATCTTTGTTACACATAGTAAATAGGCCCTATGAACACTATTCATGGTTCTTGAGAGAGTGGGTTTCCAGTGAAACTCTTCTCAACAAAGGAACCCTTGTAGGTAGGGAGGTTACTGAGAGCATCTCATGTTCTACTAGATTTGTGTGTCTTCAACTTCTGATTGATACATTCTCTCTCTAGAGAGGTTGATAGATCATAAGTGGTTGACATCATAGATCTTTGTGAGATAATCTTGGTCTTAGCATGTTAGATTAATCTATCTACTTTGTTTGGGTTAAAAGTGAAAAGGCTAGAGGACTATGCTCTACTCCCTTTTTGGGTAGTACCAGAAACTCAGATCCTTGAATTTGGAACCAGTCTCCATGTGGTATCTTTTGTGAGTCACCTTTAGAGAGGGTTAACCATAGTGGACAGTCCCTTAATTGGGTCAACCACGTTGACAGAACCTCAAGCGGTAATAGCCATTTTCACCATGGTAGCAATAGCCGCTATATAAATGTCCTTGTGGAGGAAATCTTCACAGGTGTGGTCTCTTGTTGGGATGTCAAATCTGCCTAGCAGCTCTTGATTGAATAAATTCTTGGACTATGTCAAAACCTCGGTGTGCTTGGATTGGAGTTCTCCCTCTTGAGATCACAAAAGTTGCAGATTCGAACCATTACTAAAAACCCTAGTGAGGCCAAATTTTCATTTTCTAGGAATATGTGCATTCTTGCAAAACTTTTTCGAACATACACTATTAGCACTCCTAGGGATTAGCACAATTTAGTCACTTGATTATTCATGCATAGGGTTGCTTTGTCTCTTGTTCATTGTTTTCAGCCATGCTTGAAATCACTTGCTTGTTTTGCATGCCTATTTATCTATCTGGTTACTAAGAATGAATCAATCCGATACAATCTTCAAATCTGGATCAAAAATTTTGTGAACAATCTAAAACTAAAAATCTAAAAAAATTGCAAAATCTGATGTCAAACACCTTTCTAGAGTTAAAAGTCATCTTGTAAAGTCAGAAAGTCATATGACTTTTGGCTATTATCATTTTGGAACCCCCATATTGTCGTATGGTAGCTGGTATATTATCGTACAAGTTTTTCTGCCAGTTAATTCAAAAAAGTCAAAAACCCTGCTATCAACTATCGTGTGAGTTTTGCAATAGTTGTACAAGTTTTTCAATTGTCATTTCATGCAATACCCACTATCGTACGAGCCTGTAGAAAGTCATTTGAGAAGTTTTGAAAAATTGCTAGAAAGTTGTCAGAACTGTCAGAGACCCAGCTTTTCCAGCCTATTTCTAGAGTTTGTTAAGAAAATCACTATGTCAGGAACAAGTTAGAAACTAGAGTGAATCCAATCATTTTCCTAAAGTGTCCTTTTGAATCTGATTTAGCCTTCTGTTTAATCAATTTGAGTCTTTTTCATCTTGTGTCAAAACATTGTCATAACTATCAATCTTCAATCCATCTTCAAAATGGCTAAGTGTTGTGAACTCATGTCCACTATCTTTTGGGCATCTACCCATATAGCCAAGGCACATTATCCTTCATTTATGTCTAATCTAAGCTTCCATCAATCAAACCTTGACAAGGTTGCATCATTTGATCTTCTTGAATCAGATCTTTCTTTAGTTGTCTTCATCATATTCTTTTGTTTCACCCAAGGTTAATGGTGGAACCTAGAGCTTCCTCTCACAAGAAATTTGGAGAAGTATCCCATCCCATACCTCTAAATACTCTCCAAGCTCGAACTCTTGAGCAACTCTACAATTCTGGTCTTTACAAAGATGACAGTCTTGGCAATTTTTGATTGAAAACTGGTTACATTCCTCGTTAATCAACTCATGGAGGTAATCAAAAAACTCCTCCTTGATCTATCCTAGGGAGAACTCCTACCATGTCTCAAGTAGGGACAAGCTTTGGCTCTCAAAGAGCTCAATCTCAACATGGTGCAGATCAAGAACCTACACCTTTTGAAATTGCTCAATATCAAAATGATGATAACTTCAAAAGAATGATGAAGAATTTCTTGAAAGAAGATAGAGAGGCATACTTTTTACAATTAGGTCATCAAGGAGCTAAAATTCCTCCCAAATTTAATGTTGAAGATATTATTATGCATGAGGAAGAAACTCCACTCATAGCTATGATGAAACAAATGCATGCCATGCAAGTCAAACTTAATAAACTTGAGAAAGAAAAGGAACCCAAGGAGTTCTCCATGGAGGCCCTATGTCCTTTTCCATTTGAGAAAGACTTGTACATGACACCATTCCCAAAAAGAGTGGAGATTCCTAAATATGATAAGTATGATAGACACTCAGATCCTCAAGATCATGTCAGAGAATTCTGTACACAATCTATTGAGTTCATGCATGAACCAACTTATCTGATGCATCTTTTTCCTCGATCTCTGGGAGGAGTAGCCATTCACTGGTTCTCTAGATTGCCTTCTACTATTAAAATTTTTGAGGAGTTGATCAAATTTTTCTATCAGCAATACTCCTACAACATTCAACATCCAGTCACCATGATTGATATTTGCAATTTCAAATAATATCCAGGAGAACCATTCCTGACATTTCTCAAGTGATGGAGGAAGAAATTCTCTCTATATGCTAGGCCTATTCTAGAAACTGAGAAATTGGAAATCTTCATCAATAATATTGTCCCAAAGATCAACTACCCTTTAAAAATGCAAGATCATACATCTTTTGATAAGATGGTAGACAATGCGATCAAAATTGAAAAGGTACTTGTGAAAAAAGGAGACATCACACTTCAAAAGGACAAGTATGAATCAAGATCTAGTTCTAAAGACAAGAACAAAAACTAGAACAAGAATAAAGGCATCATCATAGATGGCATTGTTGATACCATCCATGCCCCATCAAAGGCACTGAATTTCAATCTAACTATTGGTACCCAAGCCATCAAAGCTTCAGAGCAAAAGGTGTCTGAACCAACTCAAAAGAAGCCAGAATACAAATCTTGGTCTGCTGATAATAAATGAAAGTTCACTCCTCTTGGAGAATCTTTGGAATTAGCTATGAGAACTTTGTTGGCTAATAAAATCATATCTTTGCCTAAGATCTGACAATCTGATCTGGACCCTAAGCCAAAATGGTGGAGAGAGAATGAATTATGTGATTTCCATCAAGGTAAAGGTCACAAAACTAATAACTGCTTATGCTTGAAACATACTATTCAAGATCTGATTGATAAGGGAGACATCACGATTGACAATCACAAGAGCAATAATGATCATACATCATTCATAGAACCATTTTTGAAACATGGTCAAGAAGTTTCATCTTCTCAACCTAATATGGGGGCAAAGGTCAATTATGCTTACCTTGGAAATAATGCTATTATCAATACGGTTGAACTTTGTCTCTCTGAGCATTTCAATGTCATCACAATTGTGCGAAGAGATAGAGATCATACTTTAGCTAATGCAGTGACTCAATCATAGGCTCAGGTACATCTGAACGGACAAATCCCAGATTCATCAAATGTCCCTAAGATGCCTTTCAATCTTTCTTCTGCGTCCAAACAAAAGGCTGCTTCTGAATCTTCCAATCCTAAAGATATGAGGCCAACATCTTATAGCATTGTTCAACAACTCCAACACACTAATGTGAAAATCTCCATGTTTGATTTGCTTCGGATATCTCCAGCTCATGGAGCTATTCTAGACAAAGCTTTTCTCAGATCCAATGTTCCTGATGACCTTGATTTAGACAGGTTCCAGACTATGGTTGGACATCTTACATCTCCACAATATATCTCCTTTTCAGAGGAAGATGACAACTCCTTGAGTCACCCACATAACCACCCCTTGCATATAGAAGTCTTGATCTAGAACCATAGAGTCAAATGTGCGTTGATAGATGGGGGCACTGGCCTAAACATTTGTTCTTACAACTTGGTCATATAATTGGGATTTTCAGAATTGGCTATTGATCCTAGAAAGAAAATAACTATAAAAGCCTATGATGAACAAGAAAGATCTTCTAAAGGCACCATTGTCTTACCTATCAAAGAAGGTCCGGTTATCAGAGATACTATATATCAAGTTCTTGATCTACCTTTGGCTTACAACATTCTTCTAGGAAGACCCTAGATACATGAGATGAAGGCTATTCCTTCTACATTCCACCAATGCTTAAAATTTCCTTATGAAGGAGTAGAGGTCACTATTCCAACAGACATATCCACCACTTGCAATACATTGAAGAAAAGTGTGGATAAACTTGTGCCTAATAACAGAGGATCTTCCATTGAGCCAACAAAAGAAGCATCCACATCCAAAATGGAAGACCTTGCAAATGTGGTCAATATCAAAGAAAATGGTATGGGAGAATATACTATAGAGCTAGTCTTGTTTTTGACATCTCTCCCTATCTCACCTAAGTCTTATGGGCAAGCTCAAAAGCAATTCAAACTAGAATCTAAGGAACCTCTTGAGGCATATAAAGAAAAATTTGTGGCTGAGAAAGTACCTAAGAAAGAATTTGAAGAAGATGAAGCTGTTCTTGCATGGCTTTACAAAGATGAACCTAAATCTCAAGCTATTCAGACTAGTGACTCTACAGTATCCAAAATCCCTTCCAGGTCATATGGTCCAGGAGATAAATTAATAGCTAAGATGGGATATCCAAGTAAAGGACCTCTAGGAGTTAGAGGAGAAGGTCTTATAACACCTATTTCACATACTGGTAGGGAAAACAAAGATATTGTTGGCTTAGGCTTAAAAAAAAAACCCTTCCACCTCAAAGGTAATTGTTCTCTTGTCATAGAGAAAATCGCACTAGGAGAACCCCTTCTTAAGAAGGATGAAACTAAATCATCAGATAGTGATTCAGATAGCTTAGAACTTGTTTCTTATGAGCATTTTCCTAAGGAAACCAAAGACCTCCTTGAAGCTGAAGATGATCCAATAAAAGGAATCAATGTAGTAGAAACACAAGAACCTACTATAGAGCAAGAGATAGTTGCAACACAAGAACCAGCTAATCTCAAAGACAATCAAACAGACAAAGAGGAAGGTGGTGGTTATTCTGAGATAGATTCTCATGAGTATGAATTCAAATAAGAATCTAAGGGTAACCCTTCTTGGGGTATTCATCCCGACTTTACTCATGTTCTTAGATTTCCTAGAGGCATAGATGAAGAATCTAATGACTATGAATGGGGAGCCATTCTAGAGGAAGATGAGCTTATTATAGAGAAACATGTTGATGTTATTCAATAATATGCACCTAAACTCAACGTGAGTCTAGAGCGAAATGATGAACTTATCGAGTCTGATCCACTGATGGCTGAAGTGGACTTCCACAATGACATTGAGCCTATTCATGAATTGAATGTCTTAAGTTGTAATATCACCTTTGAACTCGATCATCAGGTTAGGACCAATGATGACAGATCCATATCTGTAAACACTCTTTCCCAATCTTTCACCACTTTGACTATCCAATGCCTTGACCTTCTTGACATAACGTCCACAAACTTGAACCAAAGTATTTATACCTTTCCCAATGAATTTACCCTTGCTTGCTACCTAAATGTAGTTGAGCCTATGAGGACTTCCATCAGTGAACCAAGTGTTAGCATGACAGAGTCAGACATCAAGTATCTTAGTCAGAAAAATAAGAATAAGAATAAAAAGAAAAGGAGTTCTAAGGGTGAAAAACACTTTGTGGCAGTCTTAGAACTTAAAAAAGTAAAAATAAAAGATGTATCCAAAGGTGAAAACCTCTCTGAGGTGCCTAAGGATGAGATATTTAATGTCCTTCCAAGTCATTTATAGGACAGATCTCCAGTTCTAATTGAGCCCACTCAATCTATTAATTTGGGAACAACAGAGGAACCACAATTGATCCATGTAGCACAATCTTTATCAGAAGAAGAGAAGCAAGACTTTAAAACATTCTTAACAAAAAAGAAGATCAACTTTGCATGGAAATATTCAGATATGCCAAGGTTGGATCCTGATCTTATAATGCACCATTTGTCTATAGCTCCAAATGTCAAATCTATTAAACAAAAATTGGGAAAGATGCATCCACATGTTGCACTCTTGGTAAAAGTTGAGTTAGAGAAGCTCCTAAAAGCCGGATTCATCTGAGTTATTGATTATGCAGAATGGATCTCTAATATTGTACCTATTTCTAAACCAGACAAATCAATCAGAGTGTGCATAGACTTTAGAGATGTAAATAGAGCATGCCCTAAGGATGATTTTCCACTACCTAACATTGATATGATAGTGGACATGACAGTGGGCTTTTAGATGTATTCCTTAATGGATAGTTTTTCTTTATATAATCAAATAAAAAGTGCTCCAAAGGATCAAGAGAAAATGGCTTTTACATGTGCATGGGGTACCTTCTATTGGAATGTCATGCCATTTGGGCTTAAGAATGCTGGTGCTACATATCAAAGAGCCATGACATCTATTTTCCATGAAATGATGCATAGGACTATGGAGGATTATGTTGATGATACTTTAGCAAAATCTATGATTAGAGCTGAACATCTAAATGACTTGAGCAAGATACTAGATAGAATGGATTGTTTTTGTCTCAGACTAAATCCTAAGAAGTGTGCTTTTGGTATCACTTATGGAAAACTCTTACGATACATAGTCTCAAAGAAGGGCATTGAAGTTGATCCAGCTAAAGTAAAGGCTATCATGGAAATGAAACCTCCAAAGAATATTAGTCAAATGAGGACATTGCAAGGGAGAGTTCAATCTGTCAGAAGATTCATATCATAGCTAGCAGACATATCACAACCTTTTACAAAAACATTACATAAAGGTGTGACATTTGCATGGAATGAAGAATGTGAGAACAACTTTAATCATATCAAGAAATATCTATGAAATCCTCCTATCTTGATGCCTCCCATTCTAGGGAAGCCTTTGATCTTATATGTCTCTGCTACAAATACATCACTGGGGGCATTGCTTGCACAACATGATGAGAACAAAAAGAAATGAGCTATATACTATATCAGTAGGACATTGGTTGCATATGAGAAGAACTATTCAATGATTGAGAAAGCTTGTCTAGCTGTGATCTTTGCATCACAGAAACTAAGACATTATATGTTAGCTCATACCACACATTTGGTAGCTAAAATTAATCCACTCAAGTACCTACTAAGCAAAGCTGCCCTCACAAGTAGATTAGCTAAATGGGTCATGCTCTTAAGTGAATTTGACATTGAATATGTTGAAATAAAAGCTATAAAAGGATAGGTTATTACTGATCAATTAGAAAATACACCTATAATTGATGATACACCAATGCAAATAGAATTTCTAGATTCCTCTATCATGACTCTTTCTTTTAGAGAATGGCAGTTATTCTTTGATGGCTCCTATACATAGAATGGATCAGGAGTAGGCATATTATTTATAACTCCTCAAGGATACTCCATACCTAAAGCATTCAAATTGAAGTTCCCTTGCACAAATAATATTGCAGAATATGAAGCCCTTCTTAATGGCATGAAACTAGCGATTGAGTGAAGAGTAACTAAGGTACACATTCATGGAGACTCTCAACTTGTTATCCATCAAGTCAATGATGTGTACCAGACTAAAGATGAAAAGCTCATTCCATATAAGATAAAGGTAGATGATCTAAAGAAGTAATTCATATCTATCACATTTGAACAAATTCCTAGAATAGAGAACAAGGCTACCAACACAATGGCAACGCTATCTACTTTATTATAGAAGTCTAAACATGAGCTATGCTATGAGTTCTTGGTGGAAGTGCTATCTTATCCTGCATATGATTCCCTCGAAACCTGCATGATCTACACTATTGTTGGTCATGATTCATCTAGATACAAAAACCTATTTTCCTATCTCCAAGACCAAATCATTCCCGATACCTTCAACCACCATGAGAAGAGATACCTTATCCATAATGCCTCCCAATATGTCATCATTGGTCACAATCTGTACAAACGAGGTCTAGATGGTACCCTACTTAGATGTTTAGAACAGGAAGAGTCTCAATGTGCATTAGAGAAGTCCACGAAGGTATTTGTGGGTCACACTCGAACGGTTTAACACTAGCTCAAAAACTTATTAGGGCTAGGTACTATTGGCCTGAAATGGAGAAAGAATCTATCAAGTTTGCTAAGAGTTGTCAAAAGTGCCAAGTGCATGCCAACTTAATTCATGCTCTAGGGAGAGATCTACTTCCATTTACTACACAATGGCCTTTTCATCAATGGGCCTTTGATCTTATAGGAGCTATACATTCTCATTCTTCTAATGGACATACCCATATAATCACAGCTACAGATTATTTTACCAAATGGGTAGAAGCAGTCCCTTTGACACAAGCAACTAGAAAACAAATATCTATGTTCATCTTGAACTACATCATATGTCGGTATGATATTCCACATTCTATAATCACAGATAATGGTGGAAAATTCAAGAACAAGGATCTAGATTATTTATGTGCTAAATTCAAGATTACACAACATTGGTCATCTATCTACTATCCTCAAGGGAATGGACAAGCAGAGGCTTCTAACAAGAATCTATTGAAAATCTTGCACCATATAGTTAATAAAATAGGAAGAGACTGGCATCTCATGATCAATCCAACTCTCTAGGCCTACAGAACAAGTATCAAAATGCCTACTGGGGCTACACCTTTCACTTTAGTTTATGGGTCTAAAGCGTTCTTGCCTATTGAAGTTGAAATCCCATCACTAAGAATCAGAATGCATGGTCTAGTAATTGATGATGATTACAGAGTGTCTAGGTTGCAAGAACTTGAACTACTAGATGAGCATAGAAAAGTAGCGTATGATCATCTCAGAGTATATCAGAAGAGAATGTCTAGAGGCTACAACAAGAAAGTCAAACACAGAGAATTTCAGGTTGGCGATCTAGTCTTGAGAGAGAATCCTAAAAATCAATCACATCGGGAATGCAAGGGGAAGTTTGAACCCAACTAGTTGGGTCCCTTTATAATCACTACTACTTTTGGTTTGGGTGCCTATCAACTCTCAACAACTGAAGGAGAATAGCTTCGAGAACCAATCAATGTTCTCCATCTGAAAAAATTCTATGCCTAAGGCATTCAGTGTATGGTGAAATGTCCTGAAATTTTTTTAAAAAATGTTAAAAAGTCCTAAAAAAATGAACATCTCGGTGAAAACCTAGCAATAGGTGCCTTGATGATTCACAAAAAAAGTAAAAAATATCAAAAGTACAAAAAAATTGAGAAAAATGAAAAATATAAAAAAATTGAAAAAAATGAAAAATACAAAAAAATGAGGAAAAGTAAAAAGTGCCTTGGTGAAAACCTGGAAATAGGTGCCTTGGTAGCAAAAATAGAATCTCTGCCAAGATGGTGAAAACCCGGCAAATGGGTGCCACTTGTTTCAAAATGCTCCATCTATCAACACAATCTTGGTCTTTCCCAGCTTTTAGTCTTGCTTTAGTTTGTACATATCTCCTAGTTTGTTTCTGCTTTCCTATTTTCGATAAGTCAATCTGTACACCAATCAAGCTCAAGCGTTTGTATCCTATCAATGTTCAAACTTGAGGGCAATCAAAGTCATATCATGTGGCCTCCAGTGTATATTAGACGTATCATATCCAGTCAGAGTCCTTTGAAGCTTCATTCGAGTCAGTCAGTTAGTCTCCTCTCCAGAAAGGATTTTGCATCTGCAACAACGCAATAAAAAACAAACTGAAAACAATCTGTGCTTTACATGCTTTTATCTCCTTGTATGCTTACTGATTCGCATTGTGATTTTTGCATATTGTGTTCCCACAAGCTCTTTGATGATGTCCTTTGTAGGATTTAGAGAGTGATGACTGGGGGCATAATCTTTTCTTTGTCTTCTACTTGTATGTGTCAATCTAACAACTTTGAAAATTCTAGATTCAAATGGTGTCCGACTATAAGAGCCTCTATCTCGAATTGGATGGCCATGTGTACCTCAACCATTGATACCCAAAAAATTCAAGGAAGTTTGATCTAACTATTGTCTTTTTGAGTGAGTTCTTTCTCCTACTGTGAGACGTGATCTTACCTAAGGATGTGAATGATAAAGGGTCACTACAGGTAATTCAAACTGGATTTAGAATGATCTCTTGACTATTTGATGTTTTCACCATTGCAAGGCATATTCTAGTCATCATGACATTTATGTTTGATGCTTATAAAAATTGCTATATCAAAATGGACATGATATTCAGGTCATCCTGGTGTTTATGCCTTGGTGCTTATATCTAATCTAACATTCTGAAAATAAAATCAATATTCATATGTCCATGGTTGCCTAATCAGTGGGTGTTGTATTGATTCCTGTGCATACAAATCAATATTCATATGTCTATGGTTTCATAATTAGTGGGCATTGTATTGATTTATTTGGTTACCTAAAAATTCAATGATGAGGATGACCAACACATGATCAGTGACTAGGTCCTAGGTCTTAGGTTGCATTTTTACACGTTTCTTTGCATTTTGCATGTTTGCATGATCTCACAAATGGCTAAACGAACTTCAATGCTTAAGCAATTCTTCAAATGTCTCTTCAAATCTAACAAGAGCTGAAACCCACCTCGAAGGTCTCTTCACTTGAATTGCAAGTAGTTATCCTCCTGGGCTAAACATCCTTTTGACATAAGATGATGTACTTGTCTTCATCAATACCTGCAAAACATATCATGTGTATTGTTGCATTTACAATTCATATCATAATCATCTGTTACATGACAATTCATCCATGTGCATAAGAATAAATCATACATACATCTTTCCATAATCAAATACATTTGCATAACATCCATACATATGAAGGATGTCAATTGCATTTGCATATATCCATACATTCTACTCTACTCTACTCATAGCATAAGCATCACATGATATCATCAATAATCAAAACATGACAAGTACATATGAAGTCACAACCAAAATATCGATCTCATATATATATCAAAAATCTTGAAATAGTCAAGGGTGCACTACTGGCATAGTGTACAAAAGAATACCCTCATGTGAGCTATCAAAGTCAGAACAGTATATCAATGATAAAAAATAGCATAGTATATCAGAACATATCAAAATAGATCAGCTGTCAGCATGATCCTCTGCATCTGGTGGAGGTGGAGGTGGTGCATCCGGTACTGCCTCTGCTCTGGGCACTTTGGCTCCCTCTGATGCCATCATATACTAAGAGTATGAAGAGACTCTCTATGTAGCAGGAACAACCATATAATATGTGGACACATAGTAAGCTACTCAGGAGGTCTAATGAATCACCTCTGCTTGTAATCTCTGCGCCTCTACATGAAGCTCAGTGTGCTATCTATCGGCCTCAAAAAATCTCTCCTCCCACTGAGCACTATGAACCTTCAGGTCCTGGACCTGTACTCTGAGCCATCAGATAGTCTCCTAGGGAGGAAGAGGAATAGAAGGATCAATGTTGGTTGCTAGCATCTCAGTATCCGGGGCAACCTGCTCTGTAGTCTCTACTCTTTGCACTTTACAGTGTTTGACCTCAGCACCTAGATCAAATCCTGTATCCTCGTCTATCGGATCCATACCACCACCCACAACCTACTCTACTGCAAGTACCTCCTCAGCTAAACCAACACCCCCTAAAGTACCACCCTCTCCCCTAGTCCGTCTATGAGAACCTATGGATCTTCCTACTGTGGAACTAGTGGGATGAGATGACCTCATCTATTCAGATGGTCTCTGTGGAAAAGCCATCGCTTTGGGTCTCGGGGGTGTGGGATGCATAATAGGAACCTATGTGAGTTGGGGACCCTATCTCAATGGTGCTCTAGTCACATCCATAGCCTCCTCCATGGAAGGTATAAGCTTTGTAGGATTTGAGAACCTATGAATAGGATGGTTAGTAAGCCAGGCAATGAATGCCTCTGTAACTCCAACATCAAGTACCTCTGGTCAGTACTCCCAATCTCTACCAATAATAGCACTATACTCCTGTGAACACAAAGCATAGGAGAGCCTCATGGTCCATCCGAGTCCTAGCTCTTATGATATCTGAGCATAAGTGGCATAGTCCTTTGGTGCATCCTGCACTCGTCCATACTGCTGCCACACCCTGGTAATGAATAATCTCTCTAAAGTGGAGGATGACCTCCCGATCAGTACACGGCTCTAGAAGAAGAAACTGAACTGCTCTTGCATAGTCAGCCAAGGCTCAATAGCTACATAGGGTCTCCATCAAAAAAATTTCATATCATCGAGGCATCACCTCCAGTAATCTTCATGATCCATCCATCCCTGAATGACATATCTGACAAATATATAAATTAACAAAAAGAGATTTCCACAATCCATTAGAATGCAAATTCAATTTCTGGATTCGATTGTGTGAGTTTTTTTAGCATCAACATTTCGGATCACACTTTGTGATCCATTTATCTTGTGAGAGGCGATGTCTGCATATTTTACTATCCATCCTCACACTCTCTCTTCCTGATGATGGATCACATAGTGTGATCCAAAACATCGATGCTAAAAAAAATCACACAATCGAATCAAGAAACTAAATTTGTAATATATATAAATGACAGGCTCCTGAGGCTGCCTCTATGAAGTACATACCTGTCTCAACACTGGGATATGCTCCCACGCCCAGATCTGTAGAACTAAAGCCCCAATTGCAAAAGACTTTCTCTCCTGATACACTACCTCATGCATCTCGGAGAACATATGGGCCAAAAGACACTGACCCCATGCCTAAGTCACCATCAAACATGCTACCATAGGGGCCCAGCCCATCAAAAGACTGTTCTACTGATGGTTAGACATGATAATCCCTCCTATCCTCCCGACAATAATGTACTCTAGCCGGTGCATCTATCCATATCGCTGCACTAAGGTGTCCTAGGAAATAGAGCCAGTCATCTAGGTGTCATCTCCAAATACACGTCAAAAAGCTAATAAATTTGAGTTCCCCAAACTCACATACTTTGGCTACCGGCCTGCATGAAATAGAATGCCCAGTATACGATACACATCCTCAGGGGTAACAATGATCTCCCCAATTGGCAGGTGGAATGTTTGGGTCTCCGAATGAAATCTCTCAATCAGAGTAGTCAACAGTCTGTGATTTACCCTAATCTTGGGTAAATAAACAAGGTACTCAAATCCACAGGATGCAAGATGTACCCACATCGGGTCGGGTAGTGACACACACAGTCTCTGTGTAGCAGGATGTGAAATTTGTACATGAACATCTGGATATATGACCTACACAGCACAGAAATAGGGAATCCTATCAGTAATTTGGTCACAAAATAGGTTACAAGGGAAAGAATTGAGCAGTTCAGTATTTCTAAAGGTAGGTTAACAGGTCAGCAATCAGGCAAAAGGATCAAAAAATTCAAAAATTTGACCTAATACTAAGTTTTAGCCTCACTATTTTCCATATGACACTTTAGACTGGCAGGAAGAGTCATACGAGTTTATACATGATACCATATGACAAAGAATAGTGATACGACAATGTGTTCCTCCTCATATGAGTTATGAGGGACCCGATGAAATGTCATACGGCTCTTGGGTCCCTCTGATACGAGTCTTGGGGGGTAATGGGATGACAACCTATCTACAATTAAAAAGTCGTACGAGTCTCGTTGGAGAGTTGTACGAGTTTTCATGAATGTGAAAATTCAAAATTGAAAACCATACGAAAAATCCTAAAAATGCTATAAAACATGGAAAAATTTAATTTTTAGCAACGCACAGAGGTCCACCTATCGGATGTCCATACTACCAAGGTCTCTGGTGTCTCCAGCTGTGCTCAAATCAGTGCAAAATCATAGGTACCTTTGGTTCTACCACCTTTTCTACCATTTTTTCTCAGAGGGCTCCACAAGATTTCTAAAGTCAAAAGGTTGAAATGAATTGAAAATGACCCTTTAGGATTTTATATAGCTTTTGACCTAATTTTCAAAAGTGCTCCATTTTTCACAAAAATTGCACCCCTAGCTAATTTCAACGTTCTGAATCCATTTTTGAAATCAAAATCAAAATTTGAGATCATTTAATATGTCAAAATCATGATTTAAAATTTTCAGACCCAGGATGGTCTACTGCTTGCATTATCAACCTTCAATCATCAACGAAATCTAGTATTCAACTTAAGTGATTATCTTACATCAAACTATCAAAATTTCAACTTGGTCAACTCATGGTCACACCTAGTCAAACTTGGTCTTTTGGACCCTCAAACGATGCAGAATGTATTCTTGAATGTGTTTAACCACTTCTCAAATCAATTAGCATGTTTCTGAGCTATTCAACGCTGACTTTTCTTGTCAGATTTCAATTTTTATCCTGAAGGGGGCATGGTATTGCACATAATTCAAAGTCTTTAATCTAAATTTGAAACCAAATCTTTCCTCAGTAATCAAGGCAACAACTACGTCTAACTATTGATTCATCAAAAAGACCTCATCGCTTGGGGTAAATCAATCATTGCTTGGGGCATATTAGATTCATCAAGATCCATATCAATCTGGTATTCTCTTAATCTTGTAAACTGTATGAGTCTTTTGTAACCATTTGTTCATTAGTGTTATTTCCTTGGTTCTTCATAACTGAAGGGTTCAGATGTGATACCAATGTGATTCTTATCGACAATAGGGTCTGGAATTGGTCACTCACTTCTTCGCAATCATAAGGTTCAGAATCAGGCATTTTGACACTTTTTCCCAATCATTGGTCATTTGCTGTTATAGTTAACATTATCTTTGGTCATTCAGGACCTATTATCTTCATATCAAACTTCAATTAGTTTCTGTCTCATATCAGTTTCAATTTCAAACATCATACACAGACTGTCTTTGAACCACTACACTTCCAACAATAATTCAAAGAGGGGAAAAATGTAATACCCCAAAAATGGGCTATAAGTTCATTAACCTCCTATATCGACACATCAAATGAAATCAACTTCGAAGTCCTAACCTAAGGCACATCTGAACATTATCGAATCCTAATTGATTATCCTAAATTCTGCATCAGGGAATATTCCTAGAAATATTCTTAATTTATCTAATTATCTTTGATTTAATAATTATTTAGCGATAAATCCTATTTATCCTAAAGTTTGATTAACTAAATATTCTAAATATTTAATTAATTAGATTCAATACTGCTACTTAATTATTTAATTAAATGTAATTATATTTATTCCTACATTGTATTATTTCATTTTGACAATAAATCAAATATCCTATGACTAATTGATTAAATTCTTATTTAATTAATCAATGTCAATTGTCAAATTTAATAAGATAGTTTCTGAATAAAAGTTTGATTTAATAATTGATTAACCCATAAATCAATTGTTTTATTTTTAAAATCAGTTAAGTTGAGGATAAATCACTTTATTTATTTATTTAATTCATAATTAATTGTGCACATCCAAAAAATAGTTAAACTTTAAATCAGAAAATCAATTCAAGTTGTTTTAAAAATAAACTCAACTCTCTTTTGATTTAAAAGTTGATCTCAACTTCTGATTTAAATCAAAAAGTTGTTTTTGCATGATTTTTTGTGAGTTAACTATCTTTAATTCCTTGTTGACTCAAAAATCAACCTGAGTGATTTATGGCTTTTTCCATGCATCCCCAAAGCCCTAGATTTCTATAAAATCAAGGCTTCATCTCTTCACAAATCATCTCACAAGTTTGCATACTTACTTTGCCAAAATCAATCCATGAATTTGCACAATCACGCTGGTGAATCGACATCTGAGGAATTGAAGCTTCTTTGCAAATCAATAACTTTTGTGAGATCATTCTTATTTGCAATTCATTGTAGCTTAATTTGCACATCAATTTTTCATCTAGAATAGATTCATATCAGTTTATCTCATCTTATTGCATAGAAAATCTAAAAATATAGATTAATTTGCATTCATCTCATATCTAGATTCTGTATTCAAATCCTTCATTTAGGTGTCGTCAAGGTCATTGATCTCGGTCCAATCTGAGAATACATACTCGCATCTACTAGAAGGCAGTAAATCGCCTGGTTAGATTAGTTTCTATTTCACTGCACAATTTTGATTTTAGCTAACCTCTAATGTTTTACTGAAGTGTTGTGTCTACAGCTAGGTACAAAATTCACACACACAATAGTCTCCAATCTCTCCAATCTTGCACATATAACATGCACGTACATCATTTATCATTAAAACCTTAGGAGGGATTGACGATAGGGCACCCGTAAGATCTCCCATAATTGTACTCTCAGGAATGGCCTGGAATTTTTGTGGCTTACACGCATCATTCCTCACAAGTTGTACATTGAATAATTCCTTCCCTCATTTCTTTACTGCAGTTGATGCTGAAGATGCCATGCATTCAAATTCTAGGGTTCAATTATAGAAATAGATAACTTAGTAAATACCTTGCACAGATAGTTCTTAGATATTTGCCGATGGCACACTGTGAATGATCTTTGCAAATCAAACTTAGCATAAAATATTTGATAATCACTCAAGAATCACTCTTGAAAGTGCTCAAATCGCTAGTAAAATGAAAATAAATGGTATCTTCCCACTTTATAGACTTCAAACGGTCAGATTAGGGTTGCATTAATGATCCATACACTTTCTAGGTAAGATACAACTGTCTCGACAATCTCATGTCAACTTGGTTAACATAAGCTCAGTCAATACTACCATTCAACTCGGTACATATCACATCTCAGCTACCATAGGAGCTCGACATACACTAGTGACTCGGTCACTATGGGCTAAAATAATGATGCTCAACATCAAATATACAATGTAGCTTCTTACTCAAATTTTTCCTAATGCATCTTGATCTATGAAAATATGGACTTTATCTTATCTAATGTTAGGAATTGATGTAAACTAAAACATTATAGGATTCAGTTCCTCACATACCTTATTTGCTTAGTTCGAAGTAGTGTGATCACCTGATCCATTGGATTGGGTGACCTTAGGTTCACTGGCTCCACTACTGCTTCCTTCCTCTTTCTTCTTCCAAGTCTTGTTCATCTGGTTTCTCATCTGATCAACATTTTCCTCATTATTAACTTGTTCATTTATCAATATATGTGCTCTACAGTCTTTCTTTAAGTGACCAATCTTATTGCATTTGTAACAAACCAAACTTTCACTCATCCAACTCTTGGATTTTCCTCTAAAATGTGTCTTCAAATAGTTTTCTCTAATGTGACCATATTTACCACAATAATGACAACTATACCATGTATTGTAGTCCCAATTGTATGTGTTACCTTTCCTATGTACTTTGGTCTGTTGATTTGATGTCCACTTAGCTTTGGATCTACACTCATATGCTCTATGTCCATATTTTTGACAGTTGAAACAATGTCCTTGAAATCTAGATGAGGTAGGTGGATTATTGACCTTTTTCCCACATTCATGTGCTTGATGTCCATGTTTCTGAAAGTTAAAACAATATCCATTGAACTTTGGGTTAGGATTAGACTTACCATGTTTGCTTCTGTAGATGTTAGCTATGTGTCCTAGCTTTCCATAGTGATGGCATGTAGGTTTGTTGTTCTTTGGCTTTGCATTCCTCTGTTCCCCACTCTTTGATGATTCTCCTTCTTCAGTGGATGACAGGTGCTCATCATGGCCAAGTCCAGATGTATCATTGGATCTTCTAGGTGACCTTAATAGTTCTTCAATGTATCTCATAGCTTCATTAGGCTTGCTCATTCTTTCATTGAGTTTTTTTTCAAATCTTAATTCATTCTTCAGTTGATTATTTTCTGATCTCAGATTTGTGATTTCCACATCTTTCTTACCTAAATCTTTATTAGCAAGTACCAATTGATTTACCATGTCCAATTGATTGTTTGTCAACATTTTCATGTCACATGTCCTTTCATCAAGTTTCTTAGATATCAGAATTTTATCTTCTTCAGCCATTGTCTTATCTTCTTCAACTTTGTTTTTCTCTTCAACAACTTCACAAAGCCTTACTAATTGTATTTCTTGTTCTCTTTTCATATTTATGATTTTCTCATTCAGTATGTTATTTTTCTCTAGAAGATATTTTATAGCTTTTTCACTTTCGGTAGAGTTTCAACTGTCAAATAGTCCTTTAGTATCCAATTCTTGATATTGAGTTTCATTCTACTGTATTGCTAATTCTCTTCTTCTACTTAAGGATTTCTTCAGTTCACCTCTGGCTACTTCAAGTTGATGTAATGTGAGATGAATGTCAATCTTTTGATTCTCTATGATCTTTCCTAACTTATAAACCTCCATATCAAGATCTTTGAATCACAAGCGATTAGACTTCTTTAAGAGACTAGGCTCTGATACCAATTATTGGAAATCTATTATGGGAAAGTAATATACTGAGAGGGGGGGGGGGGTGAATCAAATATCTACTAATTGTTTCACTTTAACATAAACTTACTTACATCATACAAAAAATCAAATTCAATATCGTAATAGATCTAACATCCTAATCATCATCCATGAAAATGAAACATAACACAATGATTTTGGTTACCCAAAAACCCTTGAAAGGTAAAACTGGGGTGGGGATGACACCCACAAATCTTCACTACTATAGTATTAAAGTTTGTATGCTAGGGCTATAAGTTTGATCATAAAATGATGATCTACCCTATGAGGGGTCTACGCTATTAAGAGATTTAAGACTTGTACAATATACTTTGCAAGTGGATTTAAACTTACAACAAAGTAAGCACTTGGTTAAGAGATTTACTTAGTTCTTCTAAAACCACTATGTTAAGAGATTTACCCTAATTCACTTGTTAAAATGTCTCAGTACCTGATCCTTCGGTTTGCATTGTGTTGTTGATAATAGATCTTCTCCTTCCAATATAGATTTGATCTTCTCTATCAAATATATCTATGTTTTTTCCTTACTGCTCTACTTGGTCACTGAACTCTATTTTTGATAATCAATATACTTCTTTGTTTCACATGTATAAGATCTTCTTCTTCCAATACTCTTTTGCTATGCTCCCTTGATACATTTTAGGGTTCAGATCTCATCTTATATAATTAATAGATCAAATCCATGAATTGAGATCTACGATCTAGATTGTCTACTTATGCCGCTTAACCATTCTTTAATTCTGATTGGTTACATGGATTACATAGGGATTAATGATTACAATTCTCAGGCATAATCAACTGTGTGATTTCCTCAACAAACAATAAATATCATGTAGTTGTCAGCCAAAATGGTTTACCTAAGTGTTTGTTCCATAACAAACACATATGTCAAATCTAGCTTAATCGACACTTGAAATCTCTGTCACTCGGCACTAATTGTTCTTCATACTATGATGCTCAATATGGACATATCTACACAACTCAGCATAAACTGAGTCGACTAATACTGAAGTACTCGGTGACCTTTGACTTGGTCGATAGTAAGTACTACTTGGTAAATGTACAATATACATGACTTGACCTATACATGATCACTCGATCGCAGTGATGACCGACCAACATTACCTATAAAATGACTAAGTGTAAGACACTAATAGACAATAAAACTTAGGGATCAACAACATGGATGGATGGAGTACTCAAGACCCCCCAAGAACTATATACATCATGTATATACAAAGAATTATCCTCTCATAAGAAGGATAGTTGGAGACATGATATCCCCCCCATAATGTAGAAGCTCCCATGTAGATGAAGAGTACTTGTAAACAATACCTCAACAACCCTCTTTGCCAGTGCCATGTGGCAACCTCAACAGCTCTCTTTGCCGGACACCTCAACAGCCCTGCATGCCCTCTTAGCTAGTGCCAAGTGGCCACCTACCACATCACATGCCACTTCAGCATAGGTGACATCATCAATTGACATCACCATACAGAATTCCTGTGTCATCATCCAGTCAACGGACACGTCAGTGAAAGGGGCCCTTTTTTGTTGATGTCATACTTTTCCCTAGCCTAAATTTGACGGTCATCCAACCATCAAAACAAGCCAAATTGGGCTTTTGGTGACATCCATATGGCCGTCAAATTTATCATAGTGTTTTTTTGATGTCATCAGGGCTTTAATTTTCTTAGCCTTCACCATTGGAGTTTTTCATTTTGTAGTCCAACTTTAGAGGGCCATATCTTGCTCAATTTTGCTCCTTTTTTTGAGAAATTTTTTATTTATTTTGGGTAGAATTTCCTGGAGAATCTAGTGGTGGTAAATTATGTTTTCAATTTGGTTTCCAAATTTATCAAAAATTGTAGATTTTCATGATTGTTCCTACTTGTTCCTAATTTCTGCAACTTCCAGGTCTTCATTTGGGCACATATGGTAACATTTTGAGGTGAATATTTTTTTAGAAGTGCATGATTTTTTGTCTGCTTTCCAGATCTGTAATTAGATTTTAGTGATTTGGTGTGGATATATCACTTTCATAAACAAGTCATTCTAGGCCTATATTTGCACTTGGTTAATTCTTGAATTTCAGTTTTTTGATTTGCATCAGTAATTTGAAGGAGGGTTATATATCATTTCCAATGCTATGCAACTATAGTTCCCTAATTTAATCTACCTCTGAACCATAATATACTATCCCTCTGCATGTCTAGGTGATTCTCATAGAGATGAAGCATCAGAAATTCCCAGGAGGTCATCCATCAGAGTACTACTTCAGCTCAAGTGCACTTAACCACAAAGTTTCCTCCAAGGTTAAGCCCACCTTGCTTGCAATACCATTTGAGAAACCTTTACCAAGTGTTGTGCTTTATGAACCATTCATTATAAATCCCCTTAAGCTCATCAATTAGTAAGTAGGAGATATTTTCCACAAGTGAAATTGTGATTTTCTATTAGGATTTAATTTTGTAGTTTTTAAGTCAAACTCATTGACCCATGTTTCATGAGTAGTGGCTCACAATAACCCATCCCTTATGAGAATGAATGGAACACATAACACTTATTGCATCTACGTGAATCTCAAAATATACTCAAAACTAAAGGAATCTCTATTTGCATAAACCTATCTAGTCTACAATTTATCATTTTAATCATATTTTAGGAGTTCCACCAAGTATAATATTTGTGCTTAGTATCTTTCTTAGATCCTTGAAGACGATAAAAATATTTTAATATTTTCTTTATTTTAAACTATAAGTGTTTGTCACTACCTTTCCAATCCATGTATATGCTTCCTAATTTATTTGTATTTTCTTTAAACATGTTGAAGTCACCTCCTACAATCCATAGGATATTATGTAAGTTAAACATCCATTTTCAAAGCTCAAACTATCCATGTATTCATTGGGA
Source organism: Chamaecyparis obtusa (assembly GCA_027943335.1). Lineage (NCBI taxonomy): Eukaryota > Viridiplantae > Streptophyta > Pinopsida > Cupressales > Cupressaceae > Chamaecyparis > Chamaecyparis obtusa. The sequence continues at coordinate 347,015 of BSBK01003899.1, forward strand.
GCATAGATTGAGAATAATCCATATTTCCTATTATCTCTTCCAATTAGAGTCCAAATGGATCTATTATACGGAGAGATTCCATGTTTAATCACAAATGGAATCTATCTATTGGATAATAATATTATAGACTCACATTCACCTTTACCATGTTTTATAATGAATATAAGATTAAATTTCAAGAGTAAATCCCACTAGCTTAACCTTTTATAGAAGGAAACCATCTTTATTCTTCTCCAAATTAATCTTGGACCAACTAACTGTCTGACATGGGTTTTCAGAATTGGTTGATTTGAGCTTTCAACTCTTCCTTAGTCATATCACATTTTTTCATTCTGTTAACCTCGAGTGCACTAGCAACCCTAGGAACCTTTGAATCATAGTAAAAAGCTTTCCCGTATGCACAGGTGGAACACTATCTATCTATGCGGAGATAAAATCTTGGGGTGTGTGGGAGAAAAGTTTTTGGACTTGAATAGGTAGAATATCAAAGTGAGTACTAAGGTGGTATTAATAACCACCCCACATGGCTATTATATACACATTAATGGTAGAGAGTCCCTACAGGGGAAACTCATGAATGAAATGTACACATTCTTTTGGGTTATTCCCAATCAACCCATGTCTACTAATTGCAACAAGGGCAGCTACCATAGGATGATTCCAATTCCACCTAACTGAACGCTAGGTCAGGTATCTATATTCGTATTTGGACTAGCCAAGACCGTTCTTCCATTTCATGTTGTGGTATTGAAAGAAAGCGGAGAATTCCTATTTATGAAGAAGAGAGATATACTGGGGGTTCTGTTCTAGAGATTGAGAAAAGCAGTTAGTTGATAGGCTGAGTGAGCCATTTTTTGAACACGTTGGAAGGAATATAACTAGCTTGGGGGAATAGAATGATAGAGGAATAGGGGGAATAGATAGGAGCAATAGATATATTTGTAACCAAGAATTGCTGGGCCATATTTTCTATCAAGAATAAGGGGTCTCTTTTTTAGATGGTACAACTATCCAACCAAGCTGCTCTACCGGATTGCTTCAATCTTATTCCGAATGAGCGGGGAGATAGATACATCTCAAGGATTGAAGGGCCCCTACTATTATTTAAGGAGGCACGCTTGGTGAGATAAGGTTTGGGATGTGGATATGAAACACCCCATACGCCACCCACTAGCCCTCAAAATAGAAGATCTCTCTCCCACCCATCTCCCCGTTCTCCCTCTCAAACATATAAGATGTCATGATCAATCTCCCGATGCCATGATCGATATCATATTAGATGATTAAATCAACAAGGTGCTGGGTCCCCTCACTAGTGACTAACCAATTGACTTGGTGATTGAGGTCGGAATATATTAGTCCAAGCCTAGGGAACCAATTAATGGTGACTTTTCTAAATAGTCATATAACCGAATAATAGGAATGAGCTCTGCTCTAACAATTAGAAGATGTTGTGACTGACGGGGTGTGAGCAAGTGAATAAAAGGGCGATGTCACATTCAAGGGCAAGTAACATACAACTTCTTTGCTGGGATGAAGGACAAAATGAGAGCTAAAGCCCACCAGGTTCCAATGAAAGCAGTTTCAAAGGTAGGTTCTTCATGAGCAATTGATCGACCAACGGGGAAGTTGTTTCAATAAATTGATAAGCCTGAGGAACTAGAGAGCACTTAATGAGGAAGGTGGAAGAGGTTATCAGAAGAGTGGCTCGAGGTTGCCGGGTCGACATTCGAATTCAAGGTAGGGGATGGTAGGTAATGAGGTGGGTCTATTTTCTCCTATTATTTAGTTGTTATTGAGAACTGGTAAAGGAAGGAACCAACACCATCACCCTACCTACCCACCTAGGATAATTTCCATTATCCACCTATCTATCTATCTATGAAATCAAGGGAGCTTGAACTTGTATTCCTGGTGAAAGCTTGAATTTTCTCTTGGCAAGAACACTGTGATTTCCTTTTCCAATTTATTTAGCAGGGTCGAACTCCTTTTTTACAGCCATGGGGGTGGTGGCTTTGCAACCAGAGTATTTGCTGGCACTTGCACTTGTTCATCCTCTTTATCCCTCCATTTTTGAATTTCCAGCTGGCTAGATGCTTTGCCTTTAAATAGTAGGGGGGCCCTATAGGCAATTGATCCTTGTAGTCATTATGCCTTCTGGATTGTAGCCCCATGTTTCTTCCCTCAAATTCTATAGGCTTGCAGCTCCAATTCATCTATCAGTCTTATTTTTAGATATGAAGAAACTTTCCTACCAATAATTACAATAGGATCAGAATAGAAAGGAATATCAAATAGTTTGTGTTTATTCATGCCACCACCACTTCAATGCCTATAGAATTTGAGGGCCCTACGGGGCTTGGCAAACTCTAGTCCGAAGACTCTATCTATCACAAAGGAATAAATACTGGCCGACTAGTAGAACCATAAAGTCTCACAACTATAAAGGCCATTCTGTGAATAGTACCAATCCCTTGTTTCTCTCCCTCTTTTATTGTTGCTTTTATTTCTCTCCCTACCGTGCACTTTGATTAGTGATATAGTTTTGGGGTTGAGTAGGCAATACTAGAATCTATCATCTCTTCTCCTTGAATCTTGAAGGTTTTAATACATAGAAAGTCATTCCTAATAGTCTAGTTAAAGAGACTCCAACACAATCCTCCCGCTGCACAAATCTTCTTATCAAGTGCATGGATTATACCGTGAATAAGAGGTCCAAGTCCATCAACCTTTACTCCTACCTTTACATATGCTAGCACATGATATAGATTCACAACTGGTGGATCATGGTGCAACAATTCAAAAAAAGGGGGCAGCCACTGGATCCTTATCTATGCCTGAATCCACTAGACTTGGATCTCCAATAGATGGACTTGGCTCTACTAATATTGCCTCTACCTATGTATCAGACCATGCCTTTTCCCTAGAAACCTCTATTGCCTCTGCCATAGAATATGGATATGCTATTGCAGACTCTACCACTAATGATAGGACTGCTACTAGCTTAGATATTGAAAGAGAAATAGGAAAAGAGTCAATGGATGAAATAATCTACTTTAATAGGTTTTGGGTCCCCTACTATTCTAAAGGGGTCACTGGTCCAGCCTCTCCTCCTACTCCCTACACCTATACCTATACTACCCTCTTCACTATGAGGTTGTCCACTTTTGTTACAGACTATAAAATAATCTATCAATCAATTTCCCTCCCTAAAATTCTATAGGCTCCCACACCCCCTACACTAATACACTTCTATTTCGGTATTATCCAATAATTGGCTTCTAGCTAATAGCCAGTTCCCGAATGCTCTTACTAATAAATAGAAACATTAAAGCACTACTATTCTTTTCAGGGGCCTTCAAAATAGTAGGGCGGGTGGGGAATAGGGAATTCCTTTTCAATGGGAAACCATTCTACGATCACCTTGTTGAAAGGATGGAACTTATCCATGATTCATGGAAAAGAAAAATCCACTTATTTCAATGAGAATACTTGGGTGAATAAAAGCACTTCATAGAGGAGAGAATGGTGGGCTATTTAGACTGCAGTGGACTTCTCTAACTAAAAATACTTTGAAGAAATAATTTCACACCAGTCAAGAGAGTTTTAAGCTTCATATGGGTGGCTCATCCGTGCCCATTATTCTATAGGGCTCCCCACCTTCAATCTATAGAGAGAGTGGTGCTTCCATTCTAGGTTCATTCATAGGTAGATAATAGCATGGCTGGGTCAAACAAGTGGGGTAAAATATAGAGAAGCATTGCCCACCAACCCTAAAACAATGTGTTTCCCGGCAGGCCGACCTTTTAACCATATTGCTGCTTCAATGGAAATCACTGTCGGGCCCTATATAAACAATTATTCAATGAGGTAGCCCTTACTATTTCATAAACATTCTGGTACTAGTGTTGCTTTTGTCCCTACTCTATATAGAAGGGCCCCCTATACCTGAATTAAATGAAACGACCACTCATCCGACCCACCCTTATTGATATAAAGGTATTATAGTCGATCTGTCCTAGTTGGTGAGAAAGCTAACCACTCCTCCCCTACTATTATTAATTTCCAACATGCTTCCCCACCTTCAATAATAATAGGGAAATGATTCGATCATCCCCACCCCTATATGATGGCATGGAGAAGGTACATGCCATAAAACATTGATCGATAGGAAGCCCGGTAGGGCTCATCTACACATGTTTGAATCTAGTACCTTCATAAAGAAACAAATGTTGAGCCTATGAAACCAATTCTAGCTATTTCAATGCATTCTGAAGCAAGCATATAATTACGTAGTGATTCTACGCTCTCTCACCCATCTCCATTGCATGGTATTCTTTAACCCATTTGGTACATGGAATATGGGCCCTAATTCTATAATAGCATTTTTTGATTATTGTCTTCCATGTTTGTGTCCATCTAAATAAGTTGGAATTAGAATTTTAGAATTCCAATTTTGCCCACAAAATGGGAATTCTATCTTCCACTTGAAAAGGTGGAATTAGAATTTGAGCTCTAATTCCACTTTTGGTATGCCAATTTTTAAAACTCCATTGGGTCTGCATGCAAAGGATAATTATTTTTTAAGTCCACTAGGGCATCTAACTATTTGCATTTTCACTGTTGGCACTCTGCAAAGTGGCTACATTCTGCATTTTCTATGTTTGCAGTTTCATTTTCATCGTTTGCAATTTCATTTTCAAAAAATCTGGGCCTTTGGCACTGATGGACCTCTGCATGTGAATCCATTCGAAAGTAGACGTAATACAAAAAAAAAAGAAGATGAAAATAAGCATGCACAGAGACAGTGCTCCCACCATCAGAAGATATTCATTCCATTCATTGTCCTCATCACTTGGAGGGCTGACCAAATAATTATTATCTTGGTATTCATCATCATTCAAAAATTTCATGTCCACCATTTCGTAGTGTTGCATAGAAATCGAAAGTGCTATTGTTTTGATAAAGATTTTATGTCTTAATATTTTGGGATAGAGATTTTCTAGTATATATTGAAGTTTCACCCAAACATAGAAAATAATCTTCTGAGTCATCTTCCGAGTGAACCAAATAGATCAATACATATTCCAGAAATCATTTTAAGAATATGTATCTTCGAGAATTGTAACATCTTCCAGAATTGATTGTATCTGGCATTTGGTATGCTAGCGCCCAAACAGGCCCTAAGTGTGGATTTCAATAATAAGGGTTGGCACAAGAATTAATAATATAAGGGAGTTGTTAATATGTATATAATGGTGGTAGTACTTGTTCCATCTGATCCACCATCTAACCCTGAGAACTGAACTAACTATATGGATGGGGCGGGGGGGAATGAGTTGTGAATAGCCCACCCTTACTACTTATATAAGGGGCTTTCCCAACTTAAATAATCATTTTGATGTAGAGCATTCTCTTATTTTCTGTTGTAAATACATAAGTTGCAGGACTACCCCGAAGGGAATAACTTGCAATTCATTAATATATGTGTCACCGGTCAATTCTTTCAATTATCCTCCTTCCCCCTAAGGATTTTATTTCAATTAGACTCTCTTGCTCAATCTAAAGGTAGACACTCTATCTCATGGCTACAACTGAACAAATAGGGCAAGTGCTAGGGAAGTAGCGGATTCAATAACTACGACATCCAAGAGATTAGCTATTTCACTCCTCTCTCTCTTCCCCGCACAAGGCTGAAGTGGTGACTAGAAAATTGACTTCATTATTAGCTGCTTTCCAATATCAACCCCCATGGTGAATAGTAGGGCTCCCAGAACTAAATAATTTTAGTTTTAATTCATTTGAATTGCCCATAGAACCATATAAGAACTTATAATGGAAGGTGCGGGGGGCTGTAGGGTTCACCTTTAGAATAGTAGGGCCCTTTAGTTTGTTTCCAGCTTTCAATTAAAAAAAACTGCCCGTCTCCTTCTAATAAAAAATCAAGAATTTTGTCGAGCGGCCCCGAACAATAATGTATGCCTGCTAGAAGAATTGAATTATCCCCCAACTATCTATAATTGGGGAGGTAGATGCCTAAGTGGGCATGTTATGTATAGAATCGATAACTCTAGCCCCCTACCATTCGAATAATTAGAGAAGAGGGTCGCAAGTTGATCCAGCCAGGGCACTAAAACATGGTAGAATTCTACCAACTAGAATAATAGAATAATAGGGGCACCCACCCCCCCTACCATTCTATAGGCTAGTTAGACCATTGCCATTAATCAGTTCATGCGAGCCCCCTACTATGGAACAAGGGCCGACTAGGTCTAAAAAAGCCTTGGCAATTCAGCAGGGCATGGTGCCAGATTCTATATGTTGTTAGAATAACTGAGAGGGGGGTGAATCAGTTATCCAACGTCCCAATACAAAATGTATAATCCAAAAACAAATACATAAAACTTCTGATACTCAGTAACTTAAAATACTGTACTATCTATGCTTTTACTGATTACCAGTCTAAAACATATAGTAGTTACCGATCAAATCAAATATGCAACATGCAAATATGACATCAAACAAACATCACAATCAACACATAACACAAGAGATTTAACATGGAAACCCTGTGAAGGGAAAAACCACCTGGGACCGGCAACCCAAAAATATTCATTCTTTTGAAGTGAGGTCGGTGAAGACCCAACTCTGTTAAATGTTACAAACACACTGTTAGGTGTGACCTTGTTAGAGGATTTTAGACCAACCATTATCCTCCAATCAGTAGTCACTCTGGGGTTGACAGGATAACAATGTTCATTCTATGAATGATACATAAAAGACTTTCATAGTCCACTCGGTTAAGAGATTTAACTGTGTACAATGGTTAAAATGTAACAGTAGGTGATTTGTCTTAATACAACTTCAATTACAGATATATAGATCAATGTTAAGCTCATTCAATCCTCTGATCATTAAATCAATTATGTTCCAATCAATGTTCAGTAACTTACTGTCACTCAGTAAGCTTCCTGTCACTCGATAAAAACTTTGCAGTTTGGTTCTCACTAACTAGTTTGATCAGGTATGCATGAAAACTTGTTCACGTGATAATTCTACAATCTCCTCCTTCTGGCATTACCATTCACTATGAAATCTCCAGTTTCTTATATAGACAAGTAAACTATTTTCTTCTGCTCCATCAAATTTTTCCGCTTAATCATCTTCATTGATTTTGCCACTTAAACATACCTCGGTTGATGTGTCAATAACATGTTTGATTCTCATCCTTTAGATCTTTCTTGAATTTTGTTAGCCGTCGATCTGTGTAACAAACATTATCTATTACCTCGAAATCATACACTTTCTAGCTCATCAATCTTGTCAGCTAAACTAGCCATTTAGTTCCTTTGTTCTACTCGGTTAAGAAAGAAATGCATTGGTGAACACAAGCTTAGTTTACACTGTGCTTGATATACACTACACTTCATCGATGTACACTGAAATGCTTCATCAACCAACAACACTACTTTGTGTCTTTCAGCTCTTTTCCTCATCATAGATGAATGAAACATAATCAAGTCAATATCATAAGGTCATAGACTCATCAACAAGTTACTCAATGTATTCTTTATCCTCATCTGTCATATCCATCTTCTTCATGTAGATATTTCTGTACTTCATCTCTTTCACTCCTTTACTACAAATATTTTTGGTATAGTAACTTAAAAGATAAGTGCTGTCAAACTAGTTGACATCAATGACAACATAATACTGATTTAATCATATTACATATCTAATCAATTAGCTTGGTGATCTTAAATCATAGATTCTTCAATTCGGTTCTAAATTAGTTGCAGTTCATCTATCTCTCCCTTTGGCATTGATGGCAACTCAAGTAATATGAAATATACCATACACATACCAAACATGTATTCTACAACTCTGTGAACAAATATTGTACAAGCTCTCCCTAGCTTAATATGTTTAATCACTATGTTACTCAACAACATTACCAATACAACTTTGTCATTATACAAATATGATCTTTTCAGCTCTCAGGTTCCTGCTTCTATTCTTAGTAACTGATCTTCAATGTTCTTCCTTTCTTCTAGATTATCTCTCCCTTAGATAGTTCTCATCGGTGTATATTGTTTCATATTTTTTATCTCTCCCTTTGACAACAATGCCAAAGAAATAAATAAACACACTACTCTTTATTAGCCAAGTAACTCTCTATTGTCCAATGCATTGTCTGCATCTCTATATACTGATATCCCAATCTGTTTCAGTTCTCCAAACTTATCACAACCTTGAACATGATCCAAAGTGTGAACTATGTTGCATCAACATGAATGATCTTCTGATAAGATTAGGTTGATGCAACATCTAGATCACATTAGTGACTGGTAGATAGGGGACAAACCCCTAGTCTAGTCCTTATGTACTCAAATTTATCCTTCGGTAGAGCCTTTGTAAATATGTCTGCAAGTTGTTCTTTTGATGTAAGAAACTCTAACTTAACTTGGTTCTCCTGTACTTTTTCTCTCAAGTAGTGATACTTAATCGATATATGCTTTGTTTTAGAGTGCATCACTGGATTATTTGAAATGTTTATTGCACTTGTGTTATCACAATATATAATCACCGGCTCTATGATTATCTCATTCATACCTTCCAGAACTTGTTTAATATATGCAATATTTGAATAGTTCATAGTAGTAGCAACATACTCTGCTTAAGTTGTAGACTGAGAAATGCAAGCTTGCTTCTTACTTGTCCATGTAACAAGTCTTTCACCAAAGAAAAATTCTCCTTTGGTGGTACTTTTTCTATTGTCCACATTTCCAGCTCAATCAGCATCGGTATAAACTTTTAGTTCAAACTTGCCTTCCTTAGGATACCATAATCTATAATTTTCTATTTTCTTCATGTATCTTAAGATTCTCTTTGTAGCAATCATGTGTGATTCTCTAGGGTTTGCATAAAATATAGCAACAATTCCCACAGCATGTGCTATATTTGGTCTACTGTGAACTACATACATTAACTTACCAATCATAGATCGGTACAGTGTCTGGTCCACCTCTGTAGTTTCATCTTCCTTAGTCAGTTTGCATCTAGTAGCCATTGGTGTTCCCATAGGTTTAGCATCTTCCATGCCAAATGTCTTCAATACTTCCTTGATATATTTGGATTGTATGATGAATATCCCATCATTCTGCTGAATCACTTGTAGTCCTAGAAAGAACTTAATCTCTCCAAACATAGACATTTCAAAATCTTTTCTCATCTCATCAACAAAAGATTTACATATGTTATCTTGACCTCCAAAGATAATATCATCCACAAATATCTCAGCAATAAGAATAGTATCATCAGTATCTCCTTTCATGTACAAATTGTTGTTCTCACTTGTTCTAACAAATCCAATACTTAACAAATAAGTATGCAACCTCTCATACTAGGCTCTTAGTGCTTCCTTCAAACCATACAAAGCTTTATGTAATCTACATACCATGTTTTTGTTTTCTGGATCAACAAACCCTTCAGGTTGTTCTATGTAGACTTCTTCTTCAAGTATTCCATTCAGAAATGCTGACTTAACATCCATTTGATAAACTTTGAATTTATTGTGTGCAACATATGCAAGTAGCATTCTAACTTCTTCTAATGTAGTAATAAGTGCAAATATTTCACCATAATCAATTCCGTCCTCCTATGCATATCCCTTACATACCAATCTAGATTTGTTCCTTGTTACGTCACCATTTTCATTCAGCTTGTTCTTGAATATCCACTTAGTACCAATAACATTCTTATCTTTAGGTCTGGGTACTAAGATCTAGGTTTTGTTCTTCTCTATCTATTCTATTTCCTCTTTCATTGCATTAACCCATTCATCATTTTCTAATGCAACTTTAACATTTTTCGGCTCATAATCACAAACTAGACATGTACCTTGTCTGTCTTACTCCTTGTTTGCATGCAAGCTTGTCTGTCTCCAATGATTTGTGTCTCAGGATGATGTCTCCTGACAAAACTCACCAGTATCTGATTTATTCTTTCTTGTTCATCCTGTGTAGGTTCATTTTCTTGCTCAGTGGGTGCTTCATGCTCGTCAATTTCTCTTTCCTACTCCTCGGTATTATTTTCCTACTGATCGGTTATCACAGGCTATGAATTTGGTAGATACTTTGGGTGTTCAATGTAAGTGAATCTACCATAGTCTTCTGGTTCCTTTGCACTTTCCTCTACATTCTTTTCATCAAACTCATAAACTCAGACATTAGTACTTTCAATCATTTTATTAGTAGTTTTATTCAGACACTTGTATGCTTTGCTTTTATTGGAATATCCTAGAAATATCCCTTCATCACCTTTTGAGTCAAACTTCCCATTTCTCTCATCTTTTAGAATAAAAAATTTTCTTCCGAAAATCTTGAAATAACTTACAGTAGGTTTGTGTCCAAACCACAACTCATAGGGTGTCTTGTTATTGTCCTTCAGTTGTACTTGGTTCAAAACATAAATAGCTGTACTGACAACTTCCCTCCAGTATGTCTAAGCAACATTCTTTTGTAGCATCAGTGTTCTTGCACAATCAATTATTGACCTATTCCTTCTTTCAGCAATCCCATTCTACTGAAGTGCCCTCGGTGTAGAGACCTATCTTTTAATACCATGCTCATTACATAAATTAGTAAATTCATTAGAGATAAATTCACCTCCTCTATCAGATCTTAGGCATTTCAACTCTTTACCAGTCTCTTTTTCTACCTTTTCTTTATACCACTTAAACATCTTAAATGCTTCATATTTTTCTTTCAAGAACATAACAGTCATCAATCTAGTATAGTCATAAAAAAAAGAATAAAGTATCTATCACCATAATAACTCTGAGTTCTCATAGGACCACATGGGTCAGTATGAACCAACTCAAGTATCTTGTTTGTTGAATAATCCTTGCTTTTGAAACTAGATTTAGTCATCTTACCTTTCTGACATTCATGACACATAACATGATCAGGTTTTGACAAGTTAGGCAAACCTCTAACTCTTTTCCTTTTACTGATCTTAATCATGTTATCAAAATTCACATGGCATAACCTTTTATGCCACAACCAAGCATCTTCATTTTTCATCATCAAGCAAGAACATTCATCAGTATCAAGATAAAATAGATTACCTCTTGATTATGCACCAGTTCCAACTAATCTTCCACCATCATCAAAGATTTTCACTTTCTTGCTCTCAAAAGCAATTCGGTGACCTAAATTGTTCAGTTGTGCCACACTTAACAAGTTATAGTTCAGTCCATCTACCCAATAAGCATTTTCACATTTTATCCTATCATTTATCATCAAGGATCCTTTACCTCTTGCCATACAGGATGTGTCATTACCCATCTTAACAGATCCTCCATTATATTCTTCAAGTTGATCAAATTTCTCTTCATCACTAGTCATGTGATGTGTACAACCACTGTCTATGATCCATGTATTATTTTTGTTAACTTTAGAGATCAACGTTGTTTCTACATGTTTTTCTTCTTCCTCTGAGTCATCTTTCATAGCAACAAATACAACTTCTACATCATCATAAAAATCAGATTTAGATTCATTATCTTTGGCTATGTAACATACCTTTTTGCCTTTGTCATTACTGTCTTGGTTATCTCTGTTGTAGTGTCAGTAGCCTTTGTTGACTCTTCTCCCATAGCTTCCTTCAGATCGGTCTTTGGTTCCTTCATCATCTTTCTTATGTCGACATCTAGCAGAAATGTGGCTAACCTTTTTATAGTTAAAGCATGCCAAAGGTAGCTTACATCTATACCTTCCTTTACCTTTGGGTAATCTACTAGCCATAAGAGCTTCAAGTTCATCAAGCTCATCATCGGTATAGCTATCACTATCATCATTCTTATTATTCCTGCTAGACTTACCAATCTTCAGAGAAGATATGAAAGAAGATTCCACAGATGAAACAACACTATTGTCAAATTTATTCAATTCAAAGGTTGTAAGTTTACCAATCAGATTGTCAAGTGTAAGGACATTACTAGCTGCAGACCTTGTTTCATGAATAGCAGATATTCTGATTGCGTAAACTGGCAATAAGGTTCTAAGGACTTTGCTTACAACTATCTCTTCATTAATAACTCCATAAAATGCTCTAATAGCATGTACTACCTCTTTCAGTCTATTTATGTATTGCACAATATTCTCACCTTCCTTCATCTTCATATCATTGAATCTGCCCCTTAAGCTTTCTGCTCTTTCTCTTTTGACATTCACATCTCCACTGTAAACTTGAGAAAGTTTATCCCACATGGCTTTTGCAGTAGTGCAGCTTTTAATATCTTCAAATTTGGTATCGGTATAGGCAAAAACAATCTCCATCATAGTAACATTGTGTTCATGCCTATCTCTTAGTTGATCAAGTGTCAGGGGACCAGTGGTCAATTCTATATAGCCATTCTCCATCAATTCTAGTGTAGAATTCCCAATTTTAGATATGTGCAGCTTCATCCAGCTTTGCCATACTGCGAAGTTCTCTTTGTTCAGCTTTGGCACTTCCCTCTTATACATTTTGAGAACTTTGTACTGAAGTCCTTAAAACTCTATTCTAAGCAACCAATGCTCTGATACCAATTGTTAGAATAACCGAGAGGGGGGTGAATTAGTTATCCAGTGTCCCAATACAAAATGTATAATCCAAAAACAAATACTTAAAACTTTTGATACTCGGTAACTTAAAATACCATACTGTCTATGCTTTTACCAATTACCAGTCTAAAACATATAGTAGTTACCAATCAAATCAAATATGCAACATGCAAATATGACATTAAACAAACATCACAATCAACACATAACATAAAAGATTTAACGTGGAAACCCTGTGAAGGGAAAATCCACCTGGGACCAGCAACCCAAATATATTCACTCTTCTAAAGTGAGGTTGGTGAAGACCCAACCCTGTTAAAGGTTACAAACATACTGTTAGGTGTGACCTTGTTAGAGGATTTTAGACCAACTGTTATTGTCCAATTAGCAGTCACTCTGGGGTTGACAGGATAACAATGTTCATTCTATGAATGATACATAAAAGACTTTCATAGTCCACTCGGTTAAGAGATTTGATTGTGTACAATGGTTAAAATGTAACAATAGGTGATCTACCTTAATACAACTTCAATTGCAGATATATAGATCAATGTTAAGCTCATTCAATCCTTTGATCATTAAATCAATTCTGTTCCAATCAATGTTCAGTAACTTACTGTCACTCGGTAATAGCTTCTTGTCGCTTGGTAAAAATTCTATAGTTTGGTTCTCACTAACCAGTTTGATCAGGTATGCATGAAAACTTGTTCACGCGATAATTCTGTAGTCTCCTCCTTCCAGCATTTCCATTCACTATGAAATCTCCAGTCTCTTATATAGACAAGTAAACCATTTTCTTTTGTTCCATTAGATTTTGCCACTTAATCATCTTCATTGATTTTTTTGCTTAAACATACCTTGACTGATGTGTTAATAACACATTTGATTCTCATCCTTTAGATCTTTCCTAAATTTTGTTAGCCATCGATCTATGTAACAAACATTGTCTGTTACCTTGAAATCATACACTTTCCATCTCATCAATCTTGTTGGCTAAACTAGTCATTTAGTTCCTCTGTTCTTCTCGGTTAACAAAGAAATGTGTCGGTAAACACAAGCTTAGTTTACACTGTGCTTGGTATACACTACACTTCATCGGTGTACACTGAAATGCTTCATCAATCGACAACACTGCTTTGTGTCTTTCAGCTCTTTTCCTCATCATACATGATTGAAACATAATCAAGTCAATATCATAAGGTCATAGACTCATCAAAAAGTTACTCAATGTATTCTTTATCCTCATCTGTCATATCCATCTTCCTCATGTAGATATTTTTGTACTTCATCTCTTTCACTCCTTTACTATAGATGTTTTCAGTATAGTAACTTACAAGATAAGTGATGTCAAACTAGTTGACATCAATGACAACATAATACTGATTTAATCATATTACATATCTAATCAATAAGCTCGGTGATCTTAAATCACAGATTCTTCAATTAGGTTCTAAATCAATTGTAGTTCATCATACGTAACATGCCTGCTATAGCATCATTGCCCTAGTGCCAGAAGTCGCTTGGAGGAGGGCTAGCAGGTTTACTAGCAAGCTGATTCCTTGTCGGGGCCATGGCCCCTTATAATAGTAGGGGTAGGGGTAGGGTGGGGAATTATGGATAGTAGAGGTGGGAAACTATAGTTTCCCTTTGTTCGATACCGGTCTTTAGCAAGATATGATGTTAATAAGAGTGAGTCTTTCTCTGATGATAGGAGGAAACCATTATCTTCTCGCACTTGTTGAATTTAGTGTTCATAGGCCACCTACTCCAAAAAGTAGCATACAAAAAATTAAATAGTAACTGCTAGCTAAAATGGAGACCTGCTTTGCACTATTGGACTTTAACTGTCTGCATTGATTCCTTATAACATGTTTCATTTCATATAATGAAAGAAGATAATATTAGTCTATAACAGAAATATAGTAGACGAGATTTCAATTAATGCATGTATATTTTTTCATCAAATTTTATTTATAACAATTATTATTATTAAGAATTTGATTTTAAAAATACCTTTAAACATCATTAAAACAACCACTTAAAAAATAAACAACAAAATTTAGTGTTCATAGGCCACCTACTCTAAAAAGTAGCATACAAAAAATTAAATAGTATCTGCTAGCTAAAATGGAGACCTTCCTTACACTATTGGACTATAATTGTCTACATTGGTTCCTTGTAACATGTCTCATTTCATATAATGAAAGAAGATAAGATTAGTCTATAATAGAAATATAGTAGATGAGATTTCAATTAATGCATGTATGAAAAACACATAAATATTAGATCAATTATGCAAATTTTGTGGTGGTCAAAGTAAATAGTAACAATATTAATATCAATCGTGCAAATTTTGTGCTGGTCAAAGTGAATAGTAACAATTATTTCATAAAATTTTATTTAAAACAATTATTATAAAGAATTTGATTTTAAAAATGCCTTTGAACATCATTAAAAAAACTACTTAAAAATATAATGAAAGAACATAAGATTAGTCTAGAATATAAATATAGTAGATGAGATTTCAATTAATGCATGTATGATTTTTTCATCAAATTTAAAATTTATAACAATTATTATAAAGAATTTGATTTTAAAATGCATTTAAACATCATTAAAACAACTACTTAAAAATAAACAATAAAATTTAGTGTTCATAGGCCACTTACTCCAAAACGTAGCATACAAAAAATTAAATAGTAACTGCTAGCTAAAATGGAGACCTACCTTGCACTATTGGACTTTAATTGTCCACATTTCATCAAATTGGAGTGATTGAAATATAATGAAAGAACATAAGATTAGTCTATAATAGAAATATAGTAGATTCAAGATTTCAATTAATGTGTGTACGGTTTTTTCATCAAATTTTATGTATAATGAAAGAACATAA
The DNA here is from genome assembly GCA_027943335.1 of Chamaecyparis obtusa. Taxonomy (NCBI): domain Eukaryota; kingdom Viridiplantae; phylum Streptophyta; class Pinopsida; order Cupressales; family Cupressaceae; genus Chamaecyparis; species Chamaecyparis obtusa. The sequence continues at coordinate 362,516 of BSBK01003899.1, forward strand.
GATTAGTTTATAATAGATTTTGATTTGAAATATAATGAAAGAACATAAGATTAGTCTATAATAGAAATATAGTAGATGAGATTTCAATTAATGCATGTACAATTTTTCCATCAAATTTTATTTATAACAATTATTATAAAGAATTTGATTTTAAAAATGCATTTAAACATCATTAGAACAAGTACTTAAAAATAAACAAAAAAAATTAGTGTTCATAGGCCACCTACTCAAAAAAGTAGCATACAAAAAATTAAAAAGTAACTACTAGCTAAAATGGAGACCTGCCTTGCACTATTGGACTTTAATTGTTGCATTTCATAAAATTGGAGTGATTTGAAATATAATGAAAGAACATAAGATTAGTCTATAATAGAAATATAATAGATGAGATTTCAATTAATGCATGTACAATTTTTTTCATCAAATTTTATTTATAACAATTATTATAAAGAATTTGATTTTAAAAATGCATTTAAAAATAATTAAAATAACTACTTAAAAATAAACAACAAAATTTAGTGTTCATATGCCACCTACTCCAAAAAGTAGCATACAAAAAATTAAATAGTAACCGCTAGCTAAAATGGAGACCTACCTTGCACTATTGGACTTTAATTGTCTGCATTGATTCCTTGTAACGTGTTTCATTTCATATAATGAAAGAAGATAAGATTAGCCTATCATAGAAACATAGTAGATGAGATTTCAATTAATGCATGTACAAAAATCACATAAATATTAGATCAATTGTGCAAATTTTGTGGTGGTCAAAGTAAATAGTAACTGTTGGAATGGAGAGATAAGGTACTGAGAGGAGAGGGGTGAATCAGTGCGCTCTAAAACTTTTAACTTCAAACTTAATCAGCAAATAGTAGTAAACTTAGTCTATCAAACTGAATCCATTGTATGCATCATTCATTCAATTAACTTGTAACTGTAAATTGCATGAAAACAAACAACAATTCCATGACATAACACAAGTATTTTGGTTACGTAGAAACCCTTGTGAGAAGGTAAAAACTGCAGTGGGGATGACACCCATAAATTCTTCACTACTACAGATAATAAAGTATGCCAGTTAAAGCTACAAGTTGTGATCACTTTTGCTGATCTTACCCTATTAGGAGTAACAATAAGATCGACTAGATCTACCAGGTTAAAAGATTTCAATAACACTACTTGAGTGTGTACTCAGTTAAGAGATTTACAACAAGACTGCTAGGTCTACTCTAAATTAAGAGATTTTGCTAACTCTATTACAATGATCAAAGAATAAAAGAAAGTATCTGTAATTGACAACTTATGCTTGTCCGAAACATATCTATGAAATATCAATATATATCACCTTAATGTGTAGATATTGTTCCTCTATATTGATGAACTACAACTAATTGAATACCTGAATGACTTGAAGATCAGTGATTAGAGATCACCGAGTTACTGAAATGATATGTAAGATAATTAAATCAGTCATTATATTGTCATTGATGTCAACTAGTTTTGACAATACTTATTATGTTAGTTACAAACATCTAAACATCTATAAAAAGGAGAGAAAAGATGAAGAGCTAAGATATCTACATGGAGAAAGATGGATATGACAGATGAGGATAAGGAATACTTTGAGTAACTTATTGATGAGTCTGTGATATCATATTATTGACTTGATTATGTTGCATTAATCTATTATGTAGAAGGAAGCAAAATTGTACAAGGCAATGTGGTCGGTAAATGAAGCACTTCAGTATACACTAAGCTAGTGTAGTGTATATTGAGCGACAGTATTAATCGAGCTTGTGTTCACCGATGCATTTCTTTGTTAATCAAGTATGGATGAAAGTATTAAATGCTTAGTTCAGCAGACAAAATTTGATGAGCTGGAAATTATTATGATTTCAAGATTAAGGATAAAGTTTGTTATGAGATCCACAACTGACAAAATTCGAAGAAGATCTAAAGGATGAAATTGAAATGTGTTATGGACACAACTATCGAGGAAGGTTTAAGAGGCAAAATCAATGAAGAAGGATAAGCGGAAAAATGTGATGGTTGATATGAAAATGGTTTATCAGTCTATATAAGAGATATGAGTTTATTTATGAAACTATGTCTAAAGAAAGAACACTACAGAGATTTTACGTGAATATAGTTTCATGCATGCCTGATCAGATTGGTTGAAGGAGAACCGAACTGTAAAACATAACCAAGCGTCAAAGAGCTATTACCGAGTAAAAGTAAGTTAAGGAAGTGAATTTAAATATTGATCAGAGGATTTGTATGAGATTAGAATAGATCTGAACATCTACAAGTTAAGTTGTATTGTAATCAGATCAAATACTGTTCCAATTTAACCATTGATACATAAAATCTCCTAACTGAGTGGACTTAACCATCTTATGTTATGCCCCTATGTCATTCAAGGAATGCACATTGTTATCTTATTGACCCCATAGTGAATGTTGGTCGAAAGTTAACCGTTAGTCTTAAATCCTCTAACAAGGTCACACCTAACAGTGTGTTTGTAACCTTTAACAGGGTTAGCTCTTCACCGAGCTCACTTCAGAAGAGTGAAAATTATTTTGGGTTACCGGTCCTAGGTGGTTTTTCCCTTATGAGGGTTTCTACGTTAAATCATTGTGTTATGTGTTTCTATGATGATTGTTTTATTTTCATACTTTATATACTGCATATTTAATTTAGTCGGTAATCACAGTGAGTTAATTAACTGGTAATCGGTAAAAGGCACAGATAGTTTAATAGTTTATGTTACCAAGCTATAGAATTTATTGCAATTGTTTTAAGTGTTACATCTTTGTAATTGGGACTATAGGATAACTGATCTAACTAATTCACCCCCCCTCTTAGTTATTCTAACAATTGGTATCAGAGCATAGGTTTCTTGGAATAGAGTTTTAAGGACTCCAGTAGCAAGATTACAAGATGTATAAGAGGGAAGTGCCGAAGCTAAACAAGGACAACTTTAGTACATGGAAAAGTTGGATGAAACTTCATCTATATGGAATTGGAGAATCTTCTATACCTTTACTAGAGAATGGCTACTTACAACCACCCGGTCCTTTGAATCTTGATTAGTTAAGAGACCAACATGAACACAACATCACTATGATAGAGATAATGACTGCTCATACTGATGCTGAATTTCAAGACATCAAGGATTGCATTACTTCAAAGGAAATGTGGGAGAAAATTTCCCTAGTACATGGTGGTGATGCAAATTTGATGAGAGCCACAGCTAAAAGCTTGAGAGGCAGATTTGATGATATGAAAATGAAGGAGAAAACATAGTACAATACTCAAACTGAATTAAAGAGGTTCTCAATGCTATTCATGGAGCTGGTGGTACTATTGATGAGGATACTGTGGTAAGTAAAATCTTGAGAACACTTTTTCCTATCTATGCAATCAGAATATCTACAATTCATGAAATGAGGTTTGCACCTAATAACACACTTACTCTTGATAGTCTGATTGGAAAGTTAACTACTTTTGAGCTAAACAACTATTGATGAGGATACTGTGGTAATTAAAATCTTGAGAACACTTTTTCTTGTCTATGCAATAAAAATATCTACAATTCATGAAATGAGGTCTGCACCTAATAGCACACTTACTCTTGATAGTCTAATTGGAAAGTTAACTACTTTTGAGCTAAACAATTATGATAAAAATGTTGTACCAACTGTTGAGTATGTTTTTATGTCTTCTCTTAAGATTGGTAAATCTAGCAGTAAGCACAATATAAGGAATGAAACTGATAGAAATACTGATGATGAGCTTGATGAACTAGAATCACTAATGGCGTGGAGACTGCCTAAAGGTAAAGGTAGATATAAGGGTAAATTACCTTTAGCATGTTTTAATTGCAAAGAAGTTGGTCATATTGCTGCTAGATGCCCGAACAGGAAAGAAGATGAGAATGATAGAGATAGATCCAAAGGTGGAAGCTATGGTAGAAGGAATAATAGAGATAACCAACAGTTCAATAGAGACAACTGAGATCATAGAGATAAAGGTAAAAAGGTATGCTACTTTGCTAAGGAGAATGATACAGACACTGACATTGATGATGATGTTGAGGTAGTATTTGTTGCAATGAAAGATGATTATGAGGAAGAGGAAAGGTATGTAGAAACATCACTCATTTCTAAATTTAGTAAAAATGATACCTGGATCATAGATAGTGGCTGTACACATCACATGACTGGTGATGAAGATAAGTTTGATCATCTTGAGCACTATAATGGAGGTTTAGTAAAAATGGGTAATGATTCACCTTGCATGGTTAAAGGAAAGGGATGATAAAATCAGATGTGATAATGCTTATTGGGTAAAAGGACTAAACTATAATTTTCTAAGTGTAGCACAACTTAACAAATCAGGACATTGTGTGGAATTTGAAAGCAAGAAGGTGAAGATATATGATGAGAGTGGAAAGCTTGTCGAAATAGGAGGACAATCAAAAGGTAAATTATTTTATCTTGACAATGTTGAGACTTCTTGTTTACTGGTGAAAAATGAGGATGCATGGTTATGGCATAAAAGGTTATGTCATGTAAATTTTGATAACATGATTAAGATAAGTAGAAAGAGAAAATTTAGAGGACTGCCTAGCCTAACTAAACCGGATCATGTTATGTGTCATCAATGTTAGAATGGGAAGATGACAAAATCTAGTTTCAAAAGTAAAGACTATTCAACAAAAAGAATCTTGGAGTTAGTTAACATTGACCTATGTGGTCCCATGAGAACTCAAAGCTACTATGGAGATAGATACTTTATTCTATTTGTTGATGATTATACTAGATTGATGACTGTTATGTTTTTAAAAGAGAAATCTGAGGCATTTAAGATGTTTAAATGGTACAAAGCTAAAGTAGAAAAAGAAACTCAAAAAGAACTAAAATTCTTGAGGTCTAATAGAGGCGGTGAGTTTATTTATGATGAATTCACTAACTATTGTATTGAGCATGGCATCAAAAGATAGGTTTATGTACCTTGAACACCACAGTGGAATGGGATTGCTGAAAGGAGAAACATATCCATTATTGATTGTGCAAGAACACTGATGATAGAGAAAAATGTTGCATAGATGTATTGGAGAGAAGCAGTCAACACAACTGTATATGTCCTGAACTGAATACAGTTAAAGAAAGATAAACAAGACACCCTATGAGTTATGGTTTGGTTACACACCAAGTGTAAGTTACTTCAAAATTTTTGGTAGCAAAAGTTTTATTCTGAAAGATGATAGGAACGTGAAATTTGACTCTAAAGAGGATGAGGGAATATTTCTTGGATATTCTACTAAAAGTAAAGCTTACAAGTGTCTGAATAAAGTTACTAATAAGATAATTGAAAGTGCTAATGTCAGAGTTGATGAATTTGCTGATAAAAATGATGAAGAAAGCACTAAGGAGCCAAAAGACTGGTAGATTTTTTTATGTTGAACATCCAGAGTACCTACCAAAGCCATAGGCTGAGTTGACTGAGCTTCATGAAAATAACATCGAGGAACAACAAAGGGAAACTGAGAATCAGGAAGAAGCTGCCAAGCAAGAAAATGAACCTGAACAAAATGAAGAACAAATAAGAGATCAAGTGCTAGCAAGACTTTTCAGAAGACATCATCCTGATAACCAAATCATTGGAGACAAGAAAGCTAGGATGCTGACAAGAAGTGAGTTAAGACAAAATGTATGCTTAGTTTTTTATTTTGAACTGAAGAATGTTAAGGTTGCACTTGAGAATGATGAATGGATCAATGCTATGAATAAAGAGATAGAACAAATTGAGAAAATAAGACATGGACTTTAGTACCTAGACTAAAAGATAAAAATGTCATCGGTACTAAATGGATTTTCAGAAATAAGCTGAATGAAAATGGAGAAGTTACAAGGAACAAAGCTAGACTTGTTTGCAAGGGATATGCACAAGAAGAAGGTATTGATTATGGTGAAACTTTTGCACTTGTTGCTAGACTGGAAGGAGTCCACATGTTACTTGCATATGCTGCACATAAGAAATTCAAAGTCTATCAAATGGATGTTAAGTCAGCTTTTCTGAATGGAATACTAGAAGAGGAGGTCTACATAGAACAACCAGAAGGGTTTGTTGATCCAAATTAGAAAGACATGGTATGTAGACTGCACAAGGCTTTATATGCATTAAAGCATACACCAAGAGCATGGTATGAAAGGTTACATACTTATCTTTTAAGTATTGGTTTTGTAAGAACTAGTGAAAACAATAATTTGTACATGAAAGAAGGATCTGACGATAATATTTTAATTGCTGAAATATTTTTGGATGATATAATCTTTGGAGGACAAGATCATATTTGTAAATCATTTGCTAATGAGATGAAAAAGGAATTTGAAATGTCTATGTTTGGAGAGATTAAATTATTTCTAGGCTTGCAGGTTATTCAATAGAATGATGGAATTTTCATCACATAATCAAAGTACATAAAGGAAGTATTTAGAACATTTGGCATGGAAGATGCTAAACCAGTAGGAACACCGATGGTCATAGGCTACAAATTAACAAAAGATGATGAATATATAAAGGTAAATTAGACATTGTATCAATCCATGATTGGTAAATTGATGTATGTAGTACATAGGAGGTCTGATATTACACATGTAGTAGGGATTGTGGCTAGATTTTCTGCCAATCCAAAGGATTCATATATGGTTTTAGTAAAAAGAATCTTGAGATACCTGAAGAAAATAGAGGATTATGGTTTATGGTATCCTAAGGAGGGAAAATTTAAACTAAGATTTTACAGCGATGCAGATTGGGCTGAAAATATAGATGATAGAAAGAGGACAACTGGAGGAGCATTTTTCTTTGGTGAAAGACTTGAAACTTGGACAAGTAAGAAACAACCTTGTATTTCTCAGTCTACTATCGAAGCAGAGTAGGTTGTTACTGCTAAAAACTATTAAAACATTTATTATATCAAACAAGTGTTGGAAGGGATGAATGAGGTAATCATTGAGCTGGTGATTATATATTGCGGCAACACTAGTGCAATAAATATTTCTAAGAATCCTGTAATGCATTCAAAGACAAAGCATATTTCAATTAAGTATCACTACTTAAGAGAACAAGTACATGAGAAGCAAGTAAAACTGGAATATGTTACATCAAAGGAGAAACTTGCTGATATTTTTACCAAGCCTCTACCAAAGGACACTTTTGAATACTTGAGGACTAGACTTGGGGTCCATCCCCTGCCTATCAGTCACTAATGTGATTTGGAGGTTGCATCAGCCTAATCTTATCAAAAGATCATTCATGTTGATGCAACATAGCTCACACTTTGGATTATGTCTAAGGTTGTGAAAGATTTGAGGAACTAGAACATAGATTTTCATATCAGTATACAGAGATACATTGTCTGCGCCAAACAATAGAGAGTTACTTGGTTATTACAGAGCTGTATATTTTATGTTTTTCTTTGGCATTATGGTCAAAGGGAGAGATAAACAGAGAGATCAATGAAATATCTATATAAGGGAGAGATAATCTGAGAAAGTCAAGGAGAGATTTGAAGATTTGTTGCTAAGAATAGAAGGAATCTAAGAGATGAAAAGACCAAATCCGTAGAGGAGAGTCTACACCTGTAATGTTGTTATGTAACACAGTGATTAAACATATTAAAATCAAGCTAGGGAGAGCTTATTGAGATACAACATTTACTTACATAGTTGTAGAATACATGTTTGGTATGTGCATGGCATATTTCTTTTTGCTTGTGTTGCCATCAATGCCAAAGGGAGAGATTGATGAACTAAAATTGATTGAATACTTGAATGACTTGAAGATCAGTGATTAGAAATCACTGAGTTACTAAAATGATATGTAAGATAATTAAATCAATCATTATGTTGTCATTGATGTCAACTAGTTTTGATAGTACTTATCATGTTAGTTACAAACATCTAAACATATGTAAAAATGAGAGAAAAGATGAAGAACTGAGATATCTACATGGAGAAAGATGGATATGACAGATGAGGATAAGGAATACTTTGGGTACATTATTAATGAGGCTATGTTCTCATATTGTTGACTTGATTATGTTGCATTAATCTATTATGTAGAAGGAAGCAAAATTGTACAAGGCAATGTGGTCGGTAAATGAAGCACTTCATTATACACCGAGCTAGTGTAGTGTATACCGAGCGACAATATTAATTGAGCTTGTGTTCACCGACACATTTCTTTGTTAATCGAGTATGGATGAAAGTATTAAATCCTTAGTTCAGTCGATAGAATTTGATGAGCTGGAAATTGTTATGATTTTGAGATTGAGGATAAAGTTTGTTTTGAGATCCATGGCTGACAAAATTTGAAGAAGATCTAAAGGATGAAATTGAAACGTGTTATGGACACAATTGCTGAGGAAGGTTTAAGAGGCAAAATCGATGAAGAAGGATAAGTGAAAAAATATGATGGTTGATATGAAAATAGTTTATCTATCTATATAAGAGATATGAGTTTCTTTATGAAACTATGCTAGAAGAAAGAACACTATAGAGATTTTGCATGAAGATAGTTTCATGCATGCCTGATCAGATTGGTTGAAGGAGAACCAAACTATAGAACAAAATCGAGCATCAGAGAGCTATTATTGAGTAAAAGTAAGTTGAGGAAGTGAATTGAAATATTGATCAGAGGATTTGTATGGGCTTAGAATATATTTGAACATCTACAAGTTAAGTTATATTGTAATCAGATCAACTACTATTTCAGTTTAACTATTGATACAAAAAATCTCCTAACTGAGTGGACTTAACCATCTTATGTTATGCCCCTATGTCATTCAAGGAATGTACATTGTTATCTTATTAACCCCATAGTAAATGCTGGTCAAAAGTTAACTGTTTGTCTTAAATCATCTAACAAGTTCACACCTAACAATGTGTTTGTAACCTTTAACAGGGTTGGCTCTTCACCGAGCTCACTTCAGAAGAGTGAAAATTATTTTGGGTTACTAGTCCCAGGTAGTTTTTCCCTTAGCAGGGTTTCCATGTTAAATCATTATGTTATGTGTTTCTGTGATGATTGTTTTATTGTCATACTTTATATACTGCATATTTGATTTGGTCAATAATCATAGTGAGTTAATTAACTGGTAATCGATAAAAGGCACAGATAGTTTAATAGTTTATGTTACCTAGCTACAGAATTTATTAGAATTGTTTTAAGTGTTACATCTCTGTAATTGGGACTATAGGATAACTGATCTAACTGATTCACCCCCCTCTTAGTTATTCTAACATGTACTACTCGGTAGCCTTGATTGAATATCTCTGAATGCTGCTCGACCTTGTCTGAAAACTGATGTCTTGAAGATGACTGCTTGCTTCAAGATCTCCTTCTTGTCCTTTGCATTCATATATCAAAACTTATCAAGACTTGTTACCAAAATGTCATGAAATATAAATATATAGCATACTGCTATGATTTCCATCATCGCTTAACCTTCATGACCTAATTAGGTTTACACCATCTTAGGAAAATAACCTAAGATCTATGATATACAAAAATAACCTAGATCTAACAATTACATAGAGATCATCATCACATTTAATGATTACATCTACAATAATTGATCCTCGATCTTGGTAAAACATTTTGTGATTCTATTGTAACCGTTTGCATAGATAAATGTGCCAAAACTGATTACTATGTTGTTTCCTGGATTGCTCAGTAAACACTATCAATACTGTTTAGTAAATACACTGGTGCTCACTATCCAATCTGCTTGGTGTTTACTATCGCTTAGTATCGGTATACAATGATCCTCAGTAAAATTGCTCTGGTGCTCGGTTAAAACTATTTCCTTTTAGTTCTCAATACTGCCTTGTGACTACTCGGTATGAAGGCTTATATTGTTAACTGACTAGCATATGTAGCTTGTAGTTCTTCCTTTTACCAATTGAATAGCATAGGTAACCAACTGATCTTCTTTGATACTAATGACAATACTTAATGCTCAAATAGAGATAACAATCTTCCCCTTTGGCATTAGTATCAAAATCTATAATGTACATAGACCCGATATCTCAAAAATGTTTTTAACTTCTCCATATATACATAGATAAATTTTCTATCAAAAAAGTTTCTCCCCCTCGATGCATGCTCCTGGTAATTATAGTACACCTATAATATAATTACAAAATTTGGCATATACATTATGTTTTCCCCCTTTTTGATAATAATGCCAAACTCAAAAATTATGTACTTACAGTTTATTAAATATGTGCTGGTGGGTTTTCTTCAGAGAATCTAAGAGGTTTTCCCATTCCTCTTTCAAGTTGGTTAGAGAAATGTGCTCAAGAAAAACTTGTGCATGCATGTCAAAGATATTTTCCAACACAAAAATTTATGGTGTTGCAACTAAAGCTTGTGCTTTGACTATATGCTTCTCAAAAAATTGAAGGTGGGGAAGCAACACTGTTTGTAGCTCGGTGACTTGGTCACTTATCCTGTTCTCCTGCTTCCTCAAATCATCTCTTAACTACCTAAGTTCTTGAACTTTGAGTATGTTCTTATAAAAGGCATTTGGCTTGGTTAAGGCTGCTTGTGCACTGGCTTGGATTTCAGTAACCAACTATTTTATCTTCTCATTGATCTTAGCAATGAAGTTCTCCACAGTGCAAAGATTTACTAACATTTGAATAATTATCTGAGTAATAGATTGAATTTTGGTTATTACCTCATATAATGTTACCTTATTTATTGCCACTTCTTCACTGATTTTCTCTGCTAGTTTGTGCTATATTTTTTATTCTACCCGTTCTTCAATTCTCTTTTCTGCTTCAATGTACGAGATATTAATTTCTTGTGCAAGTGTAGCAAGTTGGTCCATAACTGGTGTATCTTCACTGATTTTTACCTTAGGTACAACCTATTGTAAGATGTCTCTTACATTTTCTAAAATTTCCTTAGTCTTGCATTCCTTTCTCAGCTTCTCCTAAGCTGCTTTACTTGTACAAAGTTCCCCATATTTTCTTAATTCCTCAGGGTCTAGGGTCCTCGGGTCATAGTCTGGTATAAAAATTAATTCTTCAAGTGTGACCGATCCTTTTCCATGTTTCTTCTTCTTCTTCTTCAGCTTTTGAGGTGAGCTAGATTAACAAATGGAATAATTGTTTTTTCCTCAACATTTTATGTTTCATTCCTAGTTGACACATTATCCTCCTTTTTCTGCTCCTCAGTAACCTATGTGTCAGTTGACTGAGATGGAGCTTCTGATGTAGTGTTAGGTGGGGTTACCTCGATTGCCTTAGGGTCATCTTGGCCCTGTATTTCTGCCTCTTTTTCCTCAGGCTCATTTGTCTCTACAGGTGTGTTAGTTCCTTGATCCCCTAATGTATCCATAGGTTGCTTTGGGATTGAGCCTTCAGGTTTCTCCTTAGAGTCTATTTCAACCACTTCCATCAGAATAGGAAGTTCACCTGGTAAAGATGTTATTGCTGGCTTGGTAAGTGTACCTTCATCTTGTGTTTGTGCTCCAACAATAGTCACATCTTCATCATCATCTCTATCATCAGGATCACCATTTGTGATGTCCTCAATGAGTACATCAAGTGCAACGTTGTCTATGATTTGAATCTTAGCTAGATCCAGTGCATCCTATGTCAAGTTCAACTCCTTGGTGGCATATGTAGTATCAAGTACCTCGGTATCTGATATATCTATCTTATCTTGTTTCAGTGTCAGGTCTCCATCATCAATATAAAGTCCTTTCCCTTTTGTTTTCAACTTCTTCTGAGAAATTTTTCCTAATGCAATCTTTTGAGCTTGCTCTCAAGCTGTAACTATTGAAGTCCAGATGAGTTGACTATTCTCATCTATGTCTGCCAGATTTTCATCAAGTATCTATAGTGCTTGGTTCTTTACTCTAAATCTTTTTGCATATTTGCTCATGTATTCTTCAATTTTAGGGACTGTCAATTGAGGAATTTCCAAAGCTAGGGATTGTTCCCTCATTATCTTCTCAATTTCTAAGGCATATGACCATTTTTGTAAAATTCCTTCCTCTAGTGCCTTAGGTAGACATTTGGAAAATTCAATGGGAACTCTTTTGAGTCAAATCATCATCTGGATGATTGCCTCTTCAAGTTTATTCTGATCCTCGGTTGATAGAAGTTCAAACCGACTAATTTTAGGATCACTAAGTTCACCATTCTCAATTATATCTTCTGCTACTTCATCAATTGATCTAATCTTATTACTAACAACTTTAAATTGATCATTTTTATCTTCTTCATCATCTAAATCATACTTACTCCCAATCAACTTTCTTCTTTTCCTTGGGGCTTCAATAATAGTTTTATTACCTCTTTTTGTGTATGTCTTTTTCGGTGCTGCTTCCTTTGGTCTTGAAATATTCACATCTCCTTTCTTTGCTGGAGGTGAGGCTATAGTTGTAGACCTTGTTCGTGCCCTTTTTTGCACATCTAACTGCTTCTTCTTTGGAGTTGGTGAAGGGGAAACCGGTGTAGAGTCTACATTTTTATCTGACTCAATTTCTTCACTATCATGTGTTTTGTCAGTTAGCATCAACTGACCTTCAGTTGCTGCTTCAACCGGTGTACTATCAGATGATCCAGAATGATCTCCAAATTTCTCTACAAGATTCTTCATCATTTTTCTTGACTTCTTTGTTATCTTACCGATAACCAGGCCTATTTTTATTCTTGTCTTGGCCTCTTCATATGTTCCAAACCTTTCTGCTTTTACATCCTTGGGGGTAGCCAATAAAGCCTGAATTGATTTAGAAGAAAAACCAATATCTATCTCATATCCCATAGGTGCTAACCATTTAGTCCTAGTCTCCACATCCTTTATCAATGTGTGGTCAATGTCCACAAGAAAACATATCTCCTATTCATAGTCTTCTACTAGTTGACTGGGAATTCTACTCCGAGAATTTATTTTACTCTTAAATTGTTCAAAGTAATTATCTAAGACATTATTAAGTTTATTTCCCAAGCCCTTAATCAAATCTAAAATCTGTGATATCACTGGCTTGTCGGTTGACCACTCTATATTATCGACAAAAGGGAAAAATGATTGCACATAAAAAAATATGCAAACTAGTAGGGATCCAAACTTACATGTGTTGGACTTCACCAACTGGATTGTCTTCATGTTCTCTTTAACTTGACTCAACAGAAGCTCAGCTAGGTCCAACTAATAACCTTTATTAACCATTCGATATGCAATGTCAATGGCTCCATAAGGCACACTATTATGTTTGCTCGACTGAAATATTTTATAACCAATAACATGCGCTACATATTTTACCTTTGGGTCTTTGATTGAGTGAATCTTTAGTGCATGACCATCCCATTCGACTCAAGTGTTCTTCTCGATATCTTCTCTTGGTGCACTAAAAATTGCCTTCACTTTATCTGTGGTAGGAAACCCAGTGACCGCATGAATCATCTTCTTGGTAATTTCTACTAGTTCATCCAACCAAAAATTTCCATCATGAAACCATCTGAGAAAGACCCTAATCCATTTTCTCTTAAAATCCTTCAGAAAATTTAGGGCATTCATTAAACCTATTACTTCTAGGTGTTTGTATTCAGGTTTCAATCTACCAACTTCTCTGTAAAGCTTCTGATAAGCTGCATACATATCAAAGTCTCCTATTTCACCAATCTTGCAGTGAATGTATGATCTTAAATCTTCGACTAACAGAACCCTAGGGGGTATGCTTGAAAAATCTCCCACTGAATCAATTTTAGATGCAACTTTAGTGTGAATTTTGTATCGGGGTTCGTTGCAGGTTGCGAACAGTATCAAATTTACTTCCTCCTCATCTGCCAACTTAGATTTGTTTACATTTGATGTGGCTGCCATTTTTCTTTAATTTAGTGTTTCAATAAGTAGTATGAATCAGCTCGGTAGTAACTGTAATTACTTGGAAACAATGATGAATTCGCTCAGAAGATTGAAACTGCCCTTGAATGATCCTAAAAATCTTTATCTCTTAAATCGCTCTCTGAAAGTCCTTTTCTCTTCGAAATCATTTGGTGAAGAAATAAGCTAAGTTCTTCATCTCTTTATAACTCTTTTCAAATTCCCACTCAAAGTACTTGTAATAAATGTTTGACCTACTTTAGCTCGGTGACAACTGTCAACTCGATGATTATCACAAAATATCAATAGCTCGGTTAACACATAACTTTCCACTCGGTTATTATTGATACCTAGTTAACCTTGCATAATAGTCATTGATAGGTAACCCTTTACTCGGTCTAACATATATCGACTATATAACTTTGAAAGCTCAAAACTTATAAACCATAATGCATCTTAATTCATGTAGATTTGGTATGTGCACATCAAACATAAGGAACTGTATGTAAAATATTATCAATCTGAATTATTAGTTCCAAACATACCTTTTTCAGCTTAGGTGGAGGTGCCGATGTCACCCAATGCAATGGATGAGGTTTCACTAATTGCATTGCTTGACTCAGCATTCTCATTCGATGCCTTTCTCCACATAGTGTTTCTTATCCTCATGATATCTGAAATTATATTTCTATTCTCAAACATCTATTCTTTTGGTGCTCAGTCTCTGCAATCTTTACTTAGATGACCGAATTTGTGATAGTGCAAGCATGCCATACCAATTCTTGTCCAGCTTCAAGATTTTCCAGCCCATCTCTTCCTCATGCAATTAGCTTAAATATGTCCATACCTTCCACATACTGTGCAGTTAACCCATGTGTTATCATCCCAAGTGTAGGCATTATTTTGTCTTCTCGGTTGATAGGATTTGTTCTGTCCTTTCTGTGTCCACACTTGCTTCATCTTTTCTCTTCATTCTTGTGAGGTGTGTCCATGCTTGTTGCAAGTATAACAGAGTTTCTCCATGTGAGGCTTGTTAGGATTCCTATTCAACTTAGATCTACATTCTTATGCTTGATGTCCAAACTTGTTACAGTTATAGCAATGACCATTAAACTTAGGAGTGGTTTTTGGTTTACCTTGTGCTTTACTCCTGCAAACATATGAAGTGTGTCCCAATTTGCCACAGTGATAGCATGTCAATGTCTTAGGTCTCTGATTTTGATTTTTATTCACCTGTTCATCTTTCTTGGATGATTCTCCTTGCTCGGTGTAGCCTAATCCAGTACTGCTTCCAAGTCCTCTTTGACTAATGTTAGTGAACAGATTGTCCTTTGAACTTTGTTTGTTAAATCTACTCTATGCCCAATATCATAAAGAACAAAGTGCTCACAACAGTTGAGAAAGCATTAAGACCTATTTCAACTTTCTCTCTAAATTTTCTCTAAGGTACAGCTCCCTTATTGAATTTTCAATAAGATCTTTTCTTTCTTAATACTTAATTTGCATTTTTTACACTTTTACCAGAAAGTGCGTAAGGAACACTCAACTACTCCTAGGTAGTGAGGAAACTATAAAAGAATCAGCAGCAGAAACACAAATACAAGAGAACTCACTTCAAAGAATGAATTCCTAATGAGATTTCAACATGAAACTACTGAAAAATAGGGATTTTTAAGAAACTTACTACTAAATAACAGCAACTTGGAAAATCTTGAACCATTAAAACGTATCCACAAAGTGATATCGATTCAATTCTCTGAATGCAAAGTTTCAAGAGCACAATCCAAAATCTTTCATATATATCTATTTAACTTTCGAGCACAAAGTCTTAAAAAGCTGAATATGCATATATTATCCACAACTACTGTCTTTTTCAGAAAGAAAAACTATCTATTCCTACTATATACTGTTCTATCTCTCCCTTGCTAAAAAAAACTGTTTCTAATGCCCCAGCATTTATAGTTTAGAAATCCCGTAGGGCCTCCCTGAAAACTCAGCCCTCACGGGTTAGAACAAGCAACCGTTATCAAATCAAAGCTAAGCAGTTAATTCAAGAAATGACACCAACGGGTGTCGATTCAACTTTCGGTATCCTCGCCGCCTTCTTCTTATTCTCCAACGGTCTGACGTACCAGCTTCCAGCTCCTGAAGGTAGATAAGAATTCTTGGGTAGCATGTGAGTAAGGGCTCTTTAAGCTCACGAGTCTGGCTCTGCATGCGTCTTTCTGCCACCTGTATTCTTTCACTTTCAAGCTCTGACGTGGCATCAACTTTTCATTAAGGCGTAGCATAGATTCAATACTCGCTAGTGAAGTGAGGTCTTGGGCCTTAAGCACTTCCTTATCCCTGACCCGTTCGACCACCTCGGTGAAGCTCTTGATCAGAACCTCCATGTCTATGTTGCCTTCCTCAAGTTGCAGAATACCTGTGGGATTGACAATTTTCATATCTTTCATGAATTCTTCGTGCATCTCCGCTATTCTATTTTCGATGCTCTGCACCTCCTCAATGGCTCCTTTATAGATGGATTCCTTCCAAGTAGTATTACTTTTCAATATGAACAGTATACAGGGGTCCACGGCTTTCATGGGATTTTCTTTCAGAAACTTGAGGACTCCATATTTTTCTACTTCCGTTACCTGGAAGACCGTAACCTGGCATTTTGATAGTTTTGTTTCCCATGTTGGTATTAGAGTCTGGATTTCGCCAAGTAATGCCTCGCTCTCTGAGTAAACACCAGTGACCTCCGCAATGAACTTCTTCCCCTGATCTATTACATTACCTACCCAGCTTGTCACGGCATCGGACAATGATTTTCCCCTCTGCGTCTGCTTCATCAATTGCTGGCTCTCGGTGGAGTTTGGGTCGAAGGGTTGTGGCATTTGAATTATCAGAGCGGCTCCTACGTTGACCAATGAGTCGATATAGGCAGCCATTGCTACTACCATCACCTTTAACTCTTTCTTTTCCCTTGAATCCTTTTCTGACTAGGAAAGCATATGATTAGCCGAAAATTTGAAAAAGTTATTACCGGTATTTCTGTTAAGAGCACCCAATTCAAAAGAGGCGACTTTGAACCCTTTTTCATCCACCTCTCCTGGCTCTTTCTTCTGTCTGTAGGTGGCCACTTCCGCAACAATTTTTCCTGTTACCGGATCCTTGGTGAGGCAGGTGTCCGTTTTGATTTTCTTCGACTTGGATCCCCTCACTGCATATCTGGTGACGACGTCTTTCACCGGTGTGGCAACTGGCTGCAGGCTCCGTTTCTTGCTGATCGAGTTGGATAGCCAGAGCGGAATATTGGGAGTGCTGGGTATCACTTGGGTGTCTCTAGTTGGAGTCAAGAAACTGGGCTGATTTCCTCCCGGTGCTTCAATAAATTGAACTTCATTATCGGCCTCATCAATGAAAGCATCTTTATCATCAGGATCTAGTCCTTGGGCCGTCATCTTTTGTCTTTGGGAAGTAGGCTGCTTTAGGGCTTCGGTTTTGGACTGGGACCTTGTTCTAGGGGCCTTAGTCTGTGAACCAGGGGGCGACTTCAACTTCTTCTCCGGGGCCAGAACATCACCTGCATTGTGAGAAAATGAAATGTCAGATTGCAAGGGTCCTGGGGAAGAAATCTTTTTAGGAGGAGATTCGTAGATATTTTCTTTTCTCTTTCTCTACAGCCAATCATCCGTATAGGTCAATATAGACCTAGCCCTCAAGTTAATATCATCTTCCTCTTCTTTGCTCCAATCAACTGCCGGGAATCTAGCCTGATTTGATTCTTTCTAGTTGGGCTCAATCACAGATGAGTTATCCTCGCTGATCCCTTGTATCTTGAGGTTCAATTTGAACAAACTGATCTGCCGCAGAGTTAGTCTTGAATGATCCCTTGTCAAGACTTCTTCCTCATCCTTACAATCTGCCCAGAGGTCTTCTAAGTATGGAGTAACTGAAGGGCTTATTTTGAAACCAAAAGTCTGTGCTGCGTATCCCCTACTGTCGAAACCTCTTCTGCTATGAAGGAAGCCGAGATTGAACCCTAGCAGATTGCTTCCAATGATAGAAGCATTGTCCATGCTTGAACATACCAAGGAGCCCAATTTGATAGGAAAGGCTATCTCCCAGCTCTCCTGAGGGAGGTTGTCTTTGATAACGGAGAAGAGCTGCCTGCAGAGTTCAGCTAAAATGAAACAATCGAGAGCATACCGAGGGAGTTTTACGGGCTCATCTTCAAAACCTCCAACTCGCAGGTAAGTGAATCTGGGAAATTGGATAAAAGAACTTCCATAACACTGGATCAATTTCAATGACTGGGGAGAAAGCCGTGACATTGGGGTACCTTCTAAAGCCAGATGAACACTGCCCAGCAAAACGTCATGCACTTTGCGGAAATCTTCTAAGACCCTATCTTTCTGCAGCAACGGACAATACCGGAAGACAGTCATCTGCTCACTCCAGACTTCATGCGGAAGGACGGTGAGATTGCACGTGCAGACAATGCTGTAGGTCAGATATGAAGCCATATAGAAATCTTCCCTGGATTCTTTGGCGTGCTTCAATTGACTCCTTAGTGAATTGGCGATGAATTCTGCCCAATCCATCCATTGTTCACCCTTCAAAATGATTTCTATGTATCGGTACATCCACTCTTCAAACAAATATACGTCCGCTGAACCTTTTACTCTATGTAACAACACCACCAAATCATGTATATGCGGCTTCAAATGATCTTTGGTGATAACTTTAGGGAGCCTAGACCCACCCCCGTAATTTATCTTGGCCCACTTCCTGGCGAGGGTATTTCTGAACACATTAGGGGTTTCCCGATACTCAGCCAAGGGTTGAACAGGTGAGAAGGCAACGAAAGTGTCTGTGGTCAATTTCAACACAGCTGCGATGGTATCACGAGATATGGGGAGTACAGTTCTGCCATCCTTGCTTACAATACTTTTTCTCGTCACATCATAATGATCGATGCAAAGCTGCAAGAGCTCGGGGTTGATGAAGGCGGGAGGGAATGAGGCAGCTTCGATCAACCCACTGGTTATCACTTCAGTACAACCCCTAACCTCCTCTGTATTTTCAAGGAAATTTGTCAACAAGTTCTCCACATTCACCCCCTCTAAATTTGTGTCACTGATTACTGGCCTTTTGCACTCAAGACTAGAGGCACTACCCAGGAAATGTAAAACTGATTTCATGCTTAACCTTTAAACAAGCAATAATCTTGACAAACAACCCTTCATAAATAATAGATTTGCGGAACAGAAATGAAGTTTCTAGGGTCTCACCTATTTTTTTTTTGCTGAAAATCAAATCACTTCCTTAGCTTCCTTCTCCTTGCAATCAAATTTTCTCCTTACGAAAATAAAGCTTACCAGACAATTAAGCAGATTCTATTGTAGGGAAGTGGTTATATACTGAGATGGCGGATATTTAATAGGCATGGCTGCCACTACTTCTCATTAAAACTCAGCACGCTCCAAGAATTGATGCATGAGCTTTCAAATAAATGTTTCCCTCCTCACATAAGTTAACGGTAAGTGTTCTGTTCAATACCGATCACCACCTTTAAAACAAAATCTTTTCCATACTTGAAAATAATATCAGCCTGCCCCTCGAAAAAGGGGAAAAATCTTCTGATTTGACATGTTGACAGAGTCATTATTGATCACAAAATGACGGCGCACCGTACTCCCAGAAAAGACATCCGCTAACCACTCCTTAACAAGAACCATTTTGAACTATTTTGAACTACTTCAAACCAAGCTTCGAAGTGGTTCAAAGCGGTTCAACGGAGAAAGGAAAAGAACCGGGATGACTTAGTGACTCCGATTGGCTATCTCATGGGGGACAATGAACACTTAGCTGATCAAGGAAGGACTACGAATCAAGACGACAGAGGATCATGAGGGAAATCTTCTGAAAATGAAAAAGGCGACTCTACATACGGCTAATAGGGGCTCTAACTAGGGACTATGTATGCGGAATACACAGAGAACTCAGAGGATAGAAACAGGCAAAACAAAACCAACGGGAAAAGGAACAACTAAAAACCAGAGAACTAAACCCAAACAAAAAGCTATGTACAAGGTGAAGGACACCTAGGTTTAGAATCTGACCAATTTCAAATCCTGCCCATTATATGTAAAAGGCAGCGTTGTTCCATCTGGGTACCTCAATCGGAAGGTGTTGGGACCAACAACTTTAGAAATAAAAAATGGACCCTTCCAAAGTGATTCGAACTTCCCATGAGCTCCCTTCGGTTCCTTTCTCTTATCCCACAGAAGAACCTCATCCTCTTTCAAGAAACTCCTTGGCCAAGTTTTCTTATCAAAAATACGCTTCACCCTCATCTGATGCTCTGTAATGTGATCGACTAGTTTGTCCCTCTCATTTTCCAGTTTATGCAGGTACATGACTCTCTTTTCTAATGAATCCTTAAAAACTTGATCTTCCACAACGGTCTGCAACTTCACGGCTGATAGTTCCAGAGGCAGAGATACCTGGGCCCCAATTCCATAGACCAACTCAAACGGTGCCATGCCAATAGCTCTTTTCGGTGTAATCTGATCTGCCCACAATGCTTCATAAAGCTTTTTATGCCAATCTCGGGAATTGTCAGATACTAGCTTCTTCATGATGGCCACTAGATTTTTGTTACTGGACTCTGCTTGCCCATTTCCCTGCGGGAAATAATCTGATGAATGTGCAAGTGATACACCATGCTCATAGCAGAAAAGTGATATTTCTTCTGATGAAAAATAAGTAGCATTATCTGAAACCACTTTCCGAGGCACCCCGAACCTGATAAAAATGTGCTTCATCAAAAACTCGCACACCACTTGAGAATTGGACTTCTTAGTTGGGATTGCCTCCACCCATTTGGTGAAATAATCTGTTGCTGTAAGAATATAGATGTGCCCAGCGCTTGATGGAGGGTTTATGGGTCTGATGAAATCAATACCCCACTGCTGAAACGGTTCATCAATGAGTACAGGTCTGAGAGGTAATGCTGCCAGTTGGGGACGCCCAGTAAAAAGTTGGCATTTCTCACAGTTCTTCACAAACGTATAGGCATCTTTGAACATGCCTGGCCAGTAGAAGCAGTTCCTAAGAATTTTGAATGCAGTGACCATGGATGAAAAGTGTCCTCCGCAGGCCTCCAAATGATAAGCCCTCAACAGTTTCTCCTGCTGCCCTTCATCCACGCATTGTAAAAATGTCCCATCAATTCCCCTCTTATACAGAATGCCATCTGAGATCACATACTTTGCAGCTTTCATTCTGAGATTGCGCCTTTCTTTGTGGTTCATATTCGGTGGGCATTCGCCATATGACAGGAAATACGCAATATCTGTGAACCATGAATTCGTCAGGCTGACTAACAAAACCATAGGAGCTTCATCAAAATCACCAAAAAGTGCTTCTTGATTTTCAGCTATCATTTTACATAGACCACGCCCCCTGACCAATGAAGTAGGCTTGATAGTTAAGTCATATTCTTGAACTTTGGCTACCCAGACTGCCCGTTTATTCATCCCCACCTCCTGTTGAGTCAGAATACTCTTAACTGCTGTTTCAGGTACATACACAATAGAGTGAGAATGTAATATATAATACCTGAATTGCTTCAATGCCTTTACCATGGCGAATGCATGTTTCTCTGTAGGGGTATAGTTCAACTCATGCTTTTTTAGTGGGACACTCATGAAGGCAATTGGAGCCTCATTTCCCTCATCATTCTGTTGAGTTAGGATGCTTGACAGCAAGCGTTCAGAAGCATAACAATAAATAATGAAGTCTTTTTCAAAATTAGGACTTACCAGCATCGGGGCATTTGCAATGGCTTCTTTGATTTCTTCGAAAGCCTTCTTACCTTCGTCTTGCCACCGGAAAGGGAACTTTTCGCTCATCATTTCCAGCATGTATCTCACCTTTTCAGAGAATTCAGGCACGAAACTTCTCAGGAAATTGATCTGGCCGAAAAAGGACTTCAAGTCACTCCTGTTGGTAGGTAGAATCAAGCTTTGTATCACCTTCACCCTCTCGGGATCAATCCTTATTCCTTCTCTAGAAACAATGTGCCCCAATAATTTGCCTTCCTCCACAAAGAAAATAGACTTCTTTGGGTTCAAGGATATGCCATGCTGTCTGCATCTTTCCAACACCCTCTCCAGGTCTCTCAGATGATGTTTTCTCCTTTTGGAATAAACAGTCAAATCATCGAGATATATAACAATTATCTTGTCTCGCAAATCTCTGAAAGAAGAGTTCATAGCTCGCTGAAAGGTTGCTCCGGCATTAATCAAACCAAAAGGCATTCGGCTGTATGCAAAGGTGCCCCAGGGAGTAAGAAAAGCTATTTTATGCTGATCTTCTGAAGCAACACTAATCTGGTTATAACCTGAATAACCATCCAGCATAGACATGACCTCGGATCCAGCTACTGACTGTAGGACATGATCCATCGTGGGAAGCGCATAGTTATCCTTAAGACTCGCTTGGTTCAGGTTCTTGAAATCCACACAAATTCTTATTTCGCCATTCTTTTTCCTCACAGGAACAATATTTGCCACCCACGTTGAATGATGTATCGGATAGATTATACGAGCCTTCAGCATCTTCTCTACCTCTCTGAAAATAGCTTCTGAAACTTTAGGATTGTAGTTTCTAAGCTTCTGTCTAAAAGTGGTGGCCCCTGACTTCAATGGTATATGATGCACAAACTCACCGTTTCTGAAGTTTTTCAAATCACCATAACCCCATGCAAAGACATCTTGATATCTGGTTAGAAGTTTTGTCAGCTTCTCCTTCTCTCCTACCGAACAGGTTTTGCCAATAGCGATCATCTTGGGGTTCGCATCAGTTTCGATGTTGATTTTGTCGTGTTCTTCTTTTGTCTCACCAACATCGACATCTTTTTTCAAGGCACTGTCATCCTTCCTACCAAAAAGGTGTTCTAATGAAACGAGGCCTTTAGGAATTCTGTTCCCTTGAAGTTGAATCACTTCCCCTTCTTCCGTTGATTCTTCGCCAATCGGCTTGCCAAAATGCTCAGACCCTTCAAAGAAGTTTTCGGCGAAATCTCCCACGCATGCTATGAATTCTTTCAATTGCTCATCATCGTTAAAGACCTGCCAATGATTTACATTATCTGGAACCCTTGGCCTGTATATCATTTCAATTCTATAAGTGTCACTTTTGAATTCTGGGTGAGGTAACAACAGGGATGCCGAGACGGCCAAAGAGTCAGCTTTGGTATTCTGAGCACAGGGAATAAACTTGATAGAAAATGCTTCAAATGACTCAATTTCATCCCAAACTAGATTTCTATAATGCCTCAGCCGATCATTTTTGATAGAAAATTGTTTCCTCACTTGTTTCACAATGAGCTCAGCATCCCCCTTCACTCTTAATCGCTTTACTCCTCTAGCTCTCGCTTCTTGTAAGCCTAATAGCAAAGCCTCATATTCTGCTATATTATTGGTATTCTGGAAATCCAGCTTGAAAGAGAAAGGGAAAATTTCTCCAGAGGGTGAAATGAGAACCACACCAGCGCCTGAACCTGAATTCGAACAACTTCCATCAAATTCTAGCACCCATAAGGCTTCTTCAGAACTTACCAAGTCCCCTTCGCGTGGCTTTTTTGGCAAGATAATGTAATTCCCGAACTGGCATTCTTCATATAATAACTGCGCCTTTGGATTATCAGAGGGAACCACAGTGTATTTATTCTTCAGCTCAGGCTCCAATTTCACTTTCCTCTTTCCCACAGGGATATATGCTTCCGACCAGTCCATTTTGATTTCTCCACCCATTTCTTTGCAGAATGTTCTGCTGAGTAGCATTCCATAGCTAGTCGGAATATCAGCTACCAGAATAGTAAGTTTTACCCTCTTCTCAGGACAGGCATAGAGAACAGCTTGCACATCCTTTACTTGACCAACCAGGGGTACCTGTTTCCCATCCATAGCATAAAAACATCCAAAAGTTCTTGTAAGTTCCAATCCCAGAGCTTTTGCAATAGACTGGGGCATAATATTATCTGATGCTCCTGAATCAATAATGCAGTTACTGAGTTTCTGGCCATTCAACAGCAATGATATGTAAAATGGATTGGGCTTCTTCTCTTCCATTTCCTTTTGGACAGAGTTAACTGTAGCCTCAGCGTTCTGCATACCTCTCTCGGATACAAAAATAGGTTCATCAATGTTCCTTGAATCTTCAGGGACCTCATCTGCTACATGGGCATTGGTAACCGAACTCCCTTTTACATACTGAACTAACCTGTCCAATTCCCTCGGATTGAGCTTCAAATATTCAGCTGGAGAAATGGTTATGGAAGAATTTTTGCAGAATTTGACAATATCAAAAGCTGAGGTGCTAGCCTTTGGTTCTGCTCTAGACAAGATCTTTGGCTCTGTAAGCTTTGTCAAGTCAGCATGTGTATGTTCTTTACCCTTGGAAATTGGCACAGTTGGGGTGTTTCCAGGGTAAGGTTTTTGATTCCGTTGGCCTCTAGTCATCACAGTGCAGGCTGGTTCCTAAAGTGTTGTATAAACATCACCTCCTCTTTCAGAGTCAAAATCGTATTCAAGAAAGTAAGAACCAGTCTCCCCTTTTTCCGACCCTTCCTTTTCAATAGTTTGTTCCGCCATAAGGGCGTTTCTTGTCAATTGAACACAATTCAGCCAATCCAGACATTCTCGTTCATCATGATCTGAAGTCATATGGAAAGAACACATCATTTCTTTTGGGACTTCTTCAATTTGTAATTTCGGTTGAGGAGCAGTCAATAGGGGAGTTTTACCAAAATTTTGGGGTTGCTGACGTCTATGAATGTCTTGATAAGGAACCTGATATTGGCCGTGTGACTTGTTCTGCTGTCTCTTCATCATTGCAATATCATTCATCAATTTTTGTAAAACTGGGTCTATGGATGTAGAAGATGAAACGGTTCCAGGATTATGCACCTCTCTTTTCCACTTGTCGGCATTGATGAATGCGTCTTCTAATTGAATAGCCAACCTCTGGGCGGCACCTAAGTCAGCACAGTTATCTTCAATCAGGTGAAAACTTATGTCTGCCAAAACTGCATTAATGAAGAATGATTTCTGATTCTTTGCGCTAGGCCTTGATGC
This sequence comes from Chamaecyparis obtusa, assembly GCA_027943335.1. Lineage (NCBI taxonomy): Eukaryota > Viridiplantae > Streptophyta > Pinopsida > Cupressales > Cupressaceae > Chamaecyparis > Chamaecyparis obtusa. The sequence continues at coordinate 387,559 of BSBK01003899.1, forward strand.
CATAGGAATTCTTTGCACCAATCTATTGAATTTGGCCACGAATTCTCTCATAGGTTCATGCATATCCTTCTTCATCTGACTCAGTTGAGAAAACAAAGAACACTCATTTTCAGGAGTCTTGAATCTGCTTTCAAAGGCATTTTTCATATCATCCCAACTAGTGATTGAATGATGGGGTAAATGATTAAACCAGTCAGCAGTGGCATCAATCAAAGTCCGCACAAACAGTCTTACAGCTACTTCTTGTGTAGGAACACTGATTACAGCACAGGCAGAATGAAAAGCGCTTAAGTGATAATCGGTTGAAACCTTGCCATCCCCACTTAACTTAGGTAACACTTCTGTAGCTCCTTTAGGAAGTGCCGCGGGATTCACACCCAAGTTCAATGGGCCTATATTCTGTCCCCACGGTTGGTTAGCAGCCATATTGGGTGGTACAACTTGTAACGGTTGAATAGATATATAGCTTGGGATAAGAGCACTCAATGGGAGTAGGGATTGAACTAAAGGTGAGAGGGGAGAAGGCTTAGGCGGTGAACTGGGCCTACTTTGGGATTTGATTTCCTTTTTCCTGGGATCGTTGAAATCTGGCAAGAATTTCAAGTTTTTCAAAGGCTCAAAGTTCTCATCAAGGACCCCTCTTTCTCTTTCTCCTCTCGTGTATCTATGAGAAGCCAGTTCTAATTCACCTATAGGTTCAAGGTCTTGCAGGTGCTTGGGCTAACCTATTTACAACAGCAGCCTCCTGAATTCTCAGCACTCCTCTCAACAGTTCAGCTCTTTCTTCTTCTCTTTTTAGAACCACCAATATTTGCTGATATTGCTGACCACTTCTACGCACTCGCCAAGCAGTTGCAGCCAAGTCCGAGATTATGTCTTCTTGAGTATCTTCGAATCGAAGATTGGGTTGTAGTACAGGGAAGACTTGATTATGTTGAAGAACCATGGTTATACATTACTTTTCAGGATTAAAGTTCTTTTCAAAAGGACTCTTCCCCAGTGGAGTCGCCAAAAATCTGTTAGTGAACAGATTGTCCTTTGAACTTTGTTTGTTAAATCTACTCTATGCCCAATATCATAAAGAACAAAGTGCTCACAACAGTTGAGAAAGCATTAAGACCTATTTCAACTTTCTCTCTGAATTTTCTCTAAGGTACAGCTCCCTTATTGAATTTTCAATAAGATCTTTTCTTTCTTAATACTTAATTTGCATTTTTTACACTTTTACCAGAAAGTGCGTAAGGAAAACTCAACTACTCCTAGGTAGTGAGGAAACTATAAAAGAATCAGCAGCAGAAACACAAATACAAGAGAACTCACTTCAAAGAATGAATTCCTAATGAGATTTCAACATGAAACTACTAAAAAATAGGGATTTTTAAGAAACTTACTACTAAATAACAGCAACTTGGAAAATCTTGAACCATTAAAATGTATCCACAAAGTGATATCGATTCAATTCTCTGAACGCAAAGTTTCAAGAGCACAATCCAAAATCTTTCATATATATCTATTTAACTTTCGAGCACAAAGTCTTAAAAAGCTGAATATGCATATATTATCCACAACTACTGTCTTTTTCAGAAAGAAAAACTATCTATTCCTACTATCTACTGTTCTATCTCTCCCTTGCTAAAAAAAACTATTTCTAATGCCCCAGCATTTATAGTTTAGAAATCCCGTAGGGCCTCCCTGAAAACTCAGCCCTCACGGGTTAGAACAAGCAACCGTTATCGAATCAAAGCTAAGCAGTTAATTCAAGAAATGACACCAACGGGTGTCGATTCAACTTCCGGTATCCTCGCCGCCTTCTTCTTCTTCTCCAACGGTCTGACGTACCAGCTTCCAGCTCCTGAAGGTAGATAGGAATTCTTGGGTAGCATGTGAGTAAGGGCTCTTTAAGCTCATGAGTCTGGCTCTGCATGCATCTTTCTGCCACCTGTATTCTTTCAAGCTCTGACGCGGCATCAACTTTTCATTAAGGCGTAGCATAGATTCAATACTCACTAGTGAAGTGAGGTCTTCGGCCTTAAGTGCTTCCTTATCCCTGACCTGTTCGACCGCCTCGGTGAAGCTCTTGATCAGAACCTCCATGTCTATGTTGCCTTCCTCAAGTTGCAGAATACCTGTGGGATTGACAATTTTCATATCTTTCATGAATTCTTCGTGCATCTCCGCTATTCTATTTTCGATGCTCTGCACCTCCTCAATGGCTCCTTTATAGATGGATTCCTTCCAAGTAGTATTACTTTTCAATATGAACAGTATACAGGGGTCCACGGCTTTCATGGGATTTTCTTTCAGAAACTTGAGGACTCCATATTTTTCTACTTCTGTTACCTGGAAGACCGTAACCTGGCATTTTGATAGTTCTGTTTCCCATGTTGGAATTAGAGTCTGGATTTCACCAAGTAATGCCTCGCTCTCTGAGTAAACACCAGCGACCTCCGTAATGAACTTCTTCCCCTGATCTATTACATTACCTACCCAGCTTGTCACGGCATCGGACAATGATTTTCCCCTCTGCGTCTGTTTCATCAATTGCTGGCTCTCGGTGGAGTTTGGGTCGAAGGGTTGTGGCATTTGAATTATCAGAGCGGCTCCTACGTTGACCAATGAGTCGATATAGGCAGCCATTGCTACTACCATCGCCTTTAACTCTTTCTTTTCCCTTGAATCCTTTTCTGACTGGGAAAGCATATGATCAGCCGAAAATTTGAAAAAGTTATTACCGGTATTTCTGTTAAGAGCACCCAATTCAAAAGAGGCGACTTTGAACCCTTTTTCATCCACCTCTCCTGGCTCTTTCTTCTGTCTGTAGGTGGCCACTTCCGCAACAATTTTTCCTGTTACCGGATCCTTGGTGAGGCAGGCGTCCATTTTGATTTTCTTCAACTTGGATCCCCTCGCTGCATATCTGGTGACAACGTCTTTCACCGGTGTGGCAACTGGCTGCAGGCTCCGTTTCTTGCTGATCGAGTTGGATAGCTAGAGCGGAATATTGGGAGTGCTGGGTATCACTTGGGTGTCTCTGGTTGGAGTCAAGAAACTGGGCTGATTTCCTCCCGGTGCTTCAATAAACTGAACTTCATTATCGGCCTCATCAATGAAAGCAACTTTATCATCAGGATCTAGTCCTTGGGCCGTCATCTTTTATCTTTGGGAAGTAGGCTGCTTCAGGGCTTCAGTTTTGGACTGGGACCTTGTTCTAGGGGCCTTAGTCTATGAACCAGGGGGCAACTTCAACTTCTTCTCCGGGGCCAGAACATCACCTGCATTGTGAGAAAATGAAATGTCAGATTGCAGGGGTCCTGGGGAAGAAATCTTTTTAGGAGGAGATTCGTAGATATTTTCTTTTCTCTTTCTCTGCAGCCAATCATCCGTATAGGTCAATATAGACCTAGCCCTCAAGTTAATATCATCTTCCTCTTCTTTGCTCCAATCAACTGCCAGGAATCTAGCCTGATTTGATTCTTTCCAGTTGGGCTCAATCACAGATGAGTTATCCTCGCTGATCCCTTGTATCTTGAGGTTCAATTTGAACAAACTGATCTGTTGCAGAGTTAGTCTTGAATGATCCCTTGTCAAGACTTCTTCCTCATCCTTACAATCTGCCCACAGGTCTTCTAAGTATGGAGTAACTGAAGGGCTTATTTTGAAACCAAAAGTCTGTGCTGCGTATCCCCTACTGTCGAAACCTCTTCTGCTGTGAAGGAAGCCGAGATTGAACCCTAGCAGATTGCTTCCAATGATAGAAGCATTGTCCATGCTTGAACATACCAAGGAGCCCAATTTGACAGGAAAGGCTATCTCCCAGCTCTCCTGAGGGAGGTTGTCTTTGATAACGGAGAAGAGCTGCCTGTAGAGTTCAGCTAAAATGAAACAATCGAGAGCATACCGAGGGAGTTTTACGGGCTCATCTTCAAAACCTCCAACTCGCAGGTAAGTGAATCTATGAAATTGGATAAAAGAACTTCCATAACACTGGATCAATTTCAATGACTGGGGAGAAAGCCATGACATTGGGGTACCTTCTAAAGCCAGATGAACACTGCCCAGAAAAATGTCATGCACTTTGCGGAAATCTTCTAAGACCCTATCTTTCTGCAGCAACGGACAATACCAGAAGACAGTCATCTGCTCACTCCAGACTTCATGCGGAAGGATGGTGAGATCGCACGTGCAGACAATGCTATAGGTCAGATATGAAGCCATATAAAAATCTTCCCTGGATTCTTTGGCGTGCTTCAATTGACTCCTTAGTGAATTGGCGATGAATTCTGCCCAATCCATCCATTGTTCACCCTTCAAAATGATTTCTATGTATCGGTACATCCACTCTTCAAACAAATATACGTCCGCCGAACCTTTTACTCTATGTAACAACACCACCAAATCATGTATATGCGGCTTTAAATGATCTTTGGTGATAACTTTAGGGAGCCTAGACCCACCCCCGTAATTTATCTTGGCCCACTTCCTGGCGAGGGTATTTCTGAACACATTAGGGGTTTCCCGATACTCAGCCAAGGCTTGAATAGGTGAGAAGGCAGCAAAAGTGTCTGTGGTCAATTTCAACACAGCTGCGATGGTATCACGGGATATGGGGAGTACAGTTCTGCCATCCTTGCTTACAATACTTTTGCTCCTCACATCATAATGATCGATGCAAAGCTGCAGGAGCTCGGGGTTGATGAAGGCGGGAGGGAATGAGGTAGCTTCGATCAACCCACTGGTTATCACTTCAGTACAACCCCTAACCTCCTCTGTATTTCCGAGGAAATTTGTCAACAAGTTCTCCACATTCACCCCCTCTAAATTTGTGTCACTGATTACTGGCCTTTTGCACTCAAGACTAGAGGCACTACCCAGGAAATGTAAAACTGATTTCATGCTTAACCTTTAAACAAGCAATAATCTTGACAAACAACCCTTCATAAATAATAGATTTGCGGAACAGAAATGAAGTTTCTAGGGTCTCACCTATTTTTTTTTTGCTGAAAATCAAATCACTTCCTTCGCTTCCTTCTCCTTGCAATCAAATTTTCTCCTTACGAAAACAAAGCTTACCAGACAATTAAGCAGATTCTATTGTAGGGAAGTGGTTATATACTGAGATGGCAGATATTTAATAGGCATGGCTGCCACCACTTCTCATTAAAACTCGGCATGCTCCAAGAATTGATGCATGAGCTTTCAAATAAATGTTTCCCTCCTCACATAAGTTAACGGTAAGTGTTTCGTTCAATACCGATCGCCACCTTTAAAACAAAATCTTTTCCATACTTGAAAATAATATCAGCCTGCCCCTCAAAAAAGGGGAAAAATCTTCTGATTTGACATGTTGACAGAGTCATTATTGATCACAAAATGACGGCGCGCCGTACTCCCAGAAAAGACATCCGCTAACCACTCCTTAACAAGAACCATTTTGAACTACTTTGAACTACTTCGAACCAAGCTTCGAAGTGGTTCAAAGCGGTTCAACGGAGAAAGGAAAAGAACCGGGATGACTTAGTGACTCCGATCGGCTATCTCATGGGGGACAATGAACACTTAGCTGATCAAGGAAGGACTACGAATCAAGACGACCGAGGATCGTGAGGGAAATCTTCTGAAAATGAAAAAGGCGACTCTACATACGGCTAACAACTAATTAGAAAATCATCAATTTTCTTAGAATTGTCATCAGCCTTTTTCATCATTTCATTGTGTTGTAGATGCATCTTCACTTCATTTCTTAGTTCTTCATTTTCTTCCCTAAGTACTCCAATATCTTCAAGTTTTCTTGACAACTCTCCATTTACTTGGTTGATCTCCTAATTTACAATAATCATCTGATTGGATATTTTGAAGTGATGCTCGGTAAGTCTCAGTATCTTAGTTTCTTTTACTTGTAGTTGTTCCGTCATCTGTCTTCTGTCTTTAACAACTAAATTTCTTTCTTGTTCATCTTGTCTAGCATTGTTTATCACATCAATTATTCTCACCATTTGTGTTTCCTGACCGATCTGCAGGGCTTTCACTTGTTCAGTCAAATGAAGATTTTTCTTAGACAAATTAGAAATTGCACTTTTAGAACCATCAGAAATGTTAGAGTTGTCATATTATAGCTAATAATTAATTTATTTAATTATTAGTCTATTATTCTCTACACTTAAGTTAGACTTAGGCATCTCATTATTTTTTAGGGTTTTCACCTTTAGGGTTTTGGTATCCTTTTATAAAGATTCCCTCTTTGTATTTCATTAATTCACTTATTGGATCATAATAGAAATTGCTCTTTGCATGTCCATAAGATGTCTCTGGCTTTTTGGCCTCCATGATTTTTCTTGCTTCTGTGCTTTACTTCTTCCATGTGACAGGGTTATGCATGCAGGTGTTCTTGGGAGATTAGTATTTCACCTAATTTAACATGGTATCAGAGCCATCTTGCTGCTCGCTGTTCATGTTTTGTTGAAGTGTTTCAGAAGCAGGAGGTTTTCAAGGGTTTCAGAAGTTTTTTTTTTGTGGATCTGGGGGGGAGCTAAAATTTGGCTCACCTTGGGCAAAAACGGACACCACCATTGTGTCCGGAAGGCCCAAGAACCCCTAAATCTATATAAAACTTGTCCATTTTGGACACAGTGGCATCTGAGGCAAAAAAATTTTGCATACCAGGGCCGTACGGCCCTGGCATGCACTCCGAAGCGGGTACAGTCGGTGATTTTTAAAAAAAATATTAAAAAAAAACATAATGTTTTGGGCGGCCGCCCAGCGGCCACCAGCACACCACCAAGCGGCCACCACAGAGCCGCGGCCTAGCTCCGCCACCCTCCGCCGCCCGCTGCCCACCAGCCCAGCTCCGCTCGCCCGCGGCCCCGCCGCCCTCTGCCGCCTGCGCCCGCGCCCTCCGCTCCGCCGGCCCGCCCACCGTCGGCACCAGCACCGCCTCCCGGCCCCGCTCCGCTCTGCCCTGCCGGCCCTAGCGGTGGTCACATGGGTGACCGTGAGCCTCTTGGTTTAGCCCCCTGCGAGCGCCATGTGCCCAAGGGCTCTGTTTTTCCAGCCCCAGGGGCTTAAAACTCTTTTTTGGTGCTTTTTTGGGGGTACTTGGCCTTTTTTGCCATATCTTCTTCATCTGGAGGCGTATTTGGGAGTTTTTTATATCATCGGAAAGCTCTTTCTGAGACGAACGCAATTATGGAGGTTTCTTTTCGATTTTTTTACCTCGATTTTCATACCATGCCTTCGAAGGCAGGACTGCTTTTTTGCCTTCTTGGAGCACCTGATGCTTTTTTTGGCATAACTTGCTCATACGAAGGAGTTAGTGGGCGAATGAGACATCATCAGAAAGATGATTCCGAGACGGTCATTTTATATGAAGAGATTTTTTCCAGATTCTTCTTCCCTTTTTCGTACCAGGCTGTTGAATTTAGAGGTTTTCTTTTTCAGGTGCCTGCCAGAGCACCTGTCACTGTTTTTGCTGTAACTTGAGCATACGATGGCATTTTTTGCCAAACAAGATATCAACGGAAAGCTGGTTCCAAGACCGTTCTATTTTTTTTAGTTTGGTTATTTGATTTTTCCATTTGCAGAGGTTTTCTGCCAGTCAAAGTCACAGGTACTTTTTACATTCCGGACACTATATCTCTCATATCCGGGCTCAGTTTTCAGCAAACTTGATATTTTCAGAAAGCTTGTTCAGTGTACTTTTCAGTTTCAGAGGTCTTATTTCTAGATTCTATACCAGGTTCTTCTTCCATTGAGTTTTGCTTTTCTGCACTCAGATGGACTACTTGGCTTTTATAGGTCCACGGATCTCCATTCTTGGGATGACTTCTGCTTCTGTTCTCACTGTTCTTCTTTCCTTCTTCTTTTGAGTATTGTATTTATCTCCACTGTTGCATTCTTTTTTCTGTAAACGCACTGAGATAAAGTGCCTACTTTTGCATATCTGGGATCTTGTACTCCTTGTGTTTGTTTGTACTCGCACTCTGTTATAAAGTGCCATGGGGGGTTATGATGTTTATGTCGCTTTAGGCACATCCACCTTTGTCAAGTGAGTGTACCTTCCACGACATTAGCCCATGCTGTGTGTCCAAAAAATCTATTCTTCTTCTTCGACACCGCCCTTTATCCTGTGCATGTATTTCTGTTGCACTGGTGGTGTTCCTGATTCTTCTTCTTGCAGATATTTCTGGCATTGCATTTTAGTGTTCCTGTCACCCCGTTCAGCATTATGGGGGGGTTCACCTGTTGGCTCTATTGCTTCCTTGGTTCGATTGAGTGATCTACGTATTCAGTTTTTGTTCCTATGTACTAGGCGGATGCAGTGGCTAGGCACCTATGCATTTCGGTGAGATGGATCATCTACTATATAGACACTCATTCATTCCTTTTTTGGAGGTCACCTCTTCGATTGATCAGCTCTTCAGACTTTGTCTTCTCTACCTAGTCATGCACTATTTCAGTGGGGGTTCCAGCAGTATTCTTCTGACAGTGTTTGCAGCTTCATGCTTCGGAGATGCTTCATGCTCTTTCTTGTTCCTTTCTCTGGGACATTCCCTAGATTGGAGGCTTTGTTTCCTTCATCTAGTTTATTTCTTGTACTTGGGTACTTGATCAGGCCTTGTTGCCGGGACCCATTGCTCTTTCATGCATTTTTGTTTTCATGCATCTTTTAGTCCTTAGTTGTTTAGCTTCTCCCTAAGTTACACTTAAGGGGGGGTGTTAGAGTTGTCATATTATAGCTAATAATTAATTTATTTAATTATTAGTCTATTATTCTCTACACTTAAGTTAGACTTAGGCATCTCATTATTCTTTAGAGTTTTCACCTTTAGGGTTTTGGTATCCTTTTATAAGGATTCCCTCTTTGTATTTCATTAATTCACTTATTGGATCATAATAAAAATTGCTCTTTGCATGTCCATAAGATGTCTCTGGCTTTTTGGCCTCCATGATTTTTCTTGCTTCTGTGCTTTGCTTCTTCCATGTGACAGGATTATGCATGCAGGTGTTCTTGAGAGATTAGTATTTCACCTAATCTAACAAGAAATACTACCTGAACTAGATCCAATATTATCAAATAATTCATCAATCTCATCTTCATGGTAGTTAGTCTCATTTTCCAGAATAGCCAAGTTCTTTCTCTGAAACAGTAACTTCTTCAATGCATCCTTAGCTTGTTTGTATTGCTCAATAAATATATGCATCTGAAACTTTTGATTCTCTATAGTTTTGTCCAACTTGTATCTCTCCATGATTAGATCTTTACTCTTTAGTGGTTAAACCATCCAATAAGAGATCTGTTCTCTGATACCAATTGTTGGAATGGAGACACAAGGTACTGAGAGGGGAGGGGTGAATCAGTGCCCTCTAAAACTTTTAACTTCAAACTTAATCAGCAAAAAATAGTAAACTTAGTCTATCCAACTGAATCCATTTTATGCATCATTCATTCAATTAACTTGTAAATGTAAATTGCATGAAAATAAACAAAAATTCAATCACATACCACAAGTATTTTGGTTACACATAAACCCTTGTAAGAAGGTAAAAACTACGGTGGGGATGACACCCACAAATTATTCACTACTGTAGATAATAAAGTATGTTGGTTAAGGCTACAAGTTATGATCACTTCTGATGATCTTACCCTGTTAGGAGTAACAATAAAATTGACTAGATCTACCTGGTTAAAGGAATATCAATATATTCCTTTAGGCTACTTGAGTGTGTACTTGGTTAAGATATTTACAAAAAGACTGTTAGGTCTACTCCGTTAAGAGATTTTGCTAACTCTGTTACAATGATTAGAGAATAATAGAATGTGTCTGTAATTGACAACTTATGCTTGTCTGAAATAGATCTATGGAATATCAATATATATCACCTTAATGTGTAGATATTGTTCCTCTGTACTAATCGATAGCCTTGACTAAATATCTCTGAATGCTACTCAACCTTGTTTGAAAACTGATGTCTTGAAGATGACTGCTTGCTTCAAGATCTCCTTCTTGTCCTTCGCATTCATATATCAAAACTTATCAAGACTTGTTACCAAAATGTCATGAAATACAAATATATAGCATACTACTATGATTTCCATCACCGCTTAACCTTCATGACCTAATACAAAAATAACCTAGATCTAACAATTACATAGAGATCATTAGCACATTTAATGATTACATCTACAATAAATGATCCTCGATCTTGGTAAAATGTTTTATGATTTTGTTGTAACCATTTGCATAGATAAATGTGCCAAAACTGATTAATATGTCATTTCTTAGATTCAATAAACACTATCAATATTGTTCGGTAAATACACTGGTGCTCGATATCCAGTTTGCTCAGTGTTTACTGTCGCTCAGTATTGGTATACACTGATGCTCAGTACAACTGCTCTAGTGCTCGGTCAAAACTATTTCCTTTTAATTCTCGGTACTGCCTTGTGACTACTCGGTATGCAGGCTTATATTGTTAACCGACTAGCATATGTAGCTTGTAGTTCTTCCTTTTACCGACTGAATAGCATAGGTAACCGAATGATCTTCTTTGATAGTAATTGTAGACACCTAAAAATCCTTTAGAAAATAAAGTATTTTTATTTTTTGAAAAATCCCTGATGACATCATCATTTATTAATTAATTAATTATTTAATTAATTAATTTATTTTTATGTCATTAAATCCCTTTACCTTAATTAAAAATATTTAATTAAAGAATCCTCCCAAAAATGTTTAAATCTTATTTAAACGTTATTCCCCTATTTATTAATTATTTAATTAATAAATTGACCAAAAATCCCAAAATAAATAATTTATTTATTTTTTGCCCAAAACTTGGCCAATTTTCTTAAGACCACTAACCTCTTCCAGAATCTTCTAATCCTTCTTTAATTTTGATTAAAGGCTAATTCCCTCATTTCCTAACCCTAATCCCAACTTAAAATATTTAATTAAGATTAAATATTTAATCCTCATATTTGTTAAATTTATTTTTAATAAATATTCTCAAAACCTAAACCATGGAAATAAATAAATCTTTATCTATTTCCTAAAATCCATATTGATCCTAAGGAAATTCTAGACTCTTATAGAAAGTCCTAATCCTAATCCTAATCCTAATCCCCCCCCTAATCTTGTCACATTCCCTAACCAAGGTTAGCCAACTCCTAAGCTTAACCCAAAGTCAACAAACTTCTAGAAACTTCTCTTGCATGCATTAAGTGCATTTAAGGCCTCCTTATCCCTCTTACATGCATTTATGGTGCATTTAAGAAGCCCCTCACCCCTTTCTTACACCCTTTGACCTTAGGCACATTTCCCAAATTGTGCACATTCCTCCCATCTTTCAACCCAATGCCCTTATGACACTTGTCACAAGGAGGTGGCCCTGAACTAGCACAATCCATGTGCTCCCCTTTGAATGAATCTTGGCCTCTCTTAAGGATTTTGATCCTGGCCACTCATTCCTCCTTCCCAAATCCTATAAATGCTCCTCATTTTCAAGAGCAAAATAACCATACACCTTTCATTTTAAGCATTGTTATCATGCCCTTTTACTTCTAGCCTTAGCATAATCATCCTAATTTAGCTTACTTTCAAGCATTTTAGCTCATCTTAATATAGCAATAATGGATTAACATAGTTTATTTCATTATTTTACATAAGCATAGCATCATATCACATCTCTACTTGGTCTAAAATCAATCTTAGCATAAACATCATGTAGCTTAATATTCATTTCAGCATCATTTGGATCCTTGAGGCCTTAGGGGCAAATCAGGTGTTCTATACCTATTTTGTGTCATTTATGAGGTTTTCATGGATCTCAATCCATCCTAAAATGCATAAGGAACATGCTCCAAGTGCTTAGAGAGCACACCCACATCCTCTTAAGCAAGAGAAAATCAAACAGTGCTTGGGTGCACCTGTTTTAGCTCAATTTGAGGTGGCTTAGTTTAGAGTTTTACTTATTTTTTATTGATTTCATTCTAGACTAAAATCTAATCTTTGTTTGGCTTGAGTCTTTCAAAATAGGTATCCTCAAAAGCCTTGTCCACATTCTGGCATGCCCGGTGGGACCCAAACCCACAAATCAGCTTGATTAGATCATACTTTGTACTCTCATATTTGCCATTTTTCATGAATAATTTGCAGGAAACAGATGAAATGTCCCCTACACAAAGTTCAGTCATGCCTAAACACAGTTCAGTCACGCTTACAAAGAGTATGATCACACCTGCAAGCTCTGTATTGACGCCTATTTCCTAAAGAATTCCGTGCTCGATAAATTCTATTCTGTCTTAACTTCTTTTCTGTTGCCTTCAACTAAAGTAATCATGCCTATGAGATAAACATTCACGCCTCTAATTATAGAATTGTCACCTATAACCATTTCATTGTTGCCTATATCAACTCCATTATCGCCTATCAACATTTCATTTATCGCCTGAAAACATTTCACTATTGCCTGTGCATGTTTTACTGTCGCCTATGCACATTTCACTATCGCTTATAAACAAGTTACTGTCACCTATGCATGTTCTACTGTCGCCTATGCACATTTCACTGTCGCTTATAAACAAGTTACTATCGCCTGTACATAACTTGTTGTCGCCTGTGAACTTTTTACTGTCGCTTGTGCACAAGTTTCTGTCGCCTATGAACTTTTTCCTGTCGCCTTTGCACAAGCTCCTGCCACCTGTGAGCATTTCTCTATCACCTACACAAAAGCTCCTGTCACCTATATACAAGTTCCTATCGCCTATAAACTTTTTCCTATTGCCTGTGAACTTTTTTCCTATGCACAAGTTCCTGTCACCTTTGAACTTTCAAGTTCCTGTCGCCTTTGTTCTCAGATTGATATTGGATTCATTTTTCTTAAGCAAAAGTGAAAAATAAATCTTGAGTGAAATAAGGGAAATGAACTTAGGTCCTAAGAGTCATTATCATTTTGAAAATCAAACACAATCTTGAATGATCTAAATTGGAAAGAACAAACATGTCTATTCCCTCCTTTTCAATTCAAGCAAAGTGCAAATTCAATCTTGAATGTCTTAAAAACAAAACAAAGCACTTCAAAGTTCTAAATCAACATGATAATTCAATCTTGAATGCCCAAGTCAAAGCAACTGCAAACGCTCAAAAAGTCTTTTGGAAAAAGAACAAATCAAAGCCTAAACACTTGTGTCTTCAGTTATTCAAATTCAAACATCACTTAATCAAATTGGGAAAAAGAACAACTTTCTTGATGTGCATCTAGGAGCTGTTATTTTCTGTAAAACCTATTAAAGTAAGCAACGTAGAACATTTGGACTCAGATAAGTTCACTTGTTCTACTTTTAGCGAGGCTTGTCCAGGGAGAAAAGTGCTTCCTCCTCGAAGAACGACCTCAAACCGATATCCCCCTCGGCTGGTATATAAATAAAGTGAAGGCAAAAAGTACTCACTTATATCTCCTAATCCACGAGCATTTTGTGCCAAATGAAAATGTCTAGGGACAAGTAAATATTCCTCCCCCAGCATTTTTGGCTAGGCTCTTAAGTGAGTCATAGGTGGTCAGCATAATAGGGTATAGAGACTCCACGGAACTATTAAAAACTTGATAAAATAGAGGCTACCCTATCTACATCCGAAAGTATCAAAATCCTTGTGCAAGGACTGATTCCAAGGGGTTTACCGGGTTGCCTCAAGATTACTCACCATTTGTATTCCCTTCTAGGGGGTACCAAGCTGTGGGCAAGCGATTTTGATACTCACCTTCCTTAGGTAGATCTATTTGAAGTGCTTGACAGTCAAATAATCCGTGAGAACATTGTTGGAACATACAATTTCAAAAATTTAGCAGAGTTAATTATCCTATTTTTATCCCACAAGCTTGCTTTGTCCCTTGTGGAGATTTCTTTTCCAAAAATCTTTGTTGAAATCTATCCTTTGCCATTGGAAAAACATCAAACTAATCTACAACTTGGTTCAAGATACTCAGAACAGCCATGTCAGTCCAAATCCTCCCAAAATCTAGAAAATGTCCAAAGCTTTCAGAATCTCAAATCATGGTTTTCCAGTCATATTCAATCCAGTCTTGTCATCCTTTCCTCCTATCCTAGGTTAGCAAAGTCATCTCGGTCATCCCCCATCCCCTTGTCTATCTTCCTCTAAAGTCAGTTTTCTTCCAAAATTGAGTCAAATCTAATCCTAGTCTAATCCTGTCAATCATTCCAATCTGAGTCTTAGCCTTCCAATCCATCTTCATCCTTCATTCCTATCCAACTCATCCACAAGTCAGCATGTCTCAAAACTATTATGATGAGTTTGGTTATTATGTCTCTCCCCTCAATCCATCCTATCCTGATGATGATGAAAGCCTTGTAGATCATGATGTGTATTTTGAAAATCTTAGCAAGTTTGCTCCAAAGATCCCCCAGCATCCAATCATTCCTCCAAAATATCCTATCATGCCTTCATGCTTATCCACTAGCACTCCCTTTCATGTCCTTGGCAAGGAAAATCCATTATCTTATCCATCCACAACTTATCCCTATCTTAAATCTACACATCTTCCATATGCATCCTTCATACCTCCATCTCCTGCTATGGTCATATCCCAATCACCACCATCCCCTTGAAACACTTCACTCTACTTCCCTTATCTAAAACCTCCATCCACTTATCCTCCAAAACCCTTTCAAAACCAAAAACCAAGTCTTCCAATCCTTTTCCCCAATCCACCATCCTATCTCAATCCACCATCTTCTATTCCAAACCACATTTCCAAAAATCCCCTCCCACAAGCAGAGTGCATCCTTCAAACCACTTCATATCCCGTACCTCAATCCATTACCTCTACCTATTTAGCACCATCATCCCCTCAAGAAAATTCAAAATCTTCCACCCTGCCTTCATGTGAGGACCATCTAAGCCCCCCATCTTCTACACATTCTAATCCTTCACCTCCTCCAATCCAAAAGTCTCCAAGGAGTTTCACAAGGAAGCCAATAACAAATCCCACTCCTAAAAATGAAGAGCCAAGCCATTTCAATCCTTCATGTGAAGCCATCATTGATGAGGCCCATCCATCGCTCCCATCTATTATCTATCTTCCATACACCCCACTCATTAATCTCCGTCTATCTCCTAGCATCATTGAGTCCCTTCCATCTAAAGTCTCCATCCAATCCCCACCAACATCACCTCCTCCTAGTATTATCCAAAGCATATCTAATGAGCCTCATGAGTTCACCCTTCTTCCTACCATCACAACTATAGAACCTTCCATCCTTTCATCCATACCATCTGAAGAGTTCTTCCTTCTTCCAGACATTACAACTATAGAATCTCCCATCCTTCCATCCACCCCCTCTAAAGAGTCCATCAATACATCCCCCATCACTCTATCCACACAAGTCCTATCATGCCAAGATCTTTCCCAAAAGCATGTTGAAATACTTGCAGAAGAAAATCAAGATCCAATCCCTTCACTTCCCCCATCACATGTTATATTGCTTCCATCACCCCCAATCCAAAATCCTACAATCTCAATTCCTCCAATCCAAGATTCTATCAGCCCAGTTTCTCCAACTGAAGATCTATTACCATCCCCCAATCCCAGTCAAAATTCCACCATCCTATCCTCTCCTCTTGAGGATCTTCCAAACCAAACTGTCCCACTGCCATCATTTTATCCTCTTGGATCACTTACATTTGTCAAAGGCAGTCCGCTTGAAGTAGAAGAAATCAGTTTCATATCTTCCATCAGGGAACTAGAAACTTGATGTTTATCATATTCCCCAAGTCAAAAATATCCTTGTTTGGATAAAATGCTCAAGAAATGGAATTATCAAGGCAAAGGCCTAGGCATCCATGAACAAGGAAATCTAGAGCCTATCCAAGACAAGAAACATCCAAAGTTATGTGGCATTGGTCACACATCAGAAGAAGGAACTTTCTCCAGAAATGTTGGTACAACTAAAGCAAGATTCAAGCCTCCTTCCAAACCCACCATCACATCTCCCAAAACATACAATGCTATTCCCCCTCCTCCATCATTATGGCCCAGGACAACCAATCACATTCCTCCTTCATCCTCTAAATCCATTTTGGGTCCCTATGTCCCAAAATCTTCCAGCACATATCCTCTACATACCAAATCCATTTTGGGACCTTACATCCCAAAATATCATCCCCCATCTTATCCTACTCAATCCCTCATCCAAAATCCAAACATCCCTAGTCAGGATCAACAAAGGCACATGCCCATATCTCCTATCTACCAATCTCCATTCATCTCCACATCCACATTTTTGCCATCCCGCACGTCTCCTCATATTCATTCCAATGCTCCTTGCAATTTGGATGCCATATCAAATATGCATAAAGGGAAATATCCACAAAAAGCCAAAGATTGTCATGTCTAGCCTAAACGACATGGTCAACCAAAGAAAAATCCAATCAAGCGATCCAATGCATCCCAATGGCCGCAAAGGCCCAGCAAAGCACAAGGGAAATCTACTACATGGCCACTAAGGCTCAACAAAGCAAAAGCAAAACCTGATGCATACCAATGGCTACAAAGGCCCACCAAAGCTAAAACAAAAATGATGTGGATCCCAAAGCAAAAAGATGTAATGCATCTAACAGAAATATCCACACTGGCATCCAAAGTTGCTAATCCACCAGCTACTCAGTTTCCTCCTCCATCTCCTAAATCCATCTTGGATCCCTATGTTACAAGATGTCCTAGCACAAATCCTCCATCATTTCCACATCTATCTTCCGCATCCCATCAACTTCATCCATCTCCCCTGCAACATGTGCCAATGTTGATCTTGACAACATCCCCCTATCATGATCACTTTCCATCTTTCCATCCAAACACTTTCTACCACCATATATCCCATCTACCCCATCCAATCTATGCTTTTACATAAATCCATCCATCCTAGCAAAGCTGTACCAACATCCAAGCAAATCAGAAGATTAGTGAAATCAAAGAAATCAGCAGGTTAGCAAAATCAGAAAGTCAGCATCAAATCAGAAGGTAATACCAAATCAAAGAATCAACAAGTCAGAAATCAATTAGCATATCATTGAAAGATCAACACAAAGTCAGCAGAAAATCAAAAAATGCATAAAAATTAGAAAAAATCAAGAGAAAAGTATCAAAAAAGAAAAGAAAAAGAGAAAAACATTCGTCCAATGGTGAAAACTTGGCAATTCAAGCACCTTGGACAAGTACCATGATGAAAACCTGGCAAACAGGCATCATGCGTAGGCCTCCCCCCAATTCCTTTCTACAGTTGGGGGCCATTCCCTTCTATCACCTCTTATCCAACATCTCCTCCATCCCATTTGTCTCTCACCTCCTTCATCCTCCTTTGGATCTTGATGATAAAACAGAGACTACCAGGTATACATGCTTTTTGGGCACCTCCTTGGCATCCATCACACCTTTCAGCTACATATCCTCTATCCAATCCATTTGTCCTAGCTTCCATCTACCTTCCTCATCCTCTTGTTGGCATATCCTCTATCTAAGCATACCCCATCCTATTGCCTTTGAATACATGAAACTATCCTAAGCAGGGGGCATCTTATTCCTTGGTGACATGTTCCTTGGACACTATCTTTCATCCATCACCAGTCCATCTTGATCTTCCAGCCCAAATCCTTAAGCAAATCCACCAATCTTCCCAAGCATTCCTCTATCCAGATCCCCAAGCATTCCTCTAGCCAGATCCCTCAGCAGTTCCTCCATCCAAATCTCCTAGCAGTTCCATCATCCTCATCCTAAGCATTTCCTCCATCTTTCCATCACTTGGTCTCTTCCCTTGTCATTGGTATCTAGCTATAGGCTAACCTCATGCAATCCAATGCCATTCTTCCATCTTCCAATCCTTAAGAAAATCCACCATCCAATCTCCCCAAATCTTCCTCTATCCAGATCCCTTAGCAGTTCCTCCAGCATTCCATCTTCCAATCCTTAAGAAAATCCACCATCCAATCTCCCCAAGCATTCCTCTATCCAGATCCCTCAGCAGTTCCTCTAGCATTCCATCTTCCAATCCTCAAGAAAATCCGCCATCCAATCTTCCCAAATCTTCCTTTATCCAATCCTCAAGCATTCTTCCATCCAAATCCAAATCTTCCTCCATCCAAATCTCCTAGTAGTTCCATCATCATCATCCTAAGCATTTCCTCCATCTTTCCATCACCTGGTCTCTTCCCTTGTCATTGGTATCTAGCTATAGGCTACCTTTCATGCAATCCAATGCCATCCATCCATATCCAACTATTGCTAGCAATCTTCCAACATCTTCCAATCCTATCCACATCTTCTAGCTATCCAACATCCAAGATCAAGCCAACCAATCCAAAATCAAATCCTTAGTCTTGTAGCAAGCCTTGATCTCAATCCAATCATCATCATTGGGATATGTCCTTCCCAAATCTGTGTCATTTTAGGACACACCCATCCATTAGTCCATCTTGGCTTTCCAACCCAATTGGGGCATCATCTTGCATATCTTTGGAGTTTCAGCTTCATCCCCAGGTTCTTTGTACATCCTAATCTTGAGCTTCTGTACATAGCCATTGTAAATATCCTTGTGTCTTGTTGTACATATCCTTGTTAGTCCTACAGTAGCATTTGATCATAAATCTTGTCCTACCCAGCCTTGTACTTCAGCAATATCAATTGTCGACTATCCTTGATCATCATGACCATCTTTGAACTGCATCATTTTCCAATTAGCAACACAACATTCTCCCCATCAGCATTGGGTCCGCACAGATGGATGCTTCTGTGTTGTCTGACCTAAGCCTAATCCCTAGTCCCCTCAGTTGTATCCTTCCTGTTTGACCTAATCTTCCACCAAGCACACTAGGTCCTTGTCAATGTATCCTTCCACACGTTCAGACCAATCTTCCCGCCATCAATCAAATCAAATCTCTCTCCTTGGCAAAGGTTATCTTTTGGAGTTATCATTTTGACCTTGGACTTTTGTCCTTTAGGTCTTGTTAATCTTTTACGACTTCTCATTGTTCTCTACTCAAAGTTGCCACGATCCTTTATATCATGGTGTGCAATGAATGAGGATAATCTAGGGCAAGGTCTTTTGATCTTTTGCTTCTGCTTGTGAGTCAGTCATGTGTTTGTGGTTTCTTCAGCATCATTTCCACCCTGCTTCCTCTTGGGTTCATGCATGATGCTAGGGCAACCCTGCCTGTCTTTTTAATGTCAGTCCTATGCAACACTGGTGACAAGGCCTCGTGATCCCAGTATCCTTGGTAGGTCTCTAGCATTTCTATATTAAACTAGGTTGTGCTCTCCACATTTGCACTTGGAGCTTCCCCCAATCCCCTGCATCTTGCATCTCTCATATAGCTACATCCTGCATTTTGCATTCCATCTCATCTTGCATTCACCCATCTTTTCTCTTGAGAGTTTGGTTATTTATCTCCCCTTCTTCCTAGGTCCTTCTTTCTCTATTTCCTTTTGAGAAAATTCCACAATGTTTACTCCTTGCGTTATTTTTTCGAGGGGGCACAACCCCTCATTCCTCCAAATTCTAGCCTTGGGCATCTTATTTTCTTGTCTTTGATGCCATGCCACTTGCGGCATCGCATCAAAGAGGGGCAAAATGTAGACACCTAAAAATCTTTTAGAAAATAAAGTATTTTTATTTTCTGAAAAATCCCTGTTGACATCATCATTTATTAATTAATTATTTAATTAATTTTTATGTCATTAAATCTCTTTACCTTAATTAAAAATATTTAATTAAGGAATCCCTCCCAAAAATGTTTAAATCTTATTTAAACATTATTCCCCTATTTATTAATTATTTAATTAATAAATTGACCAAAAATCTCAAAATAAATAATTTATTTATTTTTTGCCCAAAACTTGGCCAATTTCCTTAAGACCACTAACCTCTTCTAGAATCTTATAATCCTTCTTTAATTTCGATTAAATGCTAATCCCCTCATTTCCTAACCCTAATCTCAACTCAAAATATTTAATTAAGATTAAATATTTAATCCTCATATTTGTTAAATTCATTTTTAATAAATATTCTCAAAACCTAAACCATGGAAATAAATAAATCTTTATCTATTTCCTAAAATCCATATTCATCCTAAGGAAATTCTAGACTCTTATAGAAAGTCCTAATCCTAATCCTAATCCTAATCCCCCCCCCCCGCTAATCCTGTCACATTCCCTAACCAAGGTTAGCCAACTCCTAAGCTTAACCCAAAGTCAACAAACTTCTAGAAACTTCTCTTACATGCATTAAGTGCATTTAAGGCCTCCTTATCCCTCTTACATGCATTTATGGTGCATTTAAGAAGCCCCTCACCCCTTTCTTACACCCTTTGATCTTAAGCACATTTCCCAAATTGTGCACATTTCTCCCATCTTTCAACCCAATGCCTTTATGACACTTGTCACAAGGAGGTGGCCCTAAACTAGCACAATCCATGTGCCCCCCTTTGAATGAATCTTGGCCTCTCTTAAGGATTTTGATCCTAGCCACTGATTCCTCCTTCCCAAATCCTATAAATGCTCCTCATTTCCAAGAGCAAAATAACCATACACCTTTCATTTTAAGCATTGTTATCATGCCCTTTTACTTATAGCCTTAGCATAATCATCCTAATTTAGCTTACTTTCAAGCATTTTAGCTCATCTTAATATAGCAATAATGGATTAACATAGTTTATTTCATTATTTTGCATAAGCATAGCATCATATCACATCTCTACTTGGTCTAAAATCAATCTTAGCATAAACATCATGTAGCTTGATATTCATTTCAGCATTATTTGGATCCTTGAGGCCTTAGGGGCAAATCAGGTGTTCTATACCTATTTTGTGTCATTTATGAGGTTTTCATGGATCTCAATCCATCCTAAAATGCATAAGAAACATGCTCCAAGTGCTTAGAGAGCACACCCACATCCCCTTAAGCAAGAGCAAATCAAACAATGCTTGGGTGCACCTATTTTAGCTCAATCTGAGGTGGCTTAGTTTAGAGTTTTACTTATTTTTTATTGATTTCATGCTAGACTAAAATCTAATCTTTGTTTGGCTTGAGTCTTTCAAAACAGGTGTCCTCAAAAGCCTTGTCCACACTAATGACAATACTTGATGCTCAAATAAAGATAACAGTAACAATATTAAGATCAATTGTGCAAATTTTGTGGTGGTCAAAGTGAATAGTAACAATTATTTCATAAAATTTTATGTATAACAATTATTATAAAGAATTTGATTTAAGAAATGCCTTTAAACATCATTAAAACAACTACTTAAAAAATAAACAACAAAATTTTGTGTTCATAGGCCACCTACTCCAAAAAGTAGCATACACAAAATTAAATAGTAACTGCTAGCTAAAAGGGAGAGCTGCTTTGCACTATTGGACTTTAACTGTTTGCATTGATTCCTTGTAATGTGTTTCATTTTATATGATAAAATAAGATAAGATTAGTCTATAATAGAAATATAGTAGATGAGATTTCAATTAATTTATGTATGATTTTTTCATCAAATTTAATTTATATCAATTATTATAAAGAGTTTGATTTTTAAAATGCCTTTAAACATCATTAAAACAACTACTTAAAAAATAAACAACAAAATTTAGTGTGCATAGGCCACCTACTCCAAAAAGTAGCATAAAAAAATTAAATAGTATCTGCTAGCTAAAATGGAGACTTGCCTTGCACTATTGGACTTTAACTCTTTGCATTGATTCCTTGTAACATGTTTCAATTCATATACTGAAAGAAGATAAGATTAGTCTTGATGCAAGAGCATCCTAGGGAAGTTGGCAATCTTGTATGTTGGAGTGTTTCTATGTTACTCGGTTGTAGCTTTGACCAAGGGGCTCGATCATTAAAGGGCCTCGGTCATTGAAGGAAGTCGGTAAACTTCTGGCGCTCGGCAGAACCTGTGCTCGGAGATGCTTGTGGTGCTCGGTCGACGTGCTTACTCGGTGATGCCTAGCTGGCTTGGTTGTTTTACTGGCGCTTAGTAGTTCTGGCTTACCAACTGGAATTCTTGGAGATTTGGTTGGCCGACTTGATGTATTTAATGTTGGTAGATTGTGTTGCATTCTCCTATGTGGATCTAGAGGCCAACATGGTGTAAGGCTATTTGAGAGCCGACTGATGTTGCATTTAATATTTGTTTGTTTAGAAGCCGACTTGGCTTAGGAGTTAATTGTTTCTTCCAGCTGACTATTGGCTAAAGAAATGTATTTAAGTAAGGTTTAGGTAGTTGTTTAGGGAGTTAGTCAGTGGAGGTAGGTTGATAAGACAAGAAGCAGTTCCTGCGAGATCTTGAAGATCAAATTGTTTGTCTGATATTTGTAATAGCAGAGCTAGTGGTTTGCATTCTTGGAGACAAGGAGATTGCTTGGTGGCTTGCAAGCTCAAGTTTAGATCTTCCTTAGTGTTCCACCAGTTGCTGATGTGCTACAGAGCTGGACTAACTAGAGGATTGCAGAATTACTGTTGTAATTGATTGTATTTGGCCCTAACCCAGAAGGCCTTACAGTCGGGCATGTTGAATGAAATTCTATTTGAGCATTATCTTGTTGTGTTTCCACTGTATTGTTGTTGCTGGTGTAGATTTGGACTATCCATTCCGGGATATCCCAGGTTGCACTGCATCTATAATAGAAATATAGTAGATGAAATTTCAATTATATCATGTATGAAAAGCACATAAATATTAGATCAATTGTGAAAATTTTGTGGTGGTCAAAGTAAATAGTAACAATATTAAGATCAATTGTGCAAATTTTGTGGTGGTCAAAGTGAATAGTAACAATTATTTCATAAAATTTTATTTAAAAGAATTTTATAAAGAATTTAGTTTTAAAAATGCCTTTAAACATCATTAAAACAACTACTTAAAAAATAAACAATAAAATTTAGTGTTCATAGGCCACCTACTCTAAAAAGTAGCATACAAAAAATTAATTAGTAACTGCTTGCTAAAATGGAGACTTGCCTTGCACTATTGGAATTCAACTATCTGCATTGATTCCCTATAATGTGTTTCATTTCATATTGTTGGTGTAATTAAATATTCCTAATTACACTTTACTTAATCTTACTTAGGTTAATGCATTGCATAGTAGTTTGTGATTGAGACACCTAGGAGTGTGCACATCTATTAAGCACATGGTGTAGGAGAAATTTTACTTTTGGTGTGATAGTTGTCATCACATACCTCGTTGTGTGTGAGATCCACCTTTTATGCTCTTATCACATTATCATCCTAATCCAATGCACATACTTCATTGCATAATGGAGGATGATCCACATTTGGTGGACATGTGATTACACTTAGCATAGGTGATAGCTTATCAGCTCCTTATCATTGTCTCTTATCTCCTTTCCTATATAAGGAGGCCTATTATGTACATTTTAATCATGTCCATGATCAATAATATCATTCTTGCATCTTAATGCAATTGTCTTGCCAATCTCTTGTGGAAGTTATCTTAGTCTTGCATTCGATCCTGGGGGTGTTGTAGAGTCACCTAAAACTCTAACATGGTATCAGAGCTCTCAAGGTGTGAAGACCTCTTCTCAAGAAGTGCAATCTTGGCTTGATTCAATTGTGGGTGTAGAATAAAGGTATTTGGACGTCACCATTGCATAGTGTATTTGGAGAAAATTTGGGGTTTTGTATTTTGTGACTTTCTATTGCAGGTCAATATTGGAGCTTGCTGGTGCAAATCAGAGGTTGGCATCATATTAAGGAGGTCCAAAAACCCCTAAATCAAATTTTATTTCATCCAAATCGAACACCCAAGGCCAAATCTAGAGCTATTTGAATTTTGGAAGTGCGGCGGTGTCGATTTAGAAAAAATAATTTTAGAGGCGATTTTCAAATAGCGATATCTCAGTCATCTGGACTCCTTTTTTCGAGCAATTTTTTTTATTTTCGGGTAGAATTTCATGATCTACACAATGGTTCAGGCGGTTTCTGATCTTTGTTCCTGAATTTTTCTGAAAATCACAAATCTCAATTTTTGCAACTTTCAAGGCCTCGTTTGAGCTCATATGAGCTCCTTTTTAGGTGCAATTTTTTTTGAAAGTGCATAGTTTTTTTTGTATTTTCTTGATTTGGAATCAAATTTTAGTGACTATGACTAGAAACTATACTTTCAAAAATTGGCTTAGTTTTTTCATTTGTAATGCATAAGCCTTAGCTTGGTCTTTTGCATAATGATCTAAGTCTATTATAGCCTGATTTTGGAGTGTAATAATTTGTTGATCTTAATTTGTAATGAGAGAAGTGTATCATTAATGTAATCATGGGTTATGAAATACATCCTGCAGTAGTACTTTTGACTAAGGATAATTATGAGTCATGGGCAAAAGAAATCATCACACATTGTAGATGGCTTAATCTCTTGTCTCATCTTTATGGACTCATTCCTGAGCCAAAGTCACAGGGGAAGCATTATGTTTGGGGAGAAAAAAATGCTCATATTATAAATTTGATTATTAGTAGCATTAGTTTGTGTCTCTTCTATGACATCTACCCCAGATTTAGAGGTGTTCAATGTCCACACATAATTTGGACAATCATTTGGGAGATTTTTGGTGATCCACATGTTCCTCCATTCCCAGATGATCTTGCTTCAAATTGCCTTATTCCTCTTGATGATGTAGATAATATTCCCTATGATGATTATACTTTAGATGCAATTGAAGAATGTGCAGTAATTGAGAGCGAGGATGATCTAGTGGCTCTTCCTCTAGCTCCTACTTCTCTAGTTGAGATCACACAATCATCTCTTGTTGGTGATTCTAGTGATTCATTGCAAGAGATATCTATTTGTCTTCCTGATTGGGATTCTTACTTGCCAGTTATTGGTTCATTATTTATGGAGTCTCATATTTTAGATTTGGGAGACATACTTGAGGGGGTTTCTCTTCTCTTTGATGACAGTTTCATCACAGTTGGAGATACTTCTTCACATTCTTTGGAGATTGACATTCTTGATTGTTCTTCTTCACTTGTTTTGTCACATGATGTGATAGATTCTTTGAGATTGGAGAGGTCTATTTAGTCTTCAAAGATGCATATTTGGAGACCTTCTTCCTTCTTTCATTTGGATATGGATTGGTTAATGGCATCATCATCATACTTCATTTGGATTCCACTTCCTAGTTCCTATCCACAATGGGAAGCATTCCTACATTTGTACTTGGTATATCTTCTTCCCAAGGGGAGAAATATTGTTTGTAGTCATTGGAATATAATTTGTCTTCAAGCACTCACCATTTTTGTACGAGATTCTTCATTATGGGGGGGTTATCATGTCTCCAACTATCTTTCTTATGGGGGGATAATTATTTGTATATACATGATGTATGTAGTTCTTGGGGGGTCTTGAGTACTCCATCTATCCATGCATCTTGTTTTCTTCTCTCTTTTTGGGGGAGGGTTTTTCCCATGAGGTTTTCCCTCTTTCTCCACTTTATGAGAGTTATTCATTTTGTACATGGGTACCTAACATGGCCTAGTAGCCGGGACCCATCTTGCATTGTGAGTTTAAGTGTATTCCCCTAAGTTGCACTTAAGGGGGGGTGTTGGTGTAATTAAATATTCCTAATTACACTTTACTTAATCTTACTTAGGTTAATGCATTGCATAGTAGTTTGTGATTGAGACACCTAGGAATGTGCACATCTATTAAGCACATGGTGTAGGAGAAATTTCACTTTTGGTGTGATAGTTGTCATCACATACGTCGTTGTGTGTGAGATCCACTTTTTATGCTCTTATCACATTATCATCCTAATCCAATGCACATACTTCATTGCATAATGGAGGATGATCCACATTTGGTGGACATGTGATTACACCTAGCATAGGTGATAGCTTATCAACTCCTTATCATTGTCTCTTATCTCCTTTCCTATATAAGGAGGCCTATTATGTACATTTTAATCATGTCCATGATCAATAATATCATTCTTGCATCTTAATGCAATTGTCTTGCCAATCTCTTGTGGAAGTTATCTTGGTTTTGCATTCGATCCTGGGGGTGTTGTAGAGTCACCTAAAACTCTAACACATATAATGGAAGAACATAAGATTAGCCTATAATAGAAATATAGTAGATGAGATTTCAATCAATGCATGTATGAAAAGCACACAAATATTAGATCAATTGTGCAAATTTTGTGGTGTTCAAAGTAAATTGTAACAATATTATGATCAATTGTGCAAATTTTGTGGTGGTCAAAGTGAATAGTAACAATATTAGATCAAATGTGCAAATTTTGTGGTGGTCAAAGTGAAAAGTAACAAGGCTTGATAGGGAATATATATCAGACGTCAACTCAAAATGACTACTTTTTGACCTTTGAATGCATAATGTAGGGGAGAGGACCTAGAAGTTGAGCATATTTTAATAGTTGTGATAGCACTTGTTGATTTAATGCCCACACTAGTTGATTTAATGCTCAATATTTTTGACAATATTGTACCAATAGTTGTGACTTTAAAGATCTCATTGTTGATGATGACTACCAAATGGAATTATCCGTTAGTTCTTAAAAGTAAGGAATCATGTGATGACACATTAACACCCAAAAAAAATATGACTAGTGCAAGGTATTGGTCTCACTTTTTGGGGGGTTATTTGGACACCTTGGCAAAAAACATGCTTATCTAGCATTATATTTGATGATTTGCCCTAAAACCTTAGTTACAAGAAAGGGACTTGTAAAGTAAGTTGTAGTAAAAAATTAGAGTGATTTGAAATTTTCACATGGGATTTTCAGAAGAACGTAGTTAGGGTACTCAACGTAGTTAGGATACTCAACTACTGGGTCTTCTCCCCTATCCACAATATTTGTCGTAGCTATCCAAAGCCAAAACAATTGCTATTAGGACTTAAGTCCCATATGGAGATAACTAAAAAAATGTCAAAATTTGTCTAACCATTTAAAAGCTTTGGGTGCACAAAATTAATTATGTTGTACCCTTCCCTTAATTCTAATTTATTTAAATTGTTTATAATTTAAGTAATGCATATGTCATTGCATAAAGACTAACCCCATGTCTCTATGCGGCTGCTTATGTACAATTTATGCACCTCTAGTGTTCCAAATTAGAATCTTTCCTTATTTTAATGAAACAACTGCTCTTAAAAATTGAAAATATACTTTAAAAAAAAGTGGAACTGTAAATTTCCATACACTTTATAATATTTGCCTCTAATTTTTTAATCAATTTTTTTTTTCTAACAATTATTATAAAGAATTTCATTTTAAGAATGCCTTTAAATATCATTAAAACAACCCTGTACTTCTGAACTTTAACACTTTTCCTTACGTGTTCCATTTCATTCAATGAAAGAAGACAAGATTTGCCTATAATAGAAATACAGTAGAGGTGATTCCAATCAATGCATACTCAAAAAAGCACAGGAAGTTAAATGCTCAGAGACTCCATCATAAATAATCCACCAAACATCCTGCAATGTTTGAAACCCAATTCAAATGATTGGAATGACTCATCCATGAAGCTCCTGCACATATTAATTCAAGACGTACACTCGGCATACCTAAACCCAAATACAAAATACATGACTTATTGAGCTCCTGCAGAATCAGGGAAGATTAACTCAATCCCAAATTACTTGACGATCTATAATTTATCTGCAGCAGGTTTAACAAGGATGATCTTGGCCCTATGGTTCACCCATATGACTGCGTATACATATCCAATCATTAAATATCCTACTATCTTTAAGGGTACCATTGCAATAATGTCGATCACAGCATTGACAAAAGAATCAGCAGGCAAAATCCCAGCAGTTAATACTTGCAGCATTTTACCACCCTGCCCATAAGTCACAAAAGATTGTCCTTGTGTCACAGCATCCAGAGTAACCCTTGCCACTTCACTTGGATTCTTTGCTTTACTTCTGTCATAAAAGGTGACTTTCTTGGCCACCTCTGCCAGCGCCGGGTCCGTTACACTATCTATATAGACGTAGAATCATAAATCATTCAGAATGATTCGAAATATTGATGTAAAAATATATACATAGTTTAATCTAGAAAAGCATTGAGAGTGATTCAAAACATTAAATAAAAAAATATACACTCAATTTAATCCAAAAGATTACAACTACATTTCATAGATTGCGAAAAACTCATTCCATCTATCTAACAAAGCTTTTCAAAAGACATGAAAACCTTAATATACAATGCAAGGAAGAAACTCCATCTATCTAACAAGGCTTCTCAAAAGACATGAAAACTTTAATGCGCAATGCATGTGAGAAACTTATTCCATCTATCTAACAAGGCTTCTCAAAAGAGATGAAAACCTTAATGGGCAATGCATGTGAAAAACTCATTCCATCTATCTAACAAAGCTTCTCAAAAGACATGAAAATCTTAATGTTCAATGCATGGTCATACAATATCTGATCTTAGAAAAGAGGTAAAGATATGAATTGATCCTTCCAGATTTTGAAATACCCACCTTCCATTTCGCTCAGTAGGGGAGTTTCTACAAATCCTGGACATACAAAACTAACTCCAATGTTATATGGAAAGAGCTCAAGCCTGAGAGTCTCTGCAAGCCCTTTGAGTGCATACTTTGTAGATGTGTAAACCCCACCACCATACAAAGGATACTGGTATCATTATAAAGACCAAGATGTGCATTAGCCTTGTTAGACAAACAAAATAAGACTTTTTAATTTTAGATGGATCCTACAAACCAAACAAACATACCCAATTAGATGGATCCTACAAACCACAAATCTATAGTGGAAGTGTATCATCTAATTTTAAACATTCACTGTGTGTATACTGTATATGTGTGCAGTGTAAGTTTTTGTTTTTACCAGAGAAGCAATGGAGCCAACTAGAACAAGAGCAGAGGGATGCTTGAAGCTCCTCTCCTTCATTAATGGAAGAGCCACCTTCAAAGTGTAGAGTGTCCCTATAACGTTGGTACCCACAATAGTATCAATCCACTCTACTGCCATCTCCTCCAAATACCCAGCACTTCCTATCCCAGCATTGCAAATAAGCACATCTACTGGCATCCACTGAAAGGATTCTTTGATAGCTGCAGATATGGCTGCATAGTCTTTTACATCTGCAACCTGCCAAAAGAATTTACAAAAGTTCTAGATGAAGATGATCTCGGATTAAAAAAACATTGTTATTAAAGCTATTAGATTTTTACAATCTATACGATTATTGATCGAAGTTTTTGATTTGTTCATGTGAGAAATTCTTAACCATCAACATTTCAGATCACATTCTCTTACATCCTATTCCAATAACGAATCACAAAACATAGTAATCTAAAACATTGATTGTTAAAAAATTATCACACAATCAAATCTAAAACATATTATAAAATTCATTTCATCAACTTCTATACCTTAATGTTGATCCTATTCTTGTCACATTGAAGTTCTTTTAGAATTTCATCAGCAGCTTCCTTGAGCTTGGATAATGTTCTTGCTACCAATGTTACATAGGCTCCTTGGGCAATGGCCTCTTTGGCGATCTCAAGGCCAATGCCACTTGACCCACCTGTTATAAGTACATGCTTATTTTGCAGACTTGGAACATGACTTGAAGTTCTCCATATGGACAAGAGAAAATAAATAACTAGCATAGTAACCACAGTAGATATGGCACCAATTACATGCAAAATGTCAGCCATTTTTCTCTGCACAAGTTCTCAATGTTGGTATTGGTTCTGATATATAATCTAGGGGGTAAACTCTGTGTATGTGTGTGAAGGGTTGAGTAGGTAATTACATTAAATCAAAATGTAAAATCTAAACCAAGAAATTCAAACATAAAGAGCCTCAATGCAACATTACTAGGAATATAACCAACCCGAACCATCCATCATGAATATCTATTAATACCTCTGAATTCCTGCCTTGGAAAAACCTGTACGAATCACAACATCTCCTCACATAGCCCATTCTTTTTTGGACTGTGATAATTTAATTTAGAGGTTGTATATTAAATTTTATGTTTCAATTAAAGATACTCTTTATAGATAGACGTTGTAATGCTACCAACCCATGAATGAATAGATATAATTTTTTATTATTTTTTAAGGAAGGCTTTTGTGTATATTAAACAGCCGTCATAAGAGATATCTGTGATAAGGCAAGAATAACTTACCATAGTTATTGAGAGACTCTTGAGTATATTAAACTGCTTTCATAAGACACAACTATGACAAAAGCAAGAATATAATTCTAACTTCTTTTATTTGGACTTTTTTTAAGTCTTTTAGTATTTCTTAAGAAATACTTTGAGTGAGTGAATATACTAATCTAAGAGAACATTTGCAACAAAGTCAAGAATATAATTTTAGCATTTAGTTATTTGGATTTGTAGATATGATATATGATTATATTATTCAAGACGCTTGGAAGTTGGAAGTATTTTATTATTTCTTAATAGATACTTTTGACTATATTAATATGTTAGATATAGAAAGTGTATAGAAACTCAAATTGAGAAAGAAACCCCTTCTTTGAGTGACAATAAAAATAATGAACATTTTCAAATTGAAAGCAATGTGTTGGAAAATCTTCACAATTTTATTTCATGGAGACATATTAGGACACATGTGAATTGATTGTTCAAACAATTATTTTATAATAAAAAGTTTGGATTTCAATGTCAACTCATATTACAATTAATGGAACTGATAAAAATGTGATTTAAGTGATGAAGACGTTAGGCATTTATGTCAAACCCAAAAAGAAGGATGAGTCTTTTAAACAATTTGTATCTACCATTGCTATCACTATTGATACCATTGCTATCACTATTGATACAATCATAAAAAATGTCATTCTAAAGATTAAAATGTGGCATGATGAGCAATAACAACAACTTTAGTTGATGAAACAATTTTAAATAAAATAATGATGAGTAACATAAGTAGATATCTTAAATACATCATAAAAATTTGACAATAGCTGCAAAGAGAAGAATTGACATTGAAAATGATTTGATTAACCAATTGTGGAGTTTTTGTGGCAGACTCCCAAGGTCTGACATGAAACTTAATGATGAAGTCATTTTTTGATTGAAAAATATTGTCATGATAATACAAGGGTATCACCTAATGCTAGAGATGTTTTGAAATTAAGAATCGGGTCAAAAATTCATGATCCACATCTAAAACACATTTTAGACATGACTCAAACTAAATTGTATAAATTTTTTTTGGATGATTCGGTGGTAACAAATATTCGGATTAGTAAAAAATCTTTAAAAAAAATGAAAACCCTAGTATGTAAAATTTAACAAAGGAAGAATCTCCTATTACTATAAAACTCATGTTCAATTTCATTTTTATTAAAGCAAAAGTGGGCTAGCCGCTATATATATTTATTTAAAACTGGTTCAAAGACTCAACTGGGAAAGAACTAGAAAAGAAAACATGGAATCGTTGTCAAATACAAAGTCTAGACATGGTAATCTTACATAAAAAGCATATCTATCCGCAACATCTATTTACAATGATGTAAAACATATACATCCTAATATAATCATGCCCAATATTTTAATATTCGTGCCCATTTAATAATTACAAATCTGGCAATCGGCTGCCAACCAATAAAACACAAAAATTTAACCAGCAAGGATAGTGAGAGCCCCAAGAAAGCCAAAATTTAGAGCCCAACAGTTATATTTCATTCCTCCATATCAACAACAACTCTGTATATCCATGGGAAAATATCCACGCATCTTCCCAACCCACTGGTGGTGCCTTCAAGGTGTCTGTAGCCCAGCCATAATATTCAATTGGCCTGGAGTCTATTTTCTAAGTAGGCAAGCCAGAAGGGAAGTTATGACCTTCAACTGAAGGAGAGTTGACTGCAGAAGGTAAATTCAAATCTAGGACCAACATTGGGGGGGGCAAGCAAGTGCTATGGTTCAATTTCATTCTTATTATGATGTATTTTGACATATATGCTCTATGATGCATACTGGAAAAATGCTATGGGAATGTGAAAATAATATGCCATCTCAAACAATAAATAATTTTTTATAAAGTTTTATTTTGTAAACCACCTTATGAGTAATTATTTATTTTAAATTTATGTGTTTTTGGTGTATGTGATATATATGGAAACCTTGCTTTGTTAAGTGAATGTTTGCATCAGTATATTTCAAATGATTTTGGATAGATATTAGTTTATGTAAAACAATTTGAAAATGTTGAGTATCAATTAAAGGATGCAAAGGTTGTAAAGACAATGCGATCTAATCACTAAAAAAGTTAGTGACAGATTTAATAGTGAATTTGAGAGTAAGATCGTACCCAAATGTATGAAACATTCCTAACATTCTCATAGTTTGATGGGCAGTCTCTCATATGCAATAACACATTTCCAGTTGGTTGTATACTCTCAATTTTTGACTTTATAGAAAACTACATGCTTGCACCTCAAGAAGAGATCCAATCACAATATTACAATTCAGTGCAAGTAACAATTTGTATTCACATTATATATAGACGTGAACTTGATAGTACATAATAAAATCAATTCTTTTTAAAGGGAATACCACTTCTATGTCAATACATGATCTACCAAAGATCATGCTACCAATTCTCTTTCATTTCCTTAAGTGTATGATGTAGGAGCATCCTAGGTGTAAGAGCAATCTTGCATCTCCCAAAAATATTTCTATTTTTGTATTCAATAAGGGCTATCTTGTGTAGAGTTGCTATTTATGGAAACTTGCTATTTTTAGTAAGTTGGTCATAAATCTCAGAATGTTCTGGTTTTACATGTGGAGGTTCATCTCAGTCATATCAGCCTGCCAGTAAAATTTCATGGCTAGATCAAGTCTAGTTTTGAAGATATTGAAGATTTTTGGTATTGGCAGCAGGGTACATAAACTTTGAACTCAGTTTTGAAGGCTTTAGAGGCCTTAGACGAGGTCAAAAATTTGGGTGACAGGCGCTTGCATGACTCAAATCTATAGAGTGCTTCATGGCCTTTCCAAAATGGGGTTATAATAGTCAATCAGGTCAACTGGTGATGACTTATGGTCTTCGAAAGTCGGGCCACCTAAAATGGTGAAAAATAATTTTCCTTCAAAACTTCTATTCGGGTTTCAAAAATTATTTTGAGCTGAATTTGAAGTAATAAATTGAAAAATAAAATAATTCTAAGTTTGGTCGGCCCTAAGGGCTAAATTTTTGGAACCTTCTCGGGTGGTGGAAAATGCCTCTATAAAGAAGGCCCGTAGTGTTGTCTAGGATAGTTTTGGGTAGTAGATCTGGGTATTAATTTGAGGCTTTGTCCTACAGAATATTGTAAGGGAATGCCCATGTGGCTTTGCATACTGTAATTCTGAAAGTTTGTAATTCCACATTTGTGGAGATAATAAGAAGCCAATTTTATGTTCTTGCATATTGTTGTTGTTTCTTTATTTTTGTTATGTATTTGTGGTATTAAGGGGAGCACCCTTCATCAAGTGGTATCAGAGCAGGAGTTTCTGAGTGTGTAAATAGATTACCGACTGTGAGGTAGTTTGTACCAGGACCGTGGTTAGGGTTTTAGTGTGCATCACAAAAATGCCTTCACGAAGGGAACGTGGCGGAAGAGTTGGTGTTGTAACACCTGAGGTTAGAGCACTCCAGAGACAAGTGCAAGCATTGCAAGAAGAGTTTCATAGAAGAATGAATCTTAATGTCAGAGACGAAAGCAAGGATGAGGATGAAGCTAAAGAAGAAGATCAAGAAGGAGACATCAAAATTATTAACTGGGAGGAAGAAAGACTTTTTTGAGCCATTTCCAAGATCAAGAAAAGACCTAAGATTGAGGTTCCTACATTTTTAGGAAATCTTAACCTAGAAGAGTTGATCGACTGGATCAATGAATGTGAAGAATATTTTGAGTATGAAGATATTGAGGATCCTAATAGGGTCAAATTCACGAAGGCCAGACTGAAGGGTCACACAAAGATCTGGTGGCAAGAGATTCAATTGGAGCAAAATAGAAGAGGAAAGGATAAAATCACAAGATGGGATCAGATGGTGGATAAATTGAAGTGACAGTTCATCCCTATTAATTATGAGCTTGACCTACTAAAGAAAATGCAAAGTTTGAAGCTAGCAGGATGATCTGTTCAGGAGTATACAGAGGAGTTCTATCGAATCCTTATCAGAACAAGCCATGCAGAAGCAGATAAGGGGAAAGTTGTCTGTTACCTTAATGGGTTGAGGCCGAGCATTCAAGAGGAGCTGAATCTAGTTCAAATGAATAGTATTGAAGAGGCATACTAGTTTTCCCTAAAAGTAGAGGAAAAGTTAAACAAGAAGTTCGAGAGCAGACAAAATGCAAGAAGTTGCGGTGGACGATCTCGTGGATGGTCATATGGAGGCTAAAATGAAGATCCAAAAAAGAAGGATGAGGCCAGTAGTAGTCAAAATTAAAGAGAAAATGATTCTAATCATTTCCAAGATCAGAACAATAGAGATCAAAGAGGAAGAGGAAGAGGACAAGGTTCAGGAAGAGGAGGGTTCCGTGGAACATATTTTCATTGTGGAGAAGAAGGTCATAGGGAATTTGAATGTCCTCAACGCCAAAGAAGGATGGATAGGAGGAATGAAGGCCAGGCCAGAGTTGCATATGTAAATGAAGATGCCAGATCATCAAATTCTGAAGATACTAAAAGAGGAGAAACACTAATTAACAAAAGAGTCCTGCTGAGTGGTGAGAATGAACCTAAACAAATGAGGAGCTTGTTTCACACTAGATGTAAGTGTGAGGGTAAATGCTATGATGTGATTATTGATAGTGAAAGCATTGACAATTTGGTGTCAGAAGAGATGGTGACAAAGTTGAAGCTCAAGAGACAGAAACACCCACATCCATATCAGATTGCTTGGGTGCAGGATGACCATAAGGTTATGGTTAGTGAACAGTGCTTGGTAAAGTTCAAGATCGGCGGGTACCAAGATGAGGTACTATGTGATATCATATCTATGGATGCATGTCATATGTTGTTGGATAGACCATGGTAGTTTGACAGATGTGCTGTACACGATGGTCATTCGAATACCTATTCCCTGACAAAGGATGGAGTGTGATATAAGCTAAAGCTATTGAAAGAGACCGAAGAAAAGGTATGTGGTAATGCAAGAATAACTTTTGTTGATGGAAAAAATTCCTAAATGGTATGAGGCATGAGCATGTGTGCTTTTCTTTAATTCCAAAAGATGGTAAAGAGGAAGTAGAGGATGTACCTATAGAGGTTGTAGATTTGTTGAATGAGTTTCAAGATATTGTATCTGATGGATTACCACCGGTAAGGAAGATCAATCATCAGATGGATTTGATTCCAAGAGCCAGTTTTCCAAATAGGGCAGCACACAGAATGACACCAGCAGAAAGTGAAGAGTTGAACAGACAAGTACATGAGTTGTTATAGATAGGATTGATTCGGGAGAGCCTAAGTCCATGTGTTGTACAAGCGCTATTAGTGCCAAAGGAGAATGGAGAGTGGAGGATGTGTACAGATTCAAGAAAAATAAATAAGATCATAATCAAGTACAGTTTTCCATTGCCACGAATGGATGATATTATGGACTATTTGAGTGGAGCTGTGTATTTATCAAAGATAGATCTGAAGAGTGGATATCACCAGATTCGGATCAGAGAAGGAGATGAATGGAAAACTGCCTTCAAGACAAAAGAAGGAATGTATGAGTGTTTAGTAATGCCTTTTTGGCTAAGCAATGCACCGAGCACTTTCATGCAGCTCATGAACGAGGTTTTGAAAGAATTTCTGGGTAAGTTCATCATTGTGTACCTAGATGATATTTTGATCTTTAGTAAGACATTGGAAGAGCATATGATGCATATTTGTATGGTGTTTGAGAAGCTGAGAGATGAGAAATTGCTGATTAATTTGAAGATGTGTAGTTTTGTGAAGAAAGAGTTAGTGTATTTGAGATTTGTAGTTTCAGCAAAAGGTCTAAAAATAGACCCAGAGAAGGTATAGGCTATCCTTGAATGGCATACTCCAAGGAGTGCTGCTGAGGTAAGGTCTTTTCATAGTTTGGCTAGCTTTTACAGAAAGTTTATCAGAAATTTTAGTAGTATTTTTGGATCCTTGACTGAAACAATGAGAGGAGATAGAAAAGAGTTTAAGTGGACTAATGGGGCAGAAAAGAGTTTTCAATTGTTGAAACAAAAAGTTACAGAATAACCTATTTTAGCACTTCCAAATTTTAATAAGATGTTTCAAGTAGACTGTGATGCTAGTGGTACTGCAATAGGAGCTATTATGAGCCAAGAAGGTAAACCTATTGCTTATTTCAGTGAGAAGTTAAATTATGCCAAGAGAAAATATTATGTTTATGATCATGAATTTTATGCTATAGTTCAGACATTGAAGAAGTGGAGGCACTATCTGCTTCCTAAGGAGTTTGTTTTGTATACTGATCATCAAGCTTTGCAATATTTGAATAGTTAAGGAAAGTTGAATCAAAGACATTTGAAATGGGTTGAGTTTTTGCAGAGTTATACATTTATTTTAAAACACCGAAGTGGAAAGTCTAACAGGATTGCAGATGCGCTTACCAGAAGGCAACTCTTGCTGACAGAGATGCAGATTGAGGTGGTTGGGTTCAAGGAACTCAAGAATTTATATCGAGAGGATCCTGATTTTGGTGAAGTTTGGAAAGTTTGTAAAGAACTTGTTACTCTAGACAGAATGAAGTGGCTAGATTTCATCTTTCAGGATGATATGCTATTCAGAGGGAGTCATTTGTGCATTCCAAGAAGTTCTATGAGGGTGAATCTCATCAAGGAGAAGCATAGCAGAGGATTGGCTGGATATTTTGGTCGTGATAAAACCCTTGCTTTGGTTAATGAGAATTATTATTGGCCACAGTTGCAGTAAGATGTCAAGAAGTTTGTACAGAGTTGCAGAGTATGTCAAATGGCAAAAGGAGTGAAGTAGAATACAGGGTTGTATCAATGATTACCTGTACCAGAGAAGCCTTGGGAGGATATCAGTATGGACTTTGTTCTTGGTTTACCAAGGACACAACGTGGACATGATTCAATTTTTGTGGTAGTTGACAGATTTTCAAAGATGGCACATTTTGTTCCCTACAAGAAGACTAATGATGTTGTTCATGTAGTGGAATTATTTTTTAGAGAAGTGGTGAGACTACATGGTTTTTCAAAGAGTATAGTTTCAGATAGGGCCACTAAGTTTATTGGATACTTCTGGCATACATTGTGGAAGAAGTTGAAAATGGATTTGAAGTTTAGTTCAGCACATCATCCATAGACTGATGGATAGACAGAGGTGGTGAATAGGAGTTTGAAAAATTTGTTGAGATGTTTGGTTAGAGATAAGCCAACAGGATGGGATTTGATTTTACCATAGGCAGAGTTTGCATACAATAATTTTGTCAATAGGAGCACTGTTAAATCACCATTCTAGATTGTATATTGGAGTAGTCCCATAAATGCATCTGAGTTGAGAAAGATAGATAAAGGAGAAATAAGTAGTGTTGAATGCCGAGGATTTTGTAGAACACTTGAAGAACATCCATGAGGAGGTGAGAAAGCATATTACCAAGATGAATGTGCAGTATAAGGCTAAGGCAGATGAGAAAAGGAGGCATAAGGAGTTTCAAGTTGGAGATGAAATCATGGTTCATTTTTTGAAGGAGCAATTTCTAGTTGGTACATATAACAAGTTGAAAATGAAAAAATTTGGACCATGTGAGATACTCAAGAAGCATGATTCAAGAAATGCATATGAGGTAGAATTGCCTACTGAGCTAAATATTTCACTAGTGTTTAACATTTCAGATTTGACAGAGTATCATGAGGGAGGCGTTGAAGATGAGGTTACAGTAGCACAGTGGAGTATTCCAACAACTAGTTCAGATATCAAGGAGATTGAAGACATACTGGATAGTTGTGTTGGCAAAAGCATAAGGAACAAGACATATGAAGAATATTTGGTCAAATGGAAAGGGCAACCTATTTAAGATTCATCATGCCTAACAAAAGAAGAGGTTAACCATCTTGGTTTTCCTCTGCACACCTGAGTCATGACAGGGTCACTTCTCAAATTACCTTAGGTGTCTGATGCAGGAGCATCCTGGGTGTAAGAGCAATCTTGAATCACCCAAAAATATTTCTATTTTTGTATTCAATAAGGGCTATTTTGTGTAGAGTTGCTATTTATGGAAACTTGCTATTTTTAGTAAGTTGGTCATAAATCTCAGAATGTTCTGGTTTTACATGTGGAGGTTCATCTCAGTCATATCATCTTGCCAGTAAAGTTTCATGGCTAGATCAGGTCTAGTTTTGAAGATATTGAAGATTTTTGGTATTGGCAGCAGGGTACAAAAACTTTGAACTCAATTTTGAAGGCTTTAGAGGCATCAGATGAGGTCAAAAATTTGGGTGACAGGTGCTTGCATGAGTCGAGCTTGTAGAGTGCTACGTGGCCTTTCCAAAATGGGGTTATAATAGTTAATCGAGTCAACTGGTGATGACTTATGGTCTTCGAAAGTTGGGCCACTTGAAATGGTAGAAAATAATTTTCTTTCAAAACTTCTGTTTGGGTTTCAGAAGTTATTTTGAGCCGACTTTGATGTAATAAATTAAAAAATAAAATAATTCTAAGTTTGGTCGGCCCTAAGGGCTAAATTTCTGGAACCTTCTCGGGCAGTGGAAAATGCCTATATAAAGAACGCCCGTAGTGTTGTCTAGGACAATTCTGGGTAGTAGATCTGGGTATTAATTTGAGGCTTTGTCCTACAGAATATTGTAAGGGAATGCCCATGTGGCTTTGCATACTATAATTCTGAAAGTTTGTAATTCCACATTTATGGAGATAATAAGAAGCTAATTTTTTGTTCTTGCATATTGTTGTTGTTTCTCTATTTTTGTTATGTGTTTGTGGTATTAAGGGGAGCACCCTTCATCAAGTGGTATTAGAGCAAGAGTTCCTGAGTGTGTAAATAGATCGCCGACTGTGAGGTAGTTTGCACGAGGACCATGGTTAGGGTTTCAATGCGCATCATGAAAATACCTCCATGAATGGAACGTGGCAGAAGAGTTGGTGTTGTAACACCTGAGGTTAGAGCGCTCTAGAGACAAGTGGGAGCATTGCAAGAAGAGATTCCCAGAGGAATGAATTTTAATGTCATAGACAAAAGCAAGGATGAGGATGAAGCTGAAGAAGAAAATCAAGGAGACGTCAAAATTATGAACCGGGAGGAAGAAAGATTTTTTCGAGCCATTTCCAAGATTGGGAAAAGACCTAAGATTGAGGTTCCTACATTTTTAGGAAATCTTAACCTAGAGGAGTTGATCGACTGGATCAATGAATGTGAAAAATATTTTGAATATGAAGATATTGAGGATCCTGATATGGTCAAATTCGCGAAGGCCAGACTGAAGGGTCATGCAAAGGTTTGGTGACAAGAGAATCAATTAGAGCGAAATAGAAGAGGAAAAGATAAAATCACAAGATGTGATCAGATGGTGGATAAATTGAAGCGACAGTTCATCCCTGTTCATTATGAGCTTGACCTACTGAACAAAATATAAAGTTTGAAGCTAGCGGGATGATCTGTTCAGGAGTATACAGAGGAGTTCTATCGAATCCTCATCAAAACAAGCCATACAGAAGGGCATAAGGAGAAAGTTGCTCATTACCTTAATGGGTTGAGGCCAAGCATTCAAGAGGAGCTGAATCTGGTTCGAATGAACAGTATTGATGAGGCATACCAGTTTTCCCTAAAAGTAGAGGAAAAGTTGAACAAGAAGTTTGAGAGCAGACAAAATGGAAGAGGTGATGGTGGATGATCTGGTGGACGGTCATATGGAGGCGAAAATGAAGATCCGAAAAAGAAGGATAAGGCCAGTAGTAGTCAAAATCAGGGAGGAAACAATTTCAATCATTTCCAAGATCAAAACAATAGAGATCAGAGAGGAAGAGGAAGAGGACAAGGTTCAGGAAGAGGAGGATTCTGTGGAACATGTTTTCACTGTGGAGAAGAAGGTCATAGGGCATTTGAATGTCCTCAACACCAAGGAAGGATAGATAGGAGGATTGAAGGCTAGGCCAGAGTTGCATATGTAGATGAAGATGCCAGATCATCAAATTTTGAAGATGCTGAAAGAGAAGAAACATTGATTAACATAAGAGTCCTGCTGAGTGGTGAGAATGAACCTGAACAAAGGAGGAGCCTGTTCCGCACTAGATGCAAGTGTGAGGGTAAATGTTGTGATGTGATTACTGATAGTGGAAGCACTAAAAATTTGGTGTCAAAAGAGATGGTGACAAAGTTGAAGCTCAAGAGATAAAAACACCAACATCTATATCAGATTGCTTGGGTGCAGGATGACCACAAGGTCATGGTCAGTCAATAGTGCCTAGTAAAGTTTAAGATTGGTGGGTACCAAGATGAGGTACTATGTGATATCATATCTATGGATGCATGTCATATGTTGTTGGGTAGACTGTGGTAGTTTGACAGATGTGCTGTACACAATGGTCGTGTGAATACCTATTCCCTGACAAAGGATGGAGTGCGACATAAGCTAAAGCCATTAAAGGAGACCGAAGAAAAGGTATGTGGTAATGCAAGAATAACTTTTGTTGATGGAAAAAAAATTTTAGATGGTATGAGGCATGAGCACGTGTGCTTTGCTTTAATTCCAAAAGATGGTAAAGAGGAAGTAGAGGATGTACCTGTAGAGTTTTTTAGATTTATTGAATGAATTTCAAGATATTGTATTTGATAATGTACCTGATGGATTACCACCGGTAAGGAAGATCAATCATCAGATGGATTTGATTTCAGGAGCCAGTTTGCCAAACAAGGTAGCACAAAGAATGACACCAATAGAAAGTGAAGAGTTGAACAGACAAGTACATGAGTTGTTATAGAAGGGATTGATTCGAGAGAGCCTAAGTCCATGTGTTGTACCAATGATATTAGCACCAAAGGAGAGTGGAGAGTGGAGGATATGTATAGATTCTAGAGCAATAAATAAGATCACAATAAAGTACAGGTTTCCATTGCCATGAATGGATAATATTATGGACTATTTGAGTGGAGCTATGTATTTCTCAAAGATAGATTTGAAGAGTGGATATCACCAAATTCAGATCAGAGAAGGAGATGAATGGAAGACTTCCTTCAAGACAATGGAAGGACTGTATGAGTGGTTATTCATGCCTTTTGGTCTAACCAATGCATCGAGCACTTTCATGCGGCTCATGAATGAGGTTTTGAAAGAATTTCTGGGTAAGTTCATCATTGTGTACTTAGATGGTATTTTGATCTTTAGTAAGATATTGGAAGAGCATATGATGCATATTCGTATGGTGTTTGAGAAGTTGAGAGATGAGAAATTTTTTATTAATTTGAAGAAGTGCAGTTTTTTGAAGAAAGAGTTAGTGTATTTGGAATTTGTAGTTTCAGCAGAAGGTCTAAAAATGGACCCCAGAGAAGGTACAGGCTATCTTTGAATGGCCTACTCCTAGAAGTTCTACTAAGGTAAGGTCTTTTCATGGTTTGGCTAGCTTTTAGAGAAATTTTAGCAGTATTTGTGGACCCTTGATTGAAACAATGAGAGGGGATAGAAAAGAGTTCAAGTGGACTAATGGGGCAAAAAAGAGTTTTCAATTGTTGAAATAAAAAGTTACAGAACAACCTATTTTAGCACTTCTAGATTTTAATAAGATGTTTCAAGTAGACTATGATGCTAGTGGTACTGCAATAGGAGCTGTTATAAGCCAAGAAGGTAAACCTATTGCTTATTTCAATGAGAAGTTAAATGATTCCAAAAGAAAATATTCTGTTTATGATCAGGAATTTTATGCTATAGTTTAGACATTGAAGAAGTGGAGGCACTATCTGCTTCCTAAGGAGTTTTTTTTGTATACTGATCATCAAGCTTTGCAATATTTGAATAGTCAAGGAAAGTTGAATCAAAGACATTTGAAATGGGTTGAGTTTTTACAGAGTTATACATTTGTTTTGAAATACAGAAGTGGAAAGTCTAATAGGGTTGCAGATGCACTTAGTAGAAGGCAACTCTTGTTGACAGAGATGTAGATTGAGGTGGTTGTTTTCAAGGAAATCAAAAATTTGTATCCAGAGGATCCTTATTTTGGTGAAGCTTAGAAAGCTTGTAAAGAACTTGTTACT
The DNA here is from genome assembly GCA_027943335.1 of Chamaecyparis obtusa. NCBI lineage: Eukaryota > Viridiplantae > Streptophyta > Pinopsida > Cupressales > Cupressaceae > Chamaecyparis > Chamaecyparis obtusa. Next base: position 429,820 of record BSBK01003899.1, read on the forward strand.
CTAGACAGAATGAAGTGGCTGAATTTCATCATTCAGGATGATATGCTATTCAGAGGGAGTCAGTTGTGCATTCCAAGAAGTTCTATGAGAGTTAATCTCATCAAGGAGAAGCATAGCGGAGGATTGGCTGGACATTTTGGTCATGATAAAACCCTTGCTTTGGTTAATGAGAATTATTATTGGCCATAGTTGCAGCAAGATGTCAAGAAGTTTGTATAGAGTTGCAGAGTATGTCAAATGGCAAAAGGAGTGAAGCAGAATATAGGGTTGTATCAGTCATTACCTGTACCAGAGAAGCCTTGGGAGGATATCAGTATGGACTTTGTTCTTGGTTCACCAAGGACACAGTGGGGACATGATTCAATTTTTGTGGTAGTTGACAGATTTTCAAAGATAACACATTTTGTGCCCTACAAGAAGACTAATGATGTTGTTCATGTAGCGGAATTATTTTTTAGAGAAGTGGTGAGACTACATGGTTTGCCAAAGAGTATAGTTTCAAATAGGAACACTAAGTTCTTTGGATACTTTTGGCGTACATTGTGGAAGAAGTTGAAAATAGATTTGAAGTTCAGTTCATCACATCATCTACAGACTAATGGACAGACAGAGGTGGTGAATAGGAGTTTGGGAAATTTGCTGAGATGTTTGGTTGGAGATAAGCCAACAGGATGGGATTTGATTTTACCATAGGTAGAGTTTGCATACAATAATTTTGTCAATAGGAGCACTGGTAAATCACCATTCTAGATTGTATATGGGAGTAGTCCCAGAAATGCATATGAGTTGAGAAAGATAGATAAAGGAGAAATAAGTAGTTCTGAAGCTGAGGATTTTGCAAAACACTTGAAGAACATCCATGAGAAGGTGAGGAAGCATATTACCAAGATGAATGCACAGTATAAGGTTAAGGTAGATGAGAAAAGGAGGCATAAGGAGTTTCAGGTTGGAGATGAAGTCATGGTTCATTTGCAGAAGGAGTGATTTCCGATTTGTACATATAACAAGTTGAAAATGAAGAAGTTTGGGCCATGTGAGATACTCAAGAAGCATGATTCAGGAAATGCATATGAGGTAGAATTACCTACTGAGCTGAATATTTCACTAGTGTTTAACATTTCAGATTTGATAGAGTATCATGAGGGAGGTGTTGAAGATGAGGTTATAGCAGCATAGTGGAGTATTCCAGCATCTAGTTCAAATATCAAGGATATTGAAGACATACTGGATAGTCGTGTTGGCAGAAGCACAAGGAACAAGACATATGAAGAATATTTGGTCAAATGGAAAGGGTGACCTATTGAAGATTCATCATGGCTAATAAAAGAGGAGGTTAACCATCTTGGTTTTCCTCTACACACCTAAGTCCTGATAGAGTCACTTCTCAAATTACCCCAGGTGTCTGATGTAGGAGCAACCTGGGTGTAAGAGCAATCTTGCATCACCCAAAAATATTTTTATTTTTGTATTCAATAAGGGCTATCTTGTGTAGAGTTGCAATTTATGGAAACTTGTTGTTTTTAGTAAGTTGGTTATAAATCTTGAAATGTTTTGGTTTTACATGTGGAGGTTCATCTCAGTCATATCAGCCTACCAGTAAAGTTTCATGGCAATATCATGTCTAGTTTTCAAGATATTGAAGATTTTTGGTATTGGCAGCATGGTAGAAAAACTTTGAAATTTTTTTTGAAGGCTTTAGAGGCCTTGGATGAGGTCAAAAATTTGGGTGACAGGCACTTGTGTGAGTCAATCCTATAGAGCGCTTCGTGATCTTTTCGAAATGGGGTTATAATAGTCAATCAAGTCAACTAGTGATGACTTATGGTCTCCGAAAGTCGGGCCACCTGAAATGGCAAAAAATAATTTTTCTTCAAAACTTCTATTCGGGTTTCAAAAGTTATTTTGAGCTGACTTTGATGTAGTAAATTAAAAAATAAAATAATTCTAAGTTTGGTCGGCCCTAAGGGCTAAATTTCTGGAACCTTCTCGGGCGGTGGAAAATGCCTATATAAAGAAGGCTTGTAGTGTTGTCTAGGACAATTTTAGGTAGTAGATCTAGGTATTAATTCAAGGCTTTGTCCTATAGAATATTGTAAGGGAATGCCCATATGGCTTTGCATACTATAATTCTAAAAGTTTGTAATTCCACATTTGTGGAGATAATAAGAAGCCAATTTTTTGTTCTTGCATATTGTTGTTGTTTCTCTATTTCTGTTATGTGTTTGTGGTATTAAGGGGAGCACCCTTCATCAGTGTACCATTGCAAGCCTTTCCATTTTTATCATATTCTCTACTTTTGTCATAAAAGAATACTCTTCAGGGCACCTCTGCTAGCCATGGATCGATTGCACTATCCAAAAAGTTGTAGAATCAAGATTTATTGAGAGTGATTTGAACATTGAATGCAAAAATATACATACTATTTATTCTAAACAATTACAACTACATTTGAGTAACTGTGACAAACTTATTTTATTTATATAACATTAATATACTCAACACTCTCCAAAAGATATGAAAACTTCAATATATAATACATAATCAGTTCATGAACTATAAAAAACTCATTCCATCAAACATTAATATACTCAAATAAAATCTAACTAGGGTAGTTTCTAAAAATCCTGGACATACAAAACTCACTCCAATATTATATGGAAAGAGCTCAAGCCTGATATTAGTCTATGTAACCCTTTGAGTGTATACTTTGTAGATATGTAAACCCCGCCACCATACAATGGATATTGGTATCATTGCACAGACCACAATGTCCATTAACCTTACATATTTTTATTTTAAATTTATACTTTAGTCTTAAATATATTCTACATATATTTTTCAAAATATATGTTTGTTAGACGAATAAAAAAGAACTTGAATTGTCAAACAAAACATATCCATGTAAGTTATTTTCTTCTTTATCTTACTCAATCTTTTTTTTATGTTGAATAGAGAGTTTGATCCACTTACCCAACTAAAATTGAAACTACACATACTAAGAAAATCATGTCTGCAAAACAAACATACCCACTTAGATGGGTTAGAAACATCAAACTCCCATCAAACTATACTTCTATAAGTTATCTCATCAACAATTTTAGCACCATCATCTCTACATAACACAACTCCATAAAGACTTGGAGTGGGATATGAATTACAATTAGTCATATAAAATTTCTCCAACATATCCTTTGCATAATTTGTTTGACAAATAAAAATTTCATCCTTACTTTGATAAACCTCCTTTCCAAGAAAATATTTCATGAGACCTAGATCTTTCATCTCAAATTCATTCATCATAGAAACTTTGAATTCATCTTTCATTTTAGAGATACTACCCATATGTAATAGATCATCAACATACAAACCTATGAAGAGAATATCATTACCTTCTTTCTTGTATTAAAGGGTAGGTTCACTCTTACTTCTCTTGAAGTCATTCACTCAAGAAAGTAGTCATCAATTCTTGCATATCATTCTATTGGTGCTTTCTTAAGGCCATACAAAGCCTTCTTCAACTTGTAGATAGATCTTCTTTTCCTTCCACTTCAAAACCTTTTGGCTTCTCCACATATACTTGTTCTTCTAAGTATCCATTCAAGAAGACACTTTTAACATCCATACGATGTATGTTCTGATGAACTACAACTGATTGAGAACATGATTGAAGAACTTCAAGTGATTAGAGATCACTGAGCACTGAAATTTTATGTAAGATAATTGAATCAGTTTTATGTTGTCATTGATGTCAACTAGTTTTGACAGTACTTATCATGGAGTTGCAAACATCTACACATCTGTAGAAGAGAAGAGAAAGATGAAGAACCAAGATATCTACATAGAGGAAGATTGATATGACAGATGAGGATAAAGAATACCTTTGGTAACTCATTGATGAGTCTATGACTTCATATTATTGACTTGATTATGTTGCATTAATCTGTTATGAAGTTGGGAGAAAATTGTTACAAAGTAGTGTGGTCGGTTAATGAAGCATTCTAGTATACACCAAGCAGTGTAGTGTATATCGAGCACAGTATAAACTGAGCTTGTGTTCACTGACGCATTTTTTTGTTAACCGAGTATGGACAAAAGAACTAAATTATTAGTTTAGATGAAAGAAGTTGATGAGCTAGAAAGTACCTCGCAATCAGAGTGGAAAGATAAAGTTTGTTATGAGATCAATGACTAGCAAAATTCAAGGAAGATCTAAAGGATAGAATTGAAACATGTTACCGACACATCAGCTGAGGAAGGTTTAAGTGACAAAATCAAGGAAGGAGATTAAGCGACAAAATCTGATGGATGAGAAGAAAATGGTTTACTTGTCTATTTAAGAGACTAGGGTTTCACATTGAAACTTATGCCAAAGGAGAGAATACTGTAGAGATATCGCATGAACAAGCTTCATGCATGCCTAATCAAACTAGTTAAGGAGAACCGAACTGCAAAGATTATCGGGCATCAAAAAGCTATAACTGAGAGATAGTAAGTTACTGAATATTGTTGAACATAATTGATATATTGATCAGAGGATTTGAATGAGCATAATATAGATCTATACATCAGCAAATAAAGTTGTAATGTAATTAGATCACATGTTGTTATAGTTTAACCATTGTAATCAGATAAATCTCTTAACTGAGTAGACTAGAAAGTCTTGTAATGTTATTCATAAAATGTACATTTTTTATCATGTCAACCCCATAGTGATTGTTGGTTGGATGATAATAGTTAGTGTTAAATCCTCTAACAAGGTCATACCTTACAGTGTGTTTGGTAACCTTTAATAGGGTTGGCTCTTCACTGAGCTCACTTCAGGAGAGTGAACAATTTTGGGTAACCGATCCCAGGTAGTTTTTCCCTTTACAGGGTTTTCACGTTAAATCTCTTGTGTTATGTGTTGATTGTGATGATTGTTGGATATCATACTTTACATGTTTCATATTTGACTTGATCGGTAGTTACTATAAGTTATTAACTGGTAATCGGTAAAAGCACAAACAGTTTACTATTATGTGTTACCGAGCTGCAGAAATTTGTTTAAATTATTTTTGGATATATATTTTGTATTTGGTAATGTGGATAACTGATTCACCCCCCTCTCAGTTATTCTAACAATTGGTATCAGAGCGTATTGGTTTCTTGGAATAGAGTTTTAAGGACTTCAGCATAAAGATCACAAAATGTATAAGAGAGACGTGCTAAAGCTGAACAAGGACAACTTTACAATATGGGAAAGCCAAATGAAACTACATATTTATGGAATTGCAAATTGTGCCCTCACACTATTAGAGAATGGCTACATTGCACTGCCTACTGGACCTTTGACTCATGATCAACTAAGAGATAGACATGAGCATAACATTACTATGATGGAGATTGTTGCTACTCTAACAGATGCCGAGTTTGAAGATATCAAAGATTGCACTACTACTAAAGATATGTGGGATAAACTTGCTCAAGTTTATAGTGGTGATACAAATGTCAAGAGAGCTAGAGCTGAAAGTTTAAGGGGAAGATTCGATGATATGAAGATGAAAGAAGGAGAAAATATTGTATAGTACACAAACTGAATAAAGGAGGTAGTTCACGCTATCAGAGGATTTGATTGTGTTATTGATGAAGATATTGTGGTAAGGAAAATTCTAAGGACTTTATTGCCTATTTATGCAATCATAATATCTGCAATACATGAAAATAGGTTAGCACCTAATAGTACTCTCACTCTTGATAATCTGAATGGTAAGCTAACAACTTTTGAACTGAACAACTATGATAATAGTGTTCTACCGACTATTGAATCTTCTTTTATTACTTCTCTAAAGATTGATAAGTCTAGTAGTAGAAATAATAAGGATGATAGTGATAGTTGTACACCTCAAATAGTGCACTTCTCTAAGTCATTACATCCAACGGAATCCATGAAAGGGAAACCCTAGAAAGTGACCTAGAGCTCTTTATGTATGGAGTTGCAAGATTGTAAAATTGCTCTCAGCTAGAGCTAATAGGCTTAATGACCTTGCTAGTCAACCACACAATGAGAGATTCCAAAATTGAAGACAAGGGCAAGAGTGCCAATATCCCCAAAGAATCACTATGAAATGCAAATGCAACTAGATTAAGATGAATATGCAAGCTAGAAATGAGAGATGCAAGCTAAGCTATGGAAATGAAAGTACAAACTATGCTATGAAAAGGAAAGTACAAGTATTACAAAGCCTTCCTAGTTAAGCTATGTGAGTTACTTTAAAGCTTGAAAGGAAATCTAAACTATGAAAGCATAAACATGAAGCTACTATGCATGAATGAAACTAAGAATGAAATGTAGATGCAAAAGCCAAGAGTGCCCCAAATTTTTAAAATCTCCAAAGTGACCTAGAAAACCTGTAGCATAACATTAGTATTCAAAAAATGCACATCAAAATGAAGAAGAGAGCTCTTCTTTTATAGAAAATGAGAAAGAATGGACCATGGAGATTAAGAGGCAAAAGATTTAATCAACAGTGGAGCATCAAAGAGGAGAAATCCATGTGCACAAATATCCTCCAATGAGAAAATAAGAGTTGACTTTTGTGTCCATATAAGACAAAAAGTTCTTTTCTCCTTTTTATAAAATAAGAACAATGCTTTATTTGTGCAACTTAGGATAAGATGAAAAGTGGGGGATTTTTATTTATTAAAAGGGTAGGAAATATTCCTTTTGAATAAATAAAGACTTTAAGATAAAATGGTTAGCCCAAGGCAAATAATCAAAAATGATAAAATAGGACTTGATCAAGGAAATTGATATAATTGATAAAATGCTGATTTTTGAAAATATTGATTCAGGGATTTGATAAATTATTGAATGGGAGCCCAAAGTCTAGGTGACCATTTTAGGGTGCATACATTTTCCCCTCTTTGACTAATGTGTGATCATTTCGAGAACACGTGCAATCAAATAAGTTGAAATGTGAGTTCATTTTGGAATCACAAAACAACTCAAATGTGTGTTCATTTTGGGAACACGCCCGGACAAAAATAAATAAAAGATTCTGGACATGAGTTCATTTTGGGATCACATCCAAAATAAGAGATAAAAATCTCAAGCTGAGCAAAAGCTCATAAAAAGATAGCTAAATCAAGAAAATGAAGGATTAAATCCAATAGGTACTGCCCCCTCAGAATCGAAATCGAAATCAGGTAGAGGAGAACAACAGATTGATAAAAGATGATCAAATCATAATGAAATCATAATTGAAGATAAAGGATAATAGGATAACCATTAGGCAGTGAAAACATGCCCCAGTGATGAATGAGAAGAAAAAAAATGGGGTGAATGGAAGACTAGAAGTGTGAAAGACATGAAAAGGAAGAAATTCCATCAAAGATCGAAGAATTATGCTCAAAAGGTTAGTCAATTGCACAGAAGAAAGAGAAATTTTTGAAACACAATTTTGACTATCAAGATGACCTCAAATTTCAATTTCAAGTCTGAAAATGGATCCAAGACGTCAAAATTATCCAGGGGTGCAATTTTTGCGCAATTTTGAAGTGTTTTAAAAATTAGGTCAAAAAGTCAAAATGCTATATAAGGGGTAAAAAGGTCACTTTATATATGATAATAAGATTAACCCCTTGTGATGACAGGAAAAAGATGTGATGTGAAAGACATGATCAAGAAAAGAAAAGGTGAGGGCAGTTGACCGACTAGTCCATGAAAGATGAAGGAGGGCTCTCTCCATATGCAAGGTGCAAAACTAATCTAACATGAACCTAAAAGTGCAGGCTACTATGAAAAGTGGTTGACTTGCAAGGTCACAACGCTTATAGACATCTAATTATCATCATCGAGCATTATTGGTAGCATCATAAGATCATACAATACACACTAGTATGACTATGGGTATATGAATATGATCTATATCAGATAGAATGTGGGAATCTCACCTAGGCACCAAAGACATGTAGGTCAAGATGACTAGCATAGTGAGATTACCTAAGTTTGCTATAGCAAGATTATGCTTGCATCAGGACACAAGAAGGTCAAGATGGCTATAATCATGCACTTGCAAATAGTCAAGGATAATACTTGTAGATCCTAGGTGTCAAGTGGATCAAGCATAAATGCTAATGACAATTAGGACCAACAAAATATACCCACAAGCAGAAAAATAAATAAAACATACCCTCATGCCCTTAGTCTTCTAGCTATGCATCATTGAAAACTTCTTAGGGAGAGAACACTCATCAAAGAAATCAGCATAGATAGCACACAAAAAAAATAAATTCAAACAAGTCTTAGCGAGTCAAGTGTTTAAGTGTGTGTGTGTGTAGGTCATAGAGTCAAACTTTGAGTATTGCATCTACCAATGAAAAATATTGCACCATTTGAGACTGGGGATAGGATATCTGATAAGTGTTGAGAAACACTTGATGCTAAGGTAGTGTTAAAAAACACTGTTGGGGAAGTGTGACTATGTTTTGGGATTTTGAATTTTTTAATTTTTTAGTATTTTTGAAATATATAATTTTTTTGAGATACATCAAAGCGTTTATTACTAGATTTTCACTAAGATGATCATTTTTTCAAGATATTTTCTGATTTTTAGGATTTTTGACAATATACCATTTTTTTTGAATTTTTTCAAGATCAATAAGTATGTACAAAGGATGCCCCCAGACAGAATGGGCATCAAACTCCCAAGAAAGATCACATCGTGTAGTCCCAATGTCTAGGAAGGTGGAGGACAAGAGGGATTAGAAAGCTAGTGGAAGAGATGAAAGATAAGAGAATGAAGGAGAATGAAAGGAAGAAATCATTAATGGCAAACTCCTCAAGAGTACCCAAGCTAGGGAAAAATTTTTTATGTAAAGCACATTTGGACAAGCAATGAAAGGCCAGCATAGGATAAGTCACAAAAGCGTAATGTAAAAGAGGGAAAGGATGTATTCCAAAAGAGTAGACATGTCAAGAGGCTTCATAACATCGTTTTTTACTCTTTTTTTAATAGATCAAGACCAAAGGGGAAAATGATAGCAAAAGGTTAGAATGAATGGAGGAAAAATAAATATGAAGGCTAAATATGAATGGAATGAAAGCAAGATCATCATAAGATAGCTCACAAGATAGCCAAATATTCATGTATAGGTCAACATTGTCAAGATCAAATAGAGAAGACAGAATGGATGAAAATATGTAGAAGAACTATGCATGATGTCTGATTGCCAAGTTTTCATCCCGGTACTTATCTAAGGTGCCACAAGGGAGTGGTTTTCGCCATAGGATGAATTTTTTTCTCTTTACTTTTGCTACCAAGGTGCCTATTTTCAAGTTTTCACCAAGGCACATTTTCAATTTTTTCATTTTTTATTTTTATTTTTTATTTTTTATTTTTTATTTTTTTTGAAGAAGGCAAGCTTTTAGATAATTTTCCTTGAAAGGATAAACCATTATATGCCAAGGATTCAAAATGATATGCTCAAATATGTTAATAGGGAAAGGAAGATCGAAGAGAAAAATGGAGGATAAGGTTTTATGTAAAGCGAGTGAGGTTGGAAGATAAGAGTAATAGGCAAATGAGGAAAAATGATAGAAGGTAGAAGGATAATGAATGGAAGGATTATAAAAGGGTAGATGGAAAGGAAGGCAAGATCAATGTCAAAACACACCTTGAAGGGTAGCGAGAGGATGGAGGAAATGTGAATGAAAGAATATGAGAAGGAATATGACAAATATTTAGCAGAAGTTGTGGTTTAGGCACATGGAATGAAAAAATGTTTATGGAAGAAGATGAAGTGGAAGCCTTTGGAAGCTTGAATGTCAACTTCACTTTTTGTTCAATATTAGACTCTTTCAAGAGAGAATTTGGAATCCATATAGCCTTAGGCTTTTCATTTCTTTTTGATGATTTAGAGAGAATATCTTCAATGATGGATTTTGGAGCCCATACTTGTTTATAGTTTTCTTCTTAGATATCTTTTTTGACTTTATGCTTCCATGTCGATTAGAGGAGACATGGTGATCTTCTTTTTTTGATGGATTCTTGTATAGCTTCTTTTTCTTATTTTGAACATTCCAGTTACTTCCAAAAGACTTGGGACTTGTGGAAGAAGAAGGAGAATGTCTGGTTTAGATGAGTGGATGGATGAAAAGGATTTAAGGGTATGCATCTATGTTGATCTTGAGGAAAGATAGGAGATGGAGGGACATAAAGACCCAAAATGGATGACAAATTAGGAGAGTTAGGAGGGGAAAGTGAAGGGACATAAGGGCCCAAGATGGAAGGAAGACATGAAGCCTTTGGTATTGGAGGAGGAAGTCCAAGGATGGATGTGGAAGACACAAAAGGATTATCAACCAATTCATCCACATTTATATCACAGCCAAGGACATCATTATCTTTAGAGTGAGCATTAGGATTTTCAATAAGATCGTGAACATCTTGAATAGGAGCAACTTCTTTGATCAGAATTTTCAAATCTTGCAAAGACTTAGGAAGAGTAGAAAGTGGAGGTGAACATGGAGTGGTAGAACAAGAAGATGGAAGACTTTGATCTTGACAAGTTGCTTTGGATAGCATAAGTGCATCATTTTTTTCTTAATTTTCAATAGGCTTAACATTGGAAGTAACAACACTATTTTCAATAACCTCAATGGAAGTAAGGTCATCTTGATTGTCAATAATCTCAATGGTGTGAGTAGTAGCTTGATCTTTCTTAGGACAATACTTAAGACATGGTGGAATGAATGAGGAAGGGTGTAGAGGATCAAAAAAACTATGAAATGGATAAGAGACATCATGAAAAGGATTGGATGACATGGAGGGTTCTTGATCTTGATCTTTCTTTATGTTCTTTTCTTTATCATTTTTAGAGTCCTCTTGACATGGAGCCACTTCTAAAGATAAGGAAGCATGTTGGAATTGTATGGAAGACTTTGGAAGAGATGGTGAAGGACTAGCTGAAGTAGGCATTATAGGACATAAAGGCTTAGGTTCTTTGGGTTTGGCATTATTAAAAGTATTTGCAACCAAGTGAAGGTTAGCTTGAGTTTCTTTAAGAGATAGCCCTTAAAGATAACTATAGGGAACTGCATGAAAAGTATCAGGATTTTTGTTGGATGAAGGATTTGTGAAAGATTTGGAAGACTCAGAAGCTTTAGGAAATGTATGGGTATTGGAGGAAGTAGGGAAAGGAAGGGAACCATCACAAGACAGAGGTCCATCATTAACATAATCTTGCTTGAGAGTGTCATCTTTATTTTTAGCAGGAGAGTCCTTAGGAAAAGGATTCTTATAATATTTACCTTTCAAATCAGTGCGGTACATTTTATAGTCCTTAGTAGTGGTAGATGGGTCATAATCAAGGTATTGTTCACAGAACTCATCAAAGTCTTTTTCAAAATTAGAATCATACAGATCACCATCACGATCTACCCAATAGGATGACCCTTTAGCAAGCACAAGCACACAACGAGGACTCTTAGGAATAGAGATTTCATAGGTATGACTATATGGTTCATCATCATAGTCATCATAGTTACCAAAGGTGGGTGTGTCACTCTTCATGGGAGAGGTATCACAAGGATTACTATATTGCTCATATTGAGAAGTAAGACTCTTGGGAGAAGTAGAAGATGAATGAGATCGTGAAGAAGAGGAAGGTGAAGACCTAGTGGAGGAAGAAGACTTGGATAATGAAGAATGCAAATAATGTCTAGAAGAGTCATGATAAGACTTGGATAATGAGGAAGAATGAGAAGACTTAGATGATGAAGAATGCTTGGAAGAAGAAGATCGTGAGAGGATCATGAGCATGATTCTACCAAAGGTGGGTGATTCACTTGCTTTCTTTCACATTTTTGTCATAAATTTATCATCAATCAGAGTTTTGGAGGAATGATACTTTTCAAATTGAGCGAGGAGATCAAGATCATCCAGTTTCAAGAGAGGTTCTATAGAAAGATAGTTGAAACTCATGGTTGCAAAAGAGAAGGAATCAACCATGGAAGAAATGAATAGAAGAGATGAAATAGAAGAAGATAGACTAGATAATAAGAGGAAAAGAATCAAGAAGACATGGAAAATTTAGGAAGAATCATGAAGAAAGAAGAGGAAGGATGAAAATGGAAGACTAGAAGACATGGAAGAAGGAAGACCAAGAGTCATTTTATGCAATTTTGATAGCATTGGAGTTCATTTTGATGTTGAGCAATATGTCATGGCACCTAAGATCTAAAATCTAGACTGACCAAGAAGGACTGGAAGTGACACAAATCAGTAGAACAGTCAAAAGGCTCTGGGCGATAGTTGCCAAGCAGACAGGGTGACAGGGTGACACTTTACGACCAGGTGATACTTCGTCTTAAGTCAGGTGATAGTTTCCAATAAGCTCGGGTGATACTTTCCAGGTAGGCAGGGCGATAGTTTAGCAGAAGTGAACTATCATGCGATATTTCTCAACAAAGCGTGCGATACTATTGTAGATTTGGGTGATTCTTTGACCAGTGAACATAAAAATCTTAGTTTTGAAGCGCTTTGATCAAGTTCAAAGGTTGGATAGTGCAATTTCTCAGTTTGACAAGTAGTAACAACAGATAAAAGATAAGTTTTCAAATAGTATAGGATCAAACATGTCATAGAACACTTGAAACAAGGGAAAAAGCAACCTTGCCAAGACAAGCACTTATGATATCAAAATAGAAAACCTTATGAATGCTACCGATTGTTTGAATGTTCAAGAATGTTAACACCGGTATTACACAATTGAAGACACTTCAAGAAATATCTATCCTAGAAAGTCAAGGCTCATTACTTATCAACTTGGCTCACAACTTGATGTCCCATTGCCTCACACAAAGTGGTTACCCACAATAGATATTGGCTTTGTCATAGAAGTGTTAATGACACAACCAAAGGAACACACATGGTGAGTATCTTGAGGTGATCCAGGTTAGTCCACTTGGATCAATCCTTGCACCAAGAAGCTAAGCAAAAAAATAGGGTGGCTTCTAACTATGGTTCTTAGTAAGGGCTTCTGTTCGTAGTACCCCTCTTGCTCCCCAAAAGGGCTCCTTACCTTGCGGCAAGTAACGGACCTCACGGCCTCAAGAGTACCTTAAGCATTCTTTCTCAATACTTTACTCATGGTCACAATCCCATAAGTACTCACATCAAGCGAAGACAAGCACTACATCTACCAAGGTTTTGTGTCCTTGATAGCCTTGAGTTTATAGTGGGTTGGAATAGCCGGTAATAAGCTTGTCCCCACTTGGGTCGTTCCTCTTGATTACTCAAGAGCAGTCCCGCTAAAAGATTCTAACAATCTAAATAAAAATTAGATCAACTTATGAGATTCAAGGATTTTGGTTCACCACAAGGGTGAAGATAATACTCCTTTATCCCAAAGCTTTCTCCCAAACACACCAAAGAAAGTTCAATTACTCTCTTGCTTCCAAAGTCCTAAGATGGGTCAAGATTTTCTAGTTCACCACAAGGGTGAAGAGCATACTTCTCCTACCACCTCAAAATTTTTTCCACAAGATATTATGTGCCTACTAAAGGAAACAACTAGTAGATTTCCACACTCGAAATGAAAATAAAAACAAGCACACTTGATTGGGTTTTTATGCTTTGGGTAGCCCTACAAAAATTGTTAGTAGCCTTTGTGCATTTGAAGCTTTGACATGCATTCTTTTGGCAAAATATTTCAAGCAATGAGAGCACCTACAAGCACAACTTGTTAGCTCCACAATGGTTAGCTACATCAAAAATCAGATAATCTGCAAGGAAAATAGCTAATCAAATGGTAAAATTTGAGAATGAAACTAGCATGGTTGGATTAGGCTTGGAAAGACCTTTCCAACAATATATCACACTTCAATTTTCGATACCGTTTGCAAAAATTTCTTAAAAATTGGTGCCCATTTTTCAGAGTGGCATGAATTTTTTGAAAATGCTAAAATTTTCAAAAATTTTCAAAAAGATAGTAGAGAACTCGAAACTTGCAAGATAACCAAAATAACTCAAAAATAGCTCACTACCAGGTACAGGTAATAGTTACAGACACCAGAATTATCGCACGATACTTCTCAGTATACTGGGGCAATAATATTAGTTTGTGCGATACTTCTCTTTATACTAGGTGATACTTTGCCTGAGACCAGGTGATATTCTCTACAATAGCTAGGCGATACTTCTGACAGGTGAAGTATCGTGCGCACATACAGAGAACTATGGCACGCGCATATAGAGAACTATCACACGATACTTCTAGAAGTATCGCACGATAGTCTGAGACAAAAAATAGAGACTGAAAATTAAGCTCAAAACTTGCTAAAAAATTGATGAAAATATAGAAAAAAAAGGGACAAAGCTAGTCTACTCTACCCCACAGTGGGCGCTAGAAATGTACACCTCAAATAGTGCACTTCTCTAAGTCATTACATCCAACGAAATCCATGAAAGGGAAACCCTAGAAAGTGACCTAGAGCTACCTATGTATGGAGTTGCAAGATTGTAAAATTATTCTCAGCTAGAGCTAATAGGCTTAATGACCTTGCTAGTCAACCACACAATGAGAGATTCCAAAATTTAAGACAAGGGCAAGAGTGCCAATATCTCCAAAGAATCACTATGAAATGCAAATGCAACTAGATTAAGATGAATATGCAAGCTAGAAATGAGAGATGCAAGCTAAGCTATGGAAATGAAAGTACAAACTATGCTATGAAAAGGAAAGTACAAGTATTACAAAGCCTTCCTAGTTAAGCTATGTGAGTCACTCTAAAGTTTGAAAGGAAATCTAAACTATAAAAGCATAAACATGAAGCTACTATGCATGAATGAAACTAAGAATGAAATGTAGATGCAAAAGCCAAGAGTGCTCCAAATCTTCAAAAGCTCCAAAGTGACCTAGAAAACTTGTAGCATAACATTAGTATTCAAAAAATGCATATCAAAATGAGGAAGAGAGCTCTTCTTTTATAAGAAATGAGAAAGAATGGACCATGGAGACTAAGAGGCAAAAGATTTAATCAACGGTGGAGCATCAAAGAGGAGCAATCCATGTGCACAAATATCCTCCAATGAGAAAATAAGAGTTGACTTTTGTGTCCATATAAGACAAAAAGTGCTTTTCTCCTTTTTATAAAATAAGAACAATGCTTTATTTGTGCAACTTAGCATAAGATGAAAAGTGGGGGATTTTTATTTATTAAAAGGGGAAGAAATATTCCTTTTGAATAAATAAAGACTTTAGGATAAAATGGTTAGCCCAAGGCAAATAATTGAAAATGATAAAATAAGACTTGATCAAGGAAATTGATATAATTGATAAAATGCTAATTTTTAAAAATATTGATTCAGGGATTTGATAAATTGTTGAATGCGGGCCCAAAGTCTAGGCGACCATTTTAGGGTGCATACAATAGTAATACTAATGATGAGCTTGATGAGCTTGAAGCTCGTATGGCCAGGAGATTACCTAAAGGAAAAGGTAGATATAGAGGAAAATTACCTTTAGCATGTTTTAACTGCAAAGAAGTTGGTCATATTGCTACTAGATGTCCAAAAAGGAAGGAAGATGAAAGAGACAAGGACCGATCTGGTAAAGGATGCTATGGGAGAAGAGGCAATAGAATTTACTGACACTATAACAGAGACAACTGAGACAACAATGATAAAGAAAAAAAGGTATGTTACATTGCTGAAGAAAATGAATCTGATTCAGATTCAAATGATGATGTAGAAGTAGTATTTGTTGTTATAAAGGATGATTATGAGGAAGAAGAAAGGTATGTACAAACAACACTAATTTTTAAGGTTAATAAAAATGATACATGGATCATTGATAGTGGCTGTACACATCACATGACTGGTGATGAAGAAAAATTTGATCATCTTGAGCAATATAATGGAGGATCTATAAAAATGGGTAATGATACACCTTGTATGGTTAGAGGAAAGGGATCCTTACTGATAAATGATAGAATCCAATGTGATAATTCTTATTGGATAGAAGGACTAAACTATAATTTGCGAAGTGTGGCACAGCTGAACAATTCAAGTCACCGAGTAGCTTTTGAGAGCAAGAAAGTAAAATTATTTGATGATGGAGGAAGACTTGTTGGAACAGGAGCACAATCGAAAGGTAACATGTTTTATCTTGATAATGTAGAGTCTTCTTGTCTAATGATGAAAAATGAGGATGCTTGGTTATGGCATAAAAGGTTATGTCATGTAAACTTTGATAACATGATTAAAATCAGTAAAAAGAAAAAGGTTAGAGGTTTGCCTAACTTATCAAAGCCTGAGCATGTTATGTGTCATAGATGTCAGAAAGGTAAAATTACAAAATCTAGTTTCAAAAGAAAATATTATTCAACAAAGAAAATACTTGAGTTGGTTCACACCGACCTGTGTGGTCCCATGAGAATATAGAGTTATTATAGAGATAGATATTTTATTCTTTTTGTTGATGATTACACTAGATTGATGACTGTCATGTTCTTGAAAGAAAAATCAGAGGCATTTAAAATGTTCAAGTGGTTTAAAGCAAAAGTAGAGAAAGAGACTGGTAAATAATTGAAATGCTTAAGATTTGACAGAGGAGATGAATTTATTTCTAATGAATTTACTAACTATTGTAATGAGCATGGTATACAAAGATAGGTCTCTGCATCGAGAACACCTCAACGGAATAGAATTGCTGAAAGGAGGAATAGGTCAATTTTTGATTGCACAAGGACATCGATGATAGAGAAAAATGTTCCTCAGACATACTAGAGAGAGGTAATTAGCATAGTTGTTTATTTTTTGAACCGAGTTCAATTGAAGGACACTAACAAAACACCCTATGAGTTATGGTTTGGTCACAAACCCACTGTAAGTTATTTCAAAATTTTTGGAAGTAAATTCTTTATTCTAAAAGATGATAGAAATGGAAAGTTTGACTCAAAAAGTGATGAAGGGATATTTCTTACATATTCCACTAAAAGCAAAGCATACAAGTGTCTAAATAAAGTTACTAATAAAATGATTGAAAGTTCTAATGTTAGGGTTGATGAGTTTGATGACAAGAATGCAGAAGAAAGCACAAAGGAACTAGAAGACTTCGGTAGATTCACATACATTAAACAACCAGAGTATCTACTGAAGCCACAAATAGTGACATCCGGTCAGCAGAAAAACAACACCGAGGAATAGGAAAGAGAAATTGACGAGCAGGAAGGACCTACCGAGAAAGAAAATGAACCTGAACAGGATGAACAAGAAAGAAGAGATCAAATACTGGAAAGATTTGTCATAAAATATCATCCCGAGAACCAAATCATTGGCAATAAGCAAGTTGGCATGATGACAAGAAGTAAGTTGAGACAAGGTACATGCTTAGTTTGTGAATATGAACCAAAAAATGTTAAAGTTGCATTGGAGAATGAAGAGTGGATAAATGAAATGAATGAAGAGATTGAACAGATAGAGAAAAACAAAACATGGACCTTAGTACCTAGACCTAAGGATAAGAATGTTATTGGTACTAAGTGGATCCTCATAAACAAGCTGAATGAAAATGGAGAGGTTACAAGGAATAAAGCTAGACTAGTTTTTAAAGGGTATGCACATGAGGAAGGAATTGATTATGGTGATACCTTTGCACCTATTGCTAGACTAGAAGGAGTTCGAATGTTACTGGCCTATGCAACACATAAGAAATTTAAAGTTTATCAAATGGACATTAAGTCTGCATTTCTGAATGAGATACTTGAAGAAGAAGTCTACATAGAAAAACCAGAAGGGTTTGTAGATCCAAACAAGAAAGATATGGTATGTAGATTACATAAATATTTGTATGGTTTGAAGCAAGCACCGAGAGCCTGGTATGAAAGGTTGCATACCTATTTGTTAAGTATTGGATTTATTAGAACTAGTGAGAACAACAATTTGTATATGAAGGGAGATACTGATGATACTATTCTAATTGCTGAAATATTTGTGGATGATATTATCTTTGGAGGACACGATCACATATGTAAATCATTTGTTGATGAGATGAGAAAAGAGTTCTAAATGTCTATGTTTGGAGAGATTAAGTTCTTTCTAGGACTGCAGGTTATTCAGCAAAGTGATGGAATATTCATCACACAATCCAAGTATATAAAAGAAGTACTAAGGACATTCTGGCATGGAAGATGCTAAACCAGTTGGAACACCAATGGTCATAGGCTACAAATTGACTAAAGACGATGAAACTATAGAGGTGAACCAAACACTGTACCCATCAATGATTGGTAAGTTGATGTATGTAGTACATAGTAGACTAAATATTGCACATGTTGTGGGGATTGTTGCAAGATTTTTTGCAAATCCTAGGGAGTCACACATGGTTGCTACAAAGAGAATCTAAAGATACCTGAAGAAAATAGAGGATTATGGATTATGGTATCCTAAGGATGGCAAGTTTGAACTCAAAGTCTACACCGACGCTCATTGGGCTGGAAATGTGGATGACAGAAAAAGCACTACTGGAGGATCTTTTTTCTTCGGTGAAAGACTTGTTACCTGGACAAGTAAGAAGCAGTCTTGTATTTTCCAGTCTATCGCCAAAGTCGAGTATGTTGCTACTGCTACAAACTATTCAAATATTGCATATATCAAGCAAGTGTTGGAAGGAATGAATGAGGTAATCACTGATTCGGTGATTATATATTGCAATAACACTAGTGCTATAAACATTTCAAAGAATCTAGTGATGCACTCAAAAAAAAGAACATATCTATCAAGTATCACTACTAAGAGAACAAGTACAGGAGAAGCAAGTGAAGCTAGAATTTGTTACATCAAAAGAACAACTTGCAGAAATATTCACCAAGCCTCTACCGAAAGATACATTTGAATACTTGAGGACTAAAATTGGGGTTGGGGTCCGTCCCCTATCTATCGGTCACTAATGTGATATGGAGGTTGCATCAGCCTAATCTTATCAGAAGATCACTCATGTTGATGCAGCATAATTCACATTTTGGATTTCTATCTAAGGTTGTGAAAGATTTGAGAAACCAATGGCATAATCAGTATACTGAGATACAGTAAATGAACCAGACAATAGAGAGTTACATGGCTACTACGGAGCTATATGTTTATATGTTTCTTTGGAATTATTGTCAAAGGGAGAGATAAACAATATGATAACCGCGGAGAATATTGGAACATCTATCTAAGGGAGAGACAATCTG
The DNA here is from genome assembly GCA_027943335.1 of Chamaecyparis obtusa. NCBI lineage: Eukaryota > Viridiplantae > Streptophyta > Pinopsida > Cupressales > Cupressaceae > Chamaecyparis > Chamaecyparis obtusa. Next base: position 449,036 of record BSBK01003899.1, read on the forward strand.
AGAAAGTCAAGGAGAGTGTTGGAGATCAGTTGCTAAGAACACAAGAAGGAATCTGATAGCTGCAAAGATCATATCTGTAGAAGATAGTCTGCACTTCCAATGCTGTTATGTAACGTAGTGATTAAACATATTAAGCTAAGGGAGACCTTACCGAGCTACAACATTTGCTTACAGAGTTGTAGGATACATGTTTGGTATGTGTATGGTATACTTCATATTGCTTTAGTTGCCATCAATGCCAAAGGGAGAGATTGATGAACTACAACTGATTGAGAACATGATTGAAGAACTTCAAGTGATTATAGATCACTGAGTACTGAACTGTTATGTAAGATAATTGAATCAGTTTTATGTTGTCATTGATGTCAACTAGTTTTGATAGTACTTATCATGGAGTTGTAAACATCTACACATCTGTAGAAGAGAAGAGAAAGATGAAGAACTGAGATATCTACATGGAGGAAGATGGATATGATAGATGAGGATAAGGAATACCTTTGGTAACTCATTGATGAGTCTATGACTTCATATTGTTGACTTGATTATGTTGCATTAATCTTTTATGAAGTTGGGAGAAAATTGTTACAAAGTATTGTGGTCAGTTAATGAAGCATTCCAGTATACACTGAGAAGTGTAGTGTATACCAAGCACGATATAAACCGAGCTTGTGTTCACTAACGCATTTCTTTGTTAACCAAGTATGGATAAAAGAACTAAATGATTAGTTTAGCCAACAGAAGTTGATGAGATGGAAAGTACCTCATGATCAGAGTGGAAAGATAAAGTTTTTTACGAGATCAACGGCTAGAAAAATTCAAGGAAGATCTAAAGGACAAAATTGAAACGTGTTACTGACACATCAGCCAAGGATGGTTTAAGCAGAAAAATTAATGAAGGAGATTAAGAGGCAAAATCTGATGGATGAGAAGAAAACAGTTTACTTGTCTATTTAAGAGACTAGGGTTTCACAATGAAACTTATGCCAAAGGAAAGAATACTATAGAGATATCACATGAACAAGCATCATGCATGCCTAATCAAACTGGTTAAGGAGAACTGAACTGTAGAGATTATTGAGCATCATAAAGCTATAACTGAGAGACAGTAAGTTACTGAATATTATTGAACAGAATTGATATATTGATCAGAGGATTTGAATGAGCATAATATAGATCTGTACATCTGCAAATCAAGTTGTATTGTAATCAGATCACCTATTGTTACAGTTTAACCATTGTAATCAGATAAATCTCTTAACCGAGTAGACTAGAAAGTCTTGTAATGTTATTCATAGAATGTACATTTGTTATCCTATCAACCCCATTGTGATTATTGGTTGGAAGATAATGGTTAGTGTTAAATCCTCTAATAAGGTCACACCTTACAGTGTGTTTTGTAACCTTTAATAGGGTTGGCTCTTCACCAAGCTCACTTTAGAAGAGTGAATAATTTTGGGTTATCGGTCCCAGGTGGTTTTTCCCTTTACAGGGTTTCCACGTTAAATCTATTGTTTTATGTGTTGATTGTGATGATTTTTGGATATCATACTTTACATGTTTCATATTTGATTTGATCGATAGTTACTATAAGTTATTAATCGATAATCGGTAAAAGCCTAGACAGTTTACTATTCTGTGTTACCAAGCTGCAGAAATTTGATTAAATTGTTTTTGGATATACATTTTGTATTTGGGACTGTGGATAATTGATTCACCCCCCTTTCAGTTATTCTAACATGTTCCAATTCTTTTGAGCTGCTAATGAAATCAACATTCTAATAGTATCTCATCTTGCTATTGGTGCAAATGTCTCTTCATAATCAATGTCATACTTATGTGTGTAGCATTTAGCAACCAGTATTTGTTTATCTCTTTCAAGACTCCCATACTATTATATTTTTTCTTATACACCCATTTGGTGCCAATCTTCTTCTTGTCATGTGGAAGGTCTATAATATCCCAAGTATCATTCCTATGAATGGAATCCAACTCTTCTCGCATATATTGCACCGAAACCTTATTAGTGTATGCCTCTTAAAAACATGATGGTTCAAAATCAGCCTTGGAGAATTAAAAAAATTAATTGTCTCACCTCTAAGATTTTCTTCATGTGCATGATTTGCACACCTTTGATAAATATCACTCATCCTTCTCATCTTCCTCATAGACCTTGTAATTGAATTTGAACTTGTACTTGTACTTGAATAAGTAGAGGAAGGGTTTCTTTGTGGATTTGAATCACTTGAAACATAAATATTAGTGGGATGCTCATGATCAATAGATCATTAATAATATCATCATGCAAAATAGATTTTGTTGAATCAACATGGTCTTTTTGATGATCATACACTCCCCTTTCATCAAAAATCACATCTCTTGACACAATTATCTTTTTAGTGAGAGGATTATACAATCTATCATACTTTACTCTCCTCACTATAACTAAAAAAAATGCATGACTAACTTTTTGCATCTAACTTTTGTCTAAATTTTGATCATGTACAGTTGTATGGACACATGCTAAACATCCAAACACTTTGAAATGATTAACATTGGGCCTTTTCTCATACCATGCTACATATGGAGTCATCTTGTCAAGTGTACTTGCAGTACTCCTAAATTGAGAATATACAAGTTACATAGCAACTGCATCTTCCTAGTAAGAATTGCTCAAACCCTTGGTCTGTAACATGCTCCTTGTTATTTATACTAGACAATATAGTTCTACCTTTCAACCACACCATTCTATTGAGGGGTATAAGCAAAGGTGAATTACCTTTTGATGTCATTCATCTCATAATAATTTTGAAAATTCCTTGAACAATATTCTCCTCCACGATCCATTTGCAAATATTTTATTTTGTATCCTTTTTCATTATCTACACAAGCTTTAAACCTATTGAATGTATCAAGGGATTCATCCTTGGCCTTCAAAAAATAGACCCAACACATTCACGAGTAATCATGAATAAAAGTGATAAAATATGATGATTTATCCAAACTCTTTGTTTGCATAGGACCACATATATCTGAATGAATAAGCTGAAGAGGGTGATAGGCCCTCCATTCATTGCCTTTTGAAAATTTCTCCCTTGCATGTTTTTCTTTTGCACACCCTTCACAAATCTCTTTATGCTCTTCAACTTTAGGCAACCCAAAAGCTTGTGATGTAAGAACCTTTAAACTATTAATTAAAATAGCTTTAAAGTATTAATTAAAATTAAAATGCCCATACTTGAGATGCCACAACCAACTTGTGTCCTCATAAGCATACTATTCTCACCAAAATTCAATGGAAACATCTTATTCCATGTCATATGCACAATTGTAACCACTATATTGCCTTGATTCTTATCATAAATCATGCATTTCTTAAATTGTCAAATACCACTCTATAATTCTTTTCCCATAGCTGGCCAACACTTAACAAGTTATGCTTCAACTTTGGGGTATAGAAAATATCTTGAACACTCTTCATACCTTCTTTTGTCTCGATATCCATGGCTCCTTTTTCTGCAACCTTCAATGTGTTGTTATTACCAAGCATAATATTTGATTTAAAATGATTTTACTACCATACATGTGGTTAGAACACCCCAAATCCAAATAGAAAACATCATTAACATCATTTTCAACTTTACCAAAAGACAAAAATAAATTAATTAAGGAAGGCCCTTCATTTTGTTGAGCATAACTGACATTCTTATTGTTATTACCTGATTTCAATCTGAATTCATTATAAAAATATTCATACTTATTACAATGATAGCACTGAATGTTCCTTTTATTAAATATGTCTCTGCTCATCCTCTATAACCACCTCTTCTTCCTTTGTTTCCTCTTGAAGAGTTCTTATTTTGATTGTGACCCCTTCCTTGTCTTTTATTGTTGTTAGAGTTGTTGATTGCACCTTTAGTTTTTACAATTTTCATTTGAGAAGTGAAAACCTTCTCATTGATATCTATAGAGGAGTCTCTTAATCTATCCTCATGAGACATGAGAGACCCAACAAGTTGATCATACTCAAGAGTGGATCTTCAATGATGATTTCTACATTATTCCATCTATGTTTTAAAGATATATATACCTTTTTTACAACAACTTCTTGGTCCATACTTTCACCCAAAGTGACCGTTTTATTAGCCATATCTTTTACCCTTACACAATAATCCCCCACACTTTTAGTATCCTACATTTTCAAATTCCCTTTTCAAGGTTTGTAGCTTGAAAACCTTGATTTGATCATTACCATGGTAACAATCTTTTAGAGTATTCCAATTCTCCTTAGTTGTCTTTGCATTTGCAATTCTAAGAAATAAACTCCTATCAAGAGTCATCTGAATGTGATATAAGGTCATTTCATTTTTCCTCTCAACTTCCTTCTTAATCCTTTTTTCATTACCTTGAAGATCATCCCAATCATTAGGCTTCTAATGCTCTGATTCTACGATATCCTAGAAATCTTTGCATGTCAAAAAACCCTTCACTTTTATTGCCCAATATCTATAATCAGTCCCATTAAATTGTGAGATTGGCTAAGTATTTTCCATGATCCTGTAGCTCTTATACCAAATGCAAAATCTCTAACAGAAGACCAAAGAGAATGACAAAATATAAACAACAATTATAAAAAAAATATTAACTCTATTTATAAGAGGAAAAATTATAGAATTTTATTAGAGTCTTACAAAATACATGGCAGCTTGAAAAACAATACAGTGGCTACATATTTTTTGAAATTACAACTCTAAAAAAACTACTAAAACTCAAAAAATAGAAAAAAACATGCTTTATTCAATAAAGCAGACTTCCCTAAAAACTCCAACTTAACATAAGAGTCGTGCTTTATTTTTTACAATACAAAACTATTATCTAAATAAAACTAAAAAACTAAAGCTGAATTAAAACTAAAAATCTCCATCTTTCCACAAGATCATTATCTTGACAACATCAACCATCTTCATATTAGAAAAATAAAAAAGAACTTAGAATTACCAAATAAAACATGTCCATGTAAATTATTTTCTTCTTTATCTTACTCTATGTTTGATGTTGAACAGAGAGCTTGATCCACTTACATGACCAAAACTATAACTTACAAAATGAGAGAATCATGTCTGCAAAAAAAACATACCCACTTAGACGGAAGTGTATTGTCTAAGTTTTGTTGAAGGTGAAACCCAATGGTCATTAAGTGTTCCCTCCAAGTCTTTTGCCTCTTCATATTCTGGATAATGCTATTATATATGTCTATAAAAGAATGATGATTATTGAATTGTAATGTAGTTGAGAGTTGTATCTCTGAATTAGTGATTAATAATATTATTGCTCTTCTTTGAAGGTGGATGTAACCTTTATGGTGAACCATGTTAAATCTGGTCTCAAACCGTCTTATTAATGCTTAAATCTATGTTTAGTTTTATTAGTTTGATGTAAATTCATATTTAATAATTGGTATCAAAGCAAGTTGTGCTCGATTGTTTGACAGGAGAGATTCAAGGTTAAGTTGGAGCAATGGTGTTTGAAGAAATAAACATTGAAAGGTTCAATGGGCAGAATTATGCATTATGGAAAATGCAGATGGAGGATTATTTATACCAAAAAGATTTGTGGTAGCCATTACAAGGTAAAGCTAAGAAACCTACAGCCAGGTCAAATGAAGATTGGGATATTTTAGATAGAAAAGCACTAGGACCGATTCAGTTGTGCTTGTCTCCATCTGTAGAATTTAATATATCTAAGGAAAATACACTTGTTGAATTGATGACGATGCTAGATAAATTGTATGAAAAACCTTCAACATCAAATAAAGTTTTTCTTATTAAGCGATCGGTTAATATGAAAATGGATGAAGGTAGATCTATATCAGAACATTTAAATAATTTTAATACTGTAACTAGTTAGTTAGCTTCTGTAAAAATTACCTTTGATGAAGAATTTTGGGCTTGGTTAATGTTTTCCTCTTTGCCAGAAAGCTGGAATAGTGTGGTTATGGCATTTAGTAATTCTATTTCTAGTTCGAATACTTTGAAATTTGATGATGTTGTTGGTGTAATTCTAAGTGAATAAATGCACAACAAAAGTGAGGGTGAGACATCAATAGGTATTGATTTTATTGTAGATGACATAGGTAGATCAATAGCAAGATGAAAGAATCCGAGTGATCATGACAAATCACAAGCAAGATCAAAATCTAGAAGTAGAGAGATTGGTTACTAGTTTTGTGGCAAGCCAGGCCACGTCAAAAAGAATTGTTGGTCATATAAGAAGGTTGTAGAAAAACAAAAAGAAGAGGAAGCCAATGTAGCTTGTGAAGAGGATGCAGGTTTTCTTATTCTAACCACTGAAGAAACTACAAATAATGTTTGGGTGCTTGATTTGGGAGCATCTTTTCATGTGACTCCGCATAAGGAGTATTTCAAAAACCTAAAAATAGGTGACTTTAGTAAGGTTGTTTTGGGTAATAATGAGTCCGATGATGTTTCTGGTATAGGAGATGTGCTGTTAAAATTAAAGAATGGTAATACTTGGCTATTAAAAGAAGTTAGATATGTTCCATAGCTTAAGCACAATTTGATTTTAGTTGGGCAACTTGGTTCTCAAGGGCATGAAATCAAGTTTGAATTAGAATGATGGAAGGTTAAGAAGGGGGCTTTGGTGATTGCTAGGGGCAATAAAATGGGTGGTTTGTATATAGTAGAAAGTCACACTGAAGTGAGAGATATTTGTCCCACATTGACTTGTTTTATGCCACTATCACAACCTCCTGTTGAAGAACCTAATGAAAACATAATAACAATAGAAAAGGAGAAATTAAAAATGACAATATCTGAGCCATTAGAGAAATATGAGAAACAAAATGAGATAATTAATGATCTAAGCTTAGAGATTCTATAGTTTTAAAAAATGTGGGGTTTGAGCCCTTCACAGAACATGGAGGAAGAGGACGTATACACAAGATGAAGTCTTTGCAGAAACAGTTGGAGTTCATCGACATGAAGGAAGAACAAAAGAATCTAAAGAGGGAATTGAGGGTGTGTGATGAAGTCAAGCATATACAATTTGTGCCACTAGCGCTTGGGCAATTTATAGAGATGGAATTGCCACTGACATCCAAAATGTTTGTAATTTCAAGACTTACTACGACGAGCCTAGGGCATTAGACAATGGGTTGATTTAGAGGAAGAGAAGCTTAATTCTGATCATGCTAATCTAAACAAGTATATAGGAATTAATTCTCCCCACGACATGTTTCTCTATGAACACTCTGACACCAGCAAGACCATGTTGGTCAAGAACTTTGCTCACCACACTATTGCTCTCATTCTCACTAATTCAAAGTTTTGCATTGATGGAAGAAGGTTTGAGTATGTTCTTTTTGTTTTTGATTTGCATCTTAGTACTGAGTACTTAGAATGCTCTGAAAGATGTGGGGAGGTTGTGGGTGTTATGGAGAGAAAGAACAAATATCATACAAGGGCCCTCAATGGAATAGTTGAGGGAAATGTTAACGATGATGCATTGAATGAGAAAACTCTCAAGACACATATTGAAATGGTTCTGAGAAATAAGAAAGAAAATGATGAATTTCCAGACGTAGATGCGATTGCAACAACAAGGTTTGATGCTCGAACTGAGGTGTGGGAGTAGTATTTGGCAAGGCATAATGCTATTTATTTGGGGGCAACAATAGAGCCTCTGTCATATCAATATGAGGACAATAATGCAGATGTAGTAGTTACATATCTAATTCAAGACAAAATGGAAGAGACTATGTCAGATAATGCAGATGGCGGGAATAAGTATAGGGGTTTTGGTTTTATTATTTTTTAGAGTAAAATAGTCATAAGTTTTGTTAATTCAAATTTAGTTTGGAGGAGATTAATTAGAAATGTTTGTGAACATTTCTTAGCAATATTAAACTCATGTATTTTATTTTTTATCAGTAAAGGGTCGAAGCCGGATTTATATTAATATATTTAATATATAATCAACATAAAGAGTTTTAAGATCAAAAGAAGTATGAGTATGATCTTATAAATTGAAGGTGCAACAAATATGGAGCAACAATGCTAAGCACCATTTCAAAATCCTTTCAAAACTTCACCAGTCTAGTTTAAACCAGAGCCAAATGCTGCTATTAGCCATAAATATCTATATTAATGCAAAAATTATGAGTTCCTGGGAGGAAACTTGCACTAGAACTAGTCCAATGGTGAAGTGGAGTCCTGTTCTGAGCTCTCGGTTGAGGATTCATGGGCATCATCACCCTCCTCCTGGGAAGAGGTCATATTTCCCTGATCCATTCTATCCGCTACATCTTCTTCCTCATCATTGGCATCCTCAATGTCGGCCTCACCCCCCACGGTATCCTCATCCTCGTCTGCTTTAGAATCTTCCTTTGCATTTCCCCTGAAGCATCCACAGATTCATTCATCATCAACATCTGAGGAATCTGGGTTGCCAAGGCCGTCCATCCTTACGTCATATCTGTATTTATAAACCCATTCCACATTGGCATCCAGGTCGTCACCATAAAGAGAGCCCATGCCTTCTTCAATTCCAAAAAATCTTGAGAGAAACTTCACAGCTTTCTTCATCCCAACCAGCCTCATTTCCTGGTGTTCCAAATCCCATCCCCAAAGGATGAAGAACTGACTCGACGAACCTCCATAGAAGTTGTGGCATGGAGCATTGCCAAACCCAGGGAAAGGGGAACCTGTTGTCATAATGGTGGGAAGGTCCCATGGGAAAGATATAAATAAGTTGTCATCTATCCCTGCAAGAGTATTATGAAGCCCACCCAGATAATTGTCGTCAAAGAGATGGAAACAAATCTCTTTTGCATGGTTTTTGTGAGCTCCAGCCACCAGTATGCTAGCCAAGAAACCAAAGCATATATCTGAGTTAAGTTTGTACCTGTGATTGATGAGTAGGAAGTTCATCCCCAAAATTTCCTTGATTGGATGTAGGACAACCCGTAGATCTGAAGGGATGACAGTCTGGATGAAGTGACTGAGAGAAGTGATGTGCCCCTAGGCAATTTGAAAAGGCATATCCACTGACCTTGGGTTTTATGCCAATAAAGAAGCTGGAGACCATTTGCAAGGAAACAGTGACGAACTGAGTTATGTGAGGATGGGCTGGTCATCAGATGTGATTGATTTGATGTATGTACCACTGGCTGCTAAACTTGCTAATTCACCCACTTTGGAATTTCCCTCACGAAAAATGTGGTTAGCCGTTGTGGATTCAAATTTGCTAATTAGATTTAAAATAATTTCCAAAGATGCTTGTAATCTCCAATTAGATATTGCCCCTGTCCTAACTGCATTTATCACAATCATTGAGTCTCCTTTGATTTCCACTCTATTCAATCCTAATTCCTTAGCTAGAGCTAACCCATGAAGTAGTGCTTTGAGTTCAACCATATTATTAGTGTCTGGTTCCAGAGGAATAGCCAATTTTGCTAAAATCTTCCCTTCTGAAGAATGAATGATGCAACTCGCATCTGAAGGACTTGGATTTCCTTTTGAGGTACCATCAAAATTAAGCTTGAACCAACCTAGGGAAGGAGACTTCCAAACACAAGACATTCTTTGAAAGTGGTTAGTTTTGCAACCTCTACCAATGGTGGTCGGAGTTTTGAGACCATGCCAGCATTTGATCATCTGATCATCCCAACTAGTATAGAACTTGTGTCTAGGTGATTGAGATTGAATCTGAGAATTCATGATCTCCACTATTTCTGCCTCGATTTTATTAAGAATAGACTCAATTTCCATAACTTTGTCCTAGAAAAGCCTCCTATTTCTCTCTTTCTAGATTTCTCATATTAAGATGGAAGGAGAGATGATCCAAAGATTACCACATAAGATTTCTTCATAAAGTGTGGGCCATGATAGCAAATGAGACTGGATTTCTTGGGAAAGAGCAAAGGACCAATTTAATTTTGAACACAAACAATTATAGCATTTGTTGGAAAAGGGACATGTTAACAACAAATGATTGAACCCCTCTTCATTATTGAGGCAAAGAGAACATCTAGATGGACCCAAATATCCCATTTTTAAAAACCTATCTGTTGTCAGGATCCTACCCTGAGATGTTGCCCACATGAAAACTCCTGCTTTCGGTAGACAAACCTTGTTCCAACATAATTGTGTCGGGATTGTGACTGATTTCTGAAGAGGACCTGACATGATTTTGTATCCATCCTTCACATTGTAAATTCCATTTTTAGACCCATTCCATATGATTTCGTCCCTCCCAAGTTTGAGAAAGAAAGATCTGCCCTTTAGAATTTCTTTTAAAGAACTTAGTTCTTGAGGGTCAACCCCTAAGCCTGAGAAATCATGTATTTTTAGAGACTAAGATTTCTTGAAATTAAGAATGGAAGCAGAGAATAGTATTGTGCATAGCATTATAGTTGGGTTTCAAGTGGGAGATTGTTGAAGGTGAAACCCAACGGTCATTGAGTATTCCCTCCAAGTCTTTTGCCTCTTCATATTCTAGATAATGCTATTATATCTGTCTATAAACGAATGTTGATTATTGCATTGTAATGTGGTTGAGAGTTGTATCTATGAATTAGTGATTAATAATATTATTGCTCTACTTTGAAGGTGGATGTAGCCTTTATGGTGAACCACATTAAATTTGTTCTCAAATTGTCTTATTGATATTTGAATCTCTGTTTAGTTTTATTAGTTTTATGTCAATTTGTATTTAACAAGTTTAAACATTGATAACTTAGAAGCACCGAGTTGGTGAGTGGGTGCAACTCAAACCAAGTATAGAATGAATGCAAACAAGTTGGTGCATGACAAAAGACAAAACTGCAAACTTAAATTTTCATTTTAAAACTTCCAAAGTTGGAAGAACAAAACATACCAAACAAAACAAAACATACCCAATTATAGATCCTACAAACCAAAAATATATGGTCGATATGGAGTGTGGGTTTTTACTAGATAAGTACAATTAGCAAAAGAGCTTTAGATGAAGACGATCTGAGATTAGAAAAGTATTGTAATTAAAGCTATTAGATTTCTACAATTCATACAAATAAATTGTATTGTTCTGATATATAATCTAGGAACAGATTCTATGTATGTGTTTGAAAGGTTGACTAGATAATTACATTAAATCAAAAAGTAAAATCTACAAGAAGAAATTCAAACATTAGAAAGAGCCTCAAGGCAACATTAAATCAAAAAATACAATCCACACCAAGAAATTCAATCATTAGAAAGAATCTGAATGCAACATTACTAGGAATATAATTAAGATCAATATACCAACCAAACCCAGCCATCATAAAATATCTATTAATACCTCTAAGTTTCTACCCTTGGAAAAACCTGTACGAATTGCCACATCCCCTCATCTATGCAATTTTTGTCGACTGTGACTTTAATTTAGAAGTTGTACATTAAATTTTATGTTTCAGTGAAAGACATTCTTTATAGATAGAAGTTGTAATGCTACCAACCCACGAATGAATAGATGTTTTTAATTATTTATTAAGGAAGGCTTTAGAGTGTATTAAACAGCCGTCATAAGAGACATCTGTGATAAATGCAAGAATAACCTACAATACGTACCATATTTATTGAAAGAGGCTTTTGAGTATATCAAACATCTTTCATAAGACACATCTATGACAAAAGCAATAATATAATTTTAACTTCTTTTATTTGGATTTTGTTTTCAGTGTTTTTAGTATTTCTTAAGAAAGACTTTGAGTGGTGCAATATTCTATTTTAAGAGAACATTTATAATAAAGTCACTTTTTATTTTGATTTGTAGCTATGATATATGATTTTATTATTCAAGGCATTTGGGAGTATTTTAGTATTTCTTAAGAAATATTTTGAGTATATTAATATGTTATATTAAGAGAATATTACATACTTTGAGTATTTCTTAAGATTGAATCTTAAATAAATTTAGTAATATGAAAAGTAGTGCTTAGAGTCTATTTTTGAAATATGTAATTTATTGCAATGTCTACATGGTAGAAATTGGTTTTTAGTAGACGTGTAAAAATAACTTTTCCAAAATCTCATTTTTAGGACCATACCATATATTTATACAACCACCATATTTTGATCTAAATAAAACTATTTTTGTAAATATTTTTGGAGAAAGATGCCTAACACATTAAAGATTTATTATCATAATTTTTTGATCTCAGCGAAAAATGACTTTGCGAAATAAATTAGCGAAAGTGCGAAGAAGAAACCTCAAGTTTTTAGAGAATGCATATGTAGGGTTTCATGCAGGAAATATCCGAAAGGAGGATGCAATAGCAGAATCAAAAACTAGCAGAGAACCTGAGACGAATAAGGATAACAATGAAGATTCAAGCAGCACAGGGTTTTCAAGCTATTGTTTCAATTATTTCCTTTACGGACACAAAGCTATAGAATGCAGGAAACCAGATATGCGATCCTCCAGGGATGACTACGAACATCTCAAGGATTTTATTGCAAAACAGAAACAGAAAAGCATAGAAGAATTTCAAAACAGAATATCACTGAAATCCCATAATGAGGCTATTTTGGTGAAGGAACGAACCAGCTCAACATGGACTCTTAGCAAAAAAGGGGACTGGAGAGATATACCAAGGATCTTCTCGGTTAGTAGCCTGGACAACCAAATAATTTTTTACAACAAAACAAGATATGCATTAGAGAAGACTTGCAATTCCGGGATTGAGCAAACCCTAAAATCCGGAATGGATTTAGCTGCAAATACCAATGATCCCCATTATGCATTAAGGAGAGGCGGATCTCTAGGGTTTCAGATAAATCCCAAGAATACAGCACAAAAGAAGCCAGAATGGCAAAAGGTCAAAATTAAAAAAAAATAGAAACAGGGCACCAAGGAATAATGGCCTCCCTGGTGATTGGCATTTGGCAGAAGGAAGGTACACGGTAAGAAGAAAGGACAGTTGTCGCTCATTAAACATTAATAGCTTAAGCTTGAAGAATTCTTTCGATCCCCTGAATTTCGATTATCCACGACTGGGAACTCATTCAAGCAAACAGAACAAGGTTTTGGGAATAAAGGGCACTAATAGGAATCAGTCACATATTGGCAATACACTACCTTTGCCAATTATGAATTGCATTCCCCCTTTATTTGGCAAAACCCCAAGATTGCAGTCAAAATGATCTTCTTAATGTTGGAAACTACCAAATCTCTGAAAGGGAATCAACGCTCACTAACTCTAAAGTTTCAGAGAAGTATTCTCCCCCTCACCGAAGATCGGGAGGTAAGTATGCGAAAATGCAAACAATGAAAGGTAATCAAAACATTTTTACTTTAAGTCAGTCTAATTTAGTGTATACTCCTCCACATAGAAAAATCAACAAAGGCAACTTAGATTCTCTAAATAACAAATCTAACTGGATAAATCTAGATTGTAAAGAAATACTTCAAAAATAGAAGTATTATGAACAGGTTGGTATTATTTGCCGATGGAAAGGAACGGGAGCTTCCACCCTTGAAATCGTGGAGCACTTGTCTAAATGCCTTCCCAGAGAGGTAAGTATATCTTTACTCAGAGACAGCTTTTTGGTTATAGACTGTAATAGCAAACAGCTTAAGGAAGATCTTTTGAAAGAAAATAATCTTATTTTCAGAAATCAACCCTTTGTTTTATTTGACTAGATGCCATTTTTCAATCCAATTAAACTAGGTAATTTCAATATAGATAAAACAATTGTCATTAAGAATTTACCATTAGAACTAGCTAGCGAAGAAATAGCTGGTATTATAGGAAATAAGATAGGTATTTTCATTAGAATGGTGAAATCAAAATATAAGCATTCAGACAATACTATTGTTGTAAACATGGATTATCACCAGAAAACTATCCCCCCCATACACCTTGGATTCAATTCTAATATAGTGATTGTTAACCCTATCATTCTGGAAGACCATTTAGAATTGTACCACTATAATAACATCCCAGATACCACAAAGGACTCTAAGATTACAAAAAATCTCTTGAACAAAAGTGGGGAGCTTAACATTAACTTCCTAGCAGATAGAGGAGGCTTCTCAATCTCTAAAGAGAGGGACACTGCAGCAAATATACAACCACTTTCTCAAAGTATCATATCCCCGATTAAACTCTCTCAGAACCCAGAAACAATCAGTAATCCTGCTACAACTATGGTAGGCCACTCTAGCCCAGAAAAGAAGAATTCTCCCCTCCATAATAAAACAGTAGTAAACAACAATATTGAAATTTCGGTAATAGACCAAGAAAAAGAGATCCCAATTTCTAATAAGAAGGAATCTCAATCAGATACTACTAAAGAACAGCACACCCTTAGGGATGAAGAACAATTAGAATTAAAGAACCCCCTAGAAAAGGAATTAATATGCACTACTGAGCAACCTCAGACAGCACTGAATACACCTCCTATAGAAGCATCATCACAGGATGACCCTTCTAAAAAGGAAAGATTAGCAGACGCAGTTATTGATGAACTCTTGGAACTCTCTATAAATGAAATATGTGACAAAGCAGAGTTAAAGTATCAGAAGGAGGTCTTAATAAGGAAGATTATGGAACTTAGGAATTCTGCGGATGAAAAAGAAGTTCCAAGGGAAGTTCTCCAAGTAATTGAAAACCCAAAAATTTCAATCCCTTTAGAGTTAGAGACTCTTAACAACAAATTACAAGATAATTTGGACAATATGATAGAGTCATATGGTCAAGAGATCATTGAAGTGGAAGATGCCCCCATGAATATGGATAGAGGGAACAAAGAATAAGACCATATTGATCTCCCAGAACTTTTAGATAGGGTTGCTCCCTCAGATTTCCCTGTTGATGCTCAAAAAGACCTGGCTAAATGGGCCTTTCCAAAGATAGGGGATGGGAGAGTTGAAATCCTGGTTAAAGACACTATTGAAGGCCTATTTGGAATAACTAATGAGAACAGAGAACTAGGATTAGCTTTGAACAAAGGTAGTCTTAGCACACCTAATATTAATAAACTTAAAAAGAAAAGAGGGAGGAAGTCAACGGTTGAGTTGAGAAATATAGATGGTAATGCAGGCAACCAAATTAAATTAGCAGATATCCTAAATACAGGGAAGGGGAAGAGCCTTCCCAAAGAGCAATGAAAGTCACTACTTGGAATGTTAGGGGTTTAAATGCCCCCAACAAACAACGCTTAATTAAACGATATCTAAGAGAATTTGATTCAGAAATAATATTGCTACAGGAAACTAAGTTTAATAAAGAAGAAAGCAACAAGTTTAGCAAAAAACTTGGTATTTGGAAATCAAAATACGTTCCAGCAGTAGGTTTCTCAAGGGGTTTGGCAGTACTGTGGGACCCTCACAAAACAATAGCACTAATCACACACACTAGTGTTAACTGGATGACCTTATCAGTTAAAAGCCTGAAATCTGATTTAAAATTCAATTTGACCAATGTATATGGGCCTATTCTTAATGAGGATAAGAGAAAAGTATGGTCAGAATTACAAAGCCTTCTAGCTGAAAATGTAGAACAACCGTTTATCATAGGAGGGGATTTCAATGCTATCTTAAATCTCGAAGAAAAATATGGAGGCTCACAACATATATCACAAGCTCACAAGGAATTTAGTAAGTGGGCAACGGATAATCATCTGATAAGCCTAAATACAAGCAATGGAATTTATACTTGGAGTAATAGAAGAGAGGGTTTCAGCTACATAGCTAAAAAATTAGATAGATTCTTTACTAGAATGAATACCGGGAATTTTAATCAAATAGTAAATACTAAAATATTACCAAAAGCAGGATCAGATCACTTCCCAGTCAGACTTTCCATTATAGAAAACTATAAACCGACAAGAAGTCCATTTAAGTTTGAATTTATGTGGTTCCAGAACCCGGAATTCATAAATCTTCTAGAAGAATGGTGGGGACAAGTGTCGGTTAAAGGGTCGAAAATGTTTTGCTTAACAACAAAGTTAAAAGCTATCAAACATAAAGTGATAGATTGGAATAAGAATCACTTTAATAACATATTTAAAGAAAAAGATCAGGTAGAACAAGAAATAACCGATCTCAACAATATAGTTATAGAACAAGGAATGAATGCCCTTAGTTATCACAAGGAAAAGGAGCTAATGGCTAAATACAATGACATTCTCCTCAAAGAGGAGATATTCTGAAAGCAAAAGTCCAGGGAGTCATGGCTTAAAGAGGGGGATAACAATACTAAATTCTTCCACAACACAACCAATTTCAAAAGGAATATTAACAAAATAGCTAGAATTAATACGGGCAAGGGATCAACCACAGAGGATCCTGGAAAGATTTCAGAGGTACTTACAAATTTTTATTATTCCCTTCTTAATTCATTAGAAGCTTCAGACCTCAATACCCAAAAAGAAATGCTTAAAACCATTCCGAAATTGATTACGAAAGCGGATAATAAAGTACTAAATAACAAGTTGTCTTTAGAAGAGGTAAGAGTAGTAGTATTCCAACTCCACCTAGATAAAGCTCCCGGCCCAGATGGCTTTCAAGTAGGCTTTTACCAAAAATGCTGGCATTTTGTTGGAGTAGAAGTATGGCAAGCAGTGGAAGCCACTAGAAACTCAGGAGCTATTTTAAGTGAAATCAACAACACCTTCTTCACCTTAATTCCAAAGAAAAATGAAAGTATGGATCCAAGGGACTTTAGACCTATCTCCTTATGTAATACCATATATAAGATCCTTTCAAAATGTCTAGCTAATAGACTCAAAACCCTCCTTCCAAGGATTATCTCAGAAGAACAAATGGGTTTTGTTCCTCACAGATCGATTCTGGATGGTATTATTATAGCGCAAGAAATAGTACATACCGCTCAGATTACAAAAGAACCAAGCATGCTAATGAAAATAGACATTCAAAAGGCATACGATAAAGTAGATTGGAGATTCCTATGTAAATGTATGGAAGCTTTCAGTTTCTCGAAACAATGGATCAACCTTATTTTTAATTGCATTTCATCACCTAGAATTTCCATTCTTATCAATGGTTCACCTGAAGGTTTCTTTAGTATATCAAGGGGAATAAGGCAAGGAGACCCAATGTCCCCTTTTCTCTACGTCATTATGGCGGAAGCATTAGGAAGAGCTATTATGAAGCAACAAGTAGAAGGAAAAATCATGGGACTAAAGGCTTCAGAAAATGTCCTAAATATTACCCATCAGCAGTTTGCGGATGATACAATTTTACCTAGCTCTGCCAAAAAATAGGAAGCAAGAGCATTCAAAAGCATTTTGAACACTTACGCCAAAGCCTCCGGCCAACATGTTAATCCAACAAAATCAGAAATCTTCTTTATTAATACCTACCCAAATATTGAAAAGGATATCTGCAGTATAATGGGATACAAAATCGGCAAATTTCCATGTAAATACTTAGGAATTGATCTGGACACTGGCCTATTATCTTCCAAGCTGTGGCAACAAGTTTTATCTAAAGTACAAAATAAAAAAAGCTCATGGAAAGGGAAGTGGTTGACTAAAGCAGGCAGGATAGCCATGATCAAATCTGTACTCTCAGCTATACCTACGTATCAATTGTCAGTTCTTCCCCTTCCAATCAACGTAAAAAAGGAATTAGATAAATTATACCAAGAATTCTATTGGCAAGGACCCTCTGAAGACAAAAAGATTGCTCTTCTCAAATGGGAGAATCTGTGCAGACCAATATCAAAAGGAGGCCTAGGCATCAAAAACCTTCTTTGGCAAAACCAAGCTCCCGGGGCCAAACTTGTTTGGAGAATGTATAAAGAATCAAGCAGTAAGTGGGCATCTATATTATTACATAAATATATCCCCGAAGGGGACCCCATTAATATCTTTAGAACACAAACACATGTTAAAGGTTCACGGATATGGAATTATATCAAGGAATGTAGAGAGATAATTGGCAAATCCCTATCTTGGAATGTAGGAAGGGGAGATCAAGCTTTATTCTGGGATGACTCGTGGGCAAGCCTTTCTCCCCTAAACAAACTAGGATTCTTCAAGGAATCTATAAAAGAATGCAAAAGAGTCTTAGGCGTATATACTAAGGATTACTTACAAAAGGAGGTAGATGATAGTTGGAGTGGTTTCAATAGAATTGATGAAAGATGGCAGGAAAAGCAGAATCTCAAAGCTGTATTGAATAAGAGAGAAGTAACACTTAAAAATAGACCAGATAATATGGACTGGATCAAGTACTGGTAAATACTCAGTTAAGGAAGGTTACAATTCTATCATTAGGGACAAAAACATGGATAACATAGACATACCACTAAACCTTTGTTGGAATAAAGCATGTCTTCTTAAAGCTGGTATGTTTCTATGGGTAGCTCTACAAAATAGGATCCTTACAGTAGACAGGTTCAGTAAATTAGGCTTCGAGGGTCCATCTAGATGCCCCTTATGTGAAAATCATTCTGAGGATGTTAATCACATTCTCCTAAATTGCCCCTTTTCCCAAGAATGCTAGAATTGGCTTTATAAAAGCTTATGATGGAAATCTGCTTCCCATTATGATCTAGTTATCAATCTCAAACCCTGGCCTACCCTTTATAAAGACAATCTTTTCAAGGATATATGGATAGTGGCACCCTCTATAGTTGTATGGGAAATATGGAAAGAAAGAAATAGAAGGATTTTTACGGATCAGAAATTAACCTAGAGCTCAATCGCAAACAAGATAGAAGCTTCTATAGTAGAAAATATTAATAGCAAACTTAGGGACTCGCAACATCTAGAAGATTCTTTTAGATGCTAGGATAACAGAATCAGATGCAAGTGGCCAAAATTAGACATCCCTCCCCTCTTTGGCAAAGGGGGATCTAAAGCCAAAGCTGATAGATCTACCTGTATATGGCTACCCCTGAAAGTTGGATGGTATAAATTAAACTTTGATGGAGCATCATGAGGTAATCTTGGGGTGGCAGGAATTGGAGGGATCATTCACAATTGGAAGTCAGAAGTTATCGCTAAATTTTTGAAACCCATTAACCCTACAACAAACAATATGGCAGAATGTACAACAGCACTAGAGGGGCTTAAATTATGCAAGGATCTCAATATTAATAAATTAATTATTGAAGGAGATTCCCAAATTATCATCAATGCCATCCGCACTAGGAAAACCCCTAATTGGATCTTGAATGCAAAAATTGAAGAGATTAATTCAATTATGGAAAAGATTTCAAACTATGAGATCAGACATACCTATAGAGAAGGCAACTCAGAGGCTGACAAGCTAGCCAATCTAGGGGCCAACGGAGTGGTAACTATGGAAAAATACTCTTGTTAAGAGTTGAAGAAGTGTTTTTAGGTAGATCTAGGTAAAGGACCTAAAAGGAAGATAAGCTTGTGGATCACCCTACTTAATTTAGACCCCTATTAGATCTGTCAGCTTTAGAATCTTTCTAGGTTAGGCTTAATCTTCCTTTTAGATTGACAGGGCTGAGGTAAGGCTTCCTTCAGTAGAATCCAGCTGTTATTGGTAGACTTAGATAGAATATATAAGCTTATCAAGATAAGTCAACCAGGGATTCAAAGCTAAATTGTATAGAAACTAAGCATTTTTATGAAACTTTAGTATCGCAAGACTCTAAACCCCTCTTTAGTACCGGATAAGTTCAGTTGTAAGATAAGGATTCAACATACATGTAAGAGATATAAACATAGGAGGCCCCATCTTGCTATTAGAGGAAGAGTATAAATAAAAGATTTAAGAGGAGGGTGAACTAAGCTTGATCCTTATATCAATAGGAGGCAGTATTAAGCTGACATATCTTAGTTTCTAGATATATTTTTAATCATCCTTAAGATTGACCTCCTAGAGTTCCCTTTTTAATATACATAATTAAGGACATTGCTTTACTCTTGATTACTTAAAGATAACGGCCTAGACCTTATAACTAATAAGGTAATCAAATAATAAATAACATCTAGTATATAGGAAGATTGTAAACAAAGATTCTTCACTTTTATGGATAGTATTATCCTCAAGATTGGCAGCTAACTTCAAACCTTTATATTTAATATTAACACCTCGGATATGGTATCTCAAGTTAACCTCTATATCCATTAGAATCCTTAATAGCAGTAGACTCTCGTAGATTGTATACTACGGTATACTAAGTCTTTAGATGGCATGGTATTGTCTAGCTATCATAGCCTTAATTATTTTTAGGGAATCGAAGAAAACATGGGTCTCACCCATAGTGATACTATCATTTATACCCATCATAGTTAATCTACCAAATTGTCGAGCACTAGTGTCTAATATTAGCATAGACCCTGCTTTAGCTTAACATAGATTACTAGATAAACATGGTATTACCAAAATCCATTTAAGCTTAGGGGCATATGGATTCAGCTTTTAAAAAAAAACACTCTTAAACGCCCTCTCGAAAGCACTTGCAAAGCACAGTGTAATCATTTCTTTAATAGGATGGAAGTTTTGTATAGAATATCATATCAACATTCATATGATTTAAGAACATGTAAGAACAATCTAGTAACAGTTTTAGATGAGGCCTGCACCATAAATCATTGCAAACTATCCACGACAGCTAAGGACGGAACTCAACATCTCCACTATTCTAGTAACTTCCTTAGGCTTCCATCATATCCTTGATAAGTTTCTAACAAGAGCCCTGATTATAGTCCGCTTAGTATGAAATCAACCTTTCCTCGGTATACCTTAAACATGGAGTCCAGACTGCTCACCTTCTACACCAGAGGAAACAGAGCTATGGCTTTCAGAGGACACATACTCCTTGAAAGATGGAACCAAATCCTCAAAACGCTGCCAGATTCCAGGAGAAGAGAAATTGAGCATGCGATGGGTGATCAACATTTTGATAATGAATACACATATCGAACAAATGGGGAAATCATCGGACAATTTATAGCTATCTCTTTCTTCGCAAGAAAATCGAAGAATGATATAATCCAAGTAGCAAGGATGCTCTTCAATGAATACCACCTAGGCTGGTTGGAGAAAATGGTCAACTATATAGACAATGAGCTGACTATACCATACCCTGAGGTAACTATGAACACCATGATTTCAAAGCTAAATCAGATCCCTCAATCCCCGCGGGTACCCATGATCACCTTCAAAGACGAACCAAGATTTGATGTACACTGGCCAGAGATGAGTAGGAATCTGGAATACATTTATAGAGAGGCTCTGATGGAAGAGATAGATATGAAATGGATTTTACACTTTTGGAGACAAGAGGGCTTCGAAATCCCATAAGACCTGGACAAAGTAGAGCCTGACAACATTCATATAATAGCTTCGGAGGTTACAAGGTGCACAAGGCGGGCTAAGAGAGGCATAGAGGAGGTGGAAAGCCTAGTTGTGATGTTTAAAGAGGGGAGCTCTTGGAGCTATGGAACCATATAGAAGAATGAAGATAACTAAGCATAATAATAAGGTTTCTTTCCAAATAGTATAGGTTTACAGTCTTAGTATTAAGTACAGATAATGTCTAAACAAAATCTGTATATTAGTCTCTTTATGGGCAAACTTATGTTAATATTTTAGATTAGTTTGACTACATTTTCAACTCAAAGTAGTGTCTCATGGGCTAATACTAAAGATGCTATAGACTAATGTTAATCTCTGCAGATATGTATAAATTTCAAATTATGGAATATATGAATAGTTATATTTCTACTTAGATTCCTTTGCAAGTTTGATAAGATGCATAGATGGTTTTTTAGCTATTCGAATGGCTAGCCCAGGGTCTATGGATATGAACAGTGCAGTCAAGCTTATCCCTCCTAGAGATGAGGTTTAGCCAGATACATAGAAACATATGGTTCTAAATGCCTTTTTGCCTCTTTCCAGTATAATCACCAACAGCCAGATTAATCACGGAAATCTGACATAGGCAAGATCCCTGATGATTATAGTTCTTAGGTTTTAGTATCTATAGCCCCCCAGAGATATGTCTCCCTGGAACTGAAGGATGAATAATGCAATCAAATATCTTTATAAGTCCACACATAAAGCTTTCAGCCTCGACAATTGATAGGAAGGGTTAAGGTTGTTAATTCTTGGTCCCAAGCAATCTTATTAACTATGAATTACAAACTCAGATTGGATAAGCTTTTGTTAATTGTATAGTTCGGATCCCAGGATTAGGAATTGTAAGAGACAGGTCTTTGTACACATAAATGGACCTTAAAACCAATTTCACTAACGTTTAAATAACTTATTTCAAATTAAATAATATCTTCATTTTTTCAGCACTATAGGAGGTGTAGTTAGAATTCTTATGATTAATGAGTTTTGAAATCTTAATATTCTTAATACATCAATACATATAATGCATGATAATCTGAATAGATCTAATTTCTCCTACTCTATTATAGGCTTATGATATCATCAGTGAAATCAGTTTATATCGGTATAGTTGGTCATAATCATGGATATATAGCAGTTTGTCATCCAAAGAATAGTTGAGGCTAAACCCGTAGCACTGATGGAAGACCAGTCTTTTGGTTTTATGCTAGATTTCTGACCAATCTGTCCTTAGAGGAATATAATTAACACTATAAGGTTCGGGTATCAATTATAGAATTCTGCATAGTCCCCCTTTGGTACTTCTATATGTATACAGGAAATAGAATGTATCCGTTTATATATAATGAACAGGTTCAAAGTATCAGTAAATTAATTTTTTCATTTATACTTTCATTCTAAGGTTTCCTCTATGTATTATTTTATGGCTTTTACATAATGAGTATCAGTGATGTAAGAGTTTGGTCTGTGAAACTGGTTGTAATCTTCATTCCTGCTACTCTTAAATATAAGGATAACTATGAATAGATATCCAGGTACTGTGCAATTAGTGGATCTGGTGGTCCAATATATTAGAATACTGTCTTATTCCAGCTTAGATGTAGAATGAATGTCTTCAGCAAGATCAAGGTAATATTGTAATAGATAATATGCTCTAAGACATTGTGATTGAGGTATTATGCTGAATTATATACTATAAACTAGAAAATCTTTGTTTAATGGCAATATGTACAACACTTAGTAGATGGATTATATCGGGCCTTAGTAGGTTGATAGCCAGTATAGACAAAGATGGAAGTCTGGTCTTTTTTTCTCAAAGCTTCTAACCTTTTGAGCAGCTGAGTATATAGGCCATTCTGGTACCAGGATTGAGCAACTCGACCCTTGATTTGTATTTTTAGATTTTGTTTTGTTCGTAACCCTAGGTATATATATATATATATATATATATATATATATATATATATATATATATATATATATATATATATATATATATATATATATATATATATATATATATATATATATATATATATATATATATATATATATATATATATATATATATATATATTTGTATATATATGTATATAGTTTTATCTAGATATATATATATATATATATATATATATATATATATATATATATATATATATATATATATATATGTATATGTATGTATATAGATAATAGTATACTTATATAGATACATTTTTATATATATACTCATATACTTATATATGTATAGGTATTTACTTAATGATATATATATATATATATATATATATATATTTATATGTTTATGTTAATATATAGGTATATATTTATAAAAAAATAATTGCTCTTATATAAGAATGGTATATATCCATATATAAAGGCCTCGATCTATATGCATACATACTATTTATTTATGAGGTTTTTTCCTGGCCGGTCATGATCTTTTGGCTTGCCTAGACCTGGTGTTGTAGGTGGAGTTTTGTTTTCTTAGGCCTAACAAAATTGGGCTATGGGTTATTTATAGCAATTAGGAGTTTTTCTTCATCCGGTAAGCAGGGGCTAATGCTAAGAGGTAGTTTAAGCTAAAGGGAGTTCCCTCTCTCCCCCTTGAGAGGTACAGTTTAGACTTTAGTGTAGCTAGTTTCTACTCATTGTTTTCCTAATTAAGGTTTTAAGTTAAGGACTAGAGCTTATTATCACTAATAATTTATTTGGTCTAAGGATGTTCAGATCTTGTGCTTTTAGATTTCTAAATTAGCTAGTATATGGATTAGAATGGCATGAGTAGTACAAGAATCTAACTAATATTGAGATAGTAGGGTAGTTTAATTGTTTGAACGATGATCTATGAATTGCGAGTAAATTATATTCATAGAGTTAGGTAATCCATGCTATCCGCAGTCAGTAAATTAACTATTTCTTTAACCATTAGATTAATCTAGTTTGAAATGCTAACCATAATAGAAGATAGGATTGTGGATCCTTTTGTTTGTTGGTTTTTTGTTTGTTTTTGTTTCTTTTGTAGATAGTATCACCCAACGGCAACAAAATCACTCCTTTCTCAAAGGATTTGAAGTGGATCTACAAGTTAATGCTCGTATATTTGGATTTGGAACTCAATCTTGTTCTTAAATTCACAAATGAAAATTGTAAATATTTAAGCATATATGTACCCTCAACAAGCTCGAGCTGTGGGTATGCCCACTGAAAATTATGTAAGTTTTTTTTAAAAATTAAAAAATTAAAAAATTAAAATATATATATATATATATATATATATATATATATATATATATATATATATATATATATATATATATATATATATATATATATATATATATATATATATATATATATATATATATATCGAGTCATGGGAATGCCCATGAAACTTTGTATTAGTATCCGGACTTATGTCCCAGGCATGGCTGGAGGTTTTCTCTACCCTGCTCTTTCCTACCAGCGCCTGCACTGAGCAGGGATCTGAATGTAAAAACTCTTTATTATTAATTAAATTTTAGGGCATTAGCCTTTTACCGATCCAAAAAAGAAAAAAAAAAAAATTATCATAATTTTTGTTTTTTTCTATTGAATTTTTTTAATTAACTTTTTATTGACCCTAAAGTCTATTTTATAAACCTCTAGTGCATGACCACCATAAATTGACCTAAACTTATCATTGTGTGTAGATTGACATCATATAAATTTTTTTGTAAAAAATGTAAAAACTAAAAGTTATTAAAAAATTGGACAAAATCATTATTTGAAGTTTATGGACCAATTTGATTAATAAATAATACAAAAATAATCAAATTAATCAAATTCTAAAAAATACATTTTTAGATTCCACGTAGTAAAAAGTGTAATGTGTTTTTGTTTCATTGAAAATTTTGATTGGAAAGGCCTTTTAAGAAATATGGAAAGACAATTTTTGGTTTCCAATGCCTTAGACATTAATTTGAGGGTTTATGGCTCATACATGATTCCACCAAGCCCATCCCAACCCAAAAACTAGTGCAAAGGGCAAGTGTTGGATTCAAAGTTTAAACAATGTATACATATTTTAAAAATGGGTAATCGTACCTAAGATGCATACCTATTTCCTTCTTGACCATTGGATTTTGAAATAGGTACACAATTTAAGAACACATACCCATTTGGTTAAAATAAAAGGTACCCATTTATAATATAGTCGTTAGCATATTATAATTGATCAATAAATGATAGAGTACAATGATTAATATCTAAGAAAAAGGGAAAGGAAGGTTATGACACCTTAGGAGATTACAATGAATAAGGAAGAGGCAAAGTGAAAAAGAGAAAGAAAAGCAAGAATTCAAGAACTAAATAAATTTATAGCATTGAGTTTGATCACAATCATTTTATAAGGGTAGAACATTGAAGACATTGTGATGGATGCAAATGTTTAAGAAATAAATACGAAAGAAGTAAATCTAGGTTTGTCTTCTAATCCAATTTTGGATACAAGTACGTCTTCACAGTCACATGCTTTTTCTAATATAGAAATTGGTCATTTAAAACAAACAAGATACTCATTGAATGATATTAATAATATTCATGAAGATAAAGAAGGGTGGCTACAAGAAGTTGAGTCCCACTTTAGGGAAAAAATTAGAAGTGTTTTCCCCGTATTTCAAATTTCATGTCAATTGATGTCTAAATTTGAGGCACTTAGAGATTGAATCTCAAAAAAATTCAGTACAAGAAAATGTACTTCTCGGAGTCTACTTTTCAAATATGTAATTTACTTAAATACACACATGGACTAAATTGATTTTTAGTAGGAATGTTTGAAAACCACTTTTCAAAATGTCTATTTTAGGACCATACCATAGTCGTCTACGACCACCATATTTTGACCTAAATCAATGAATTTTTGTAAATCTTTTTGGGCAAATATACCTAAGACACCAAAGATTGATGAGCATATTTTTTCTTTTTTTTTTTAATTGAATTTAATTTTTTAATTAATCTTTAATTGACTATAAAGTACATTTTCAAAACCTCTGGTGTAAGCCAACCATAATTTGATGAAAATTTAATATTTTTTCAAAAAAAAAAAATGTATCTTCAAGATAATTGTATGTAGATCGATGTCATATAATTTATTTTCCCAAAAACCTAAAAACAAAAAAGTTATTAAAGTTTTAGTGAACCTCACTATTTTACATTTAGGTACCACTTTTGATTAAA
Source organism: Chamaecyparis obtusa (assembly GCA_027943335.1). Lineage (NCBI taxonomy): Eukaryota > Viridiplantae > Streptophyta > Pinopsida > Cupressales > Cupressaceae > Chamaecyparis > Chamaecyparis obtusa. Next base: position 475,601 of record BSBK01003899.1, read on the forward strand.
TATGATCACGAAGGCCCTCAAAAAATTACAACAAGACATGAATTTGGCATTCTAGTGCCTTAACCAAATTTTTGGAGGTCAAGGTATAGGCTTGGATCCACCAAGCCTATGTTGATCACAAAGGCCCTCAAAAAATTACGAGAAGACATGAATTTGGCATTCTAGTGCCTTAACCAAATTTTTGGAGGTCAAGGTATAGGCTTGGATCCACTAAGCCTATGTTGAACTAAAATCCCAGGCAGATGTCTATTTCCCGCTCATGTCTTAAGAAATAGGTGCTCGTTATTTATAATTCAAAGAACGGGCACCCATTTCTTAAAAAAATAAATCGGTGTGTAAAAATACATTTCTAATCATAATTTAAAAAAAAATAGAAACGAGCACCCATTTTGAAATGGGTACCCTTTTTCAAAAAATGGGTGCCCATTTTTTTAATTTGGGATCAGGTGTCCGAACCTAAATTGGTTGCCCATTTTTTGCAAATGGGTACCCGTTTCTAGCGGCATTTTTCAATTCCACAAGACTTTTGTCAAATAGGCACCCAAATTCTTGCACTTACCCAGAAATAGAACTTGAAAATCAAATGTCAAATAATATTAATAATATTATTAAAGATAGAGAAATAGAAATTTAAAATGAACTGCCAATTGATATTAATAATGTGGATGTAGACAGTGTATAGAAACCCAAATTGAAAAAGAAACCCCTTCTTTGAGTGACAATGAAAATAATGAACATTTTCAAATTGAAAGCAATGTGTTGGAAAATATTCACAATTTTATTTCATGGAGATAGATTAGGACACATGTGAATTGATTGTTCAGACAATTATTTTATAATAAAAAGTTTGGATTTCAATGTCAACACATATTACAATTAATGGAACTAATAACAATCTGATTTAAGTGATGAAGAAGTTAGGCATTTATGTCAAAACCAAAAATAAAGATGAGTCCTTTAAACAAGTTGTATCTACCATTTCTAGCACTATTGATACAATCATAAAAAAAAGTCATTCTAAAGATAAAAATGTGGCATGATGAGCAAAAACAAAAACTTTAGTCAACAAAATAATTTCAAATAAAAGAATGATCAGTAACATAAGTAGATATCTTAATATACATCATAAAAATTTGACAAGAGCTACAAAGAGAAGAATTAACATTGAAAATGATTCGGTTAACCAATTGTGGAGTTTTAGTATAAGACTCCCAAGGTCTAGCATGAAACTTAATGATGAAGTCATTTTTTGATTGAAAAATATTGTCATGATAATATAAGGGTATCACATAATGCTACAGATGTTTTGAAATTAAGAATTGGGTCAAAAATTCATTATCCACATCCAAAACACATTTTAGACATGACTTAAACTAGTTTGTATAAAAAGTTTTTGGATGTTTCAGTGGTAAAAAATATTCGCATTAGTAAAAAATCTTTAAAAAAATTGAAAACCCTGGTATGTAAAATTTAACAAGGGAAGAATCTCCTATTACTATAAAACTCATATTCAATTTCATTCTTATTATGATGTATTTTGACATATATACTCTATCATGCATACTAACAAAGTGCTATGAGAATGTGAAAATAATATGCCACCTCAGACAATAAAGAATTTTGTATCAAGTTTTTTTTGTAAACCACCTTATAAGCAATTATTTATTTTAAATATATGTGTTTCTGGTGTATGTGATATATATGGCAACCTTGCTTTGCTAAGTGAATGTTTGCATGAGTATATTTCAAATGATTTGGTATAGATATTAGTTTATGTAAAAAAAATTAAAATGTTGAGTATCCATTAAAGGATGGAAAGGTTGTAAGACAATGCGATCTAATCACTAAAAAATTTAGCGACATATATTTAATAGTGAATTGGAGAGTAAGATTGTACCCAAATATGTGGAGCACTCCTAACATGCTCATAGTTTGATGGGCAGTCTCTCATATGCAAGAACACATTTCCAGTTGGTCGTATACTCTCAATTTTTTACTTTATACAAAATTACATGCTTGCACCACAAGAAGAGATCCAATCGCAATATTATAATTCAATGCAAGTAACAATTTGTATTCAAATTATATATAGACACGAACTTGATAGTACAAAAGAAAATAAATTCTTTTTTAAGGGAATACCAAGTTTCTATGTCAATGCACGATCTACCAAAGATCATGCTACCAATTCTCTTTCATTTCCTTGAAGACTCGACATACCTAAAACCAAATACAAAACATATGAAGTATTGAACTCTAGGTATAGTTAGGGAATATTAACTCAATACTGTATCATTATTTATTTGCAGTAGGTTTAACATGGATGATCCTAGTCGTATGGTTAATCTATATGTCCTTAAGCATCCTATTGTCCTTAAGAGTACCATTGTAACCCTTTCCATTTTGGTTATATTCTCTACTTCTTTCATAAAAGAAGACTCTTCAAACCACCTCTAACAGCCCTGAATCAATTGCACTACCCAAAAAGATGTAGAATCAAGATTTATTGAGAGTGATTTTAACACTGAATGCAAAAATATACATACTATTTATTCTAAACAATTACAACTACATTTGATTAACTACAAAAAAACTCATTTTATTTATATAACATTAATATACTCAACACTCTCCAAAAGACATGAAAAAATTAATATATAATATATAATTATTTCATGAAATGTAAAAAACTCATTCCATCTAACATTAATATACTCAAATCAAATCTAACTAGGGAAGTTTCTACAAATCTTGGACATACAAGACTCACTCCAATATTATATAGTAGAAAGTTGCACTGAAGTGAGAGTTATTCATCCCACGTTGACTTGTTCTATGCCACTATCACAACCTCACATAGAAGAACCTGATGAAAACATAATAACATTAGAAAATGAGAAATTAAAAATGACAATATCTGAGCCATTAGAGAAATACGAGAAACAAAATGAGATACTTGATGCTCTAAGCTTAGAAATTCTACAGTTTTAAAAAATGTGGGGTTCGAGCCCTTCACAGAGCATGGAGGAAGAGGACGTATACAACAAGATGAAGTCTTTGGAGAAACAGTTGGAGTTCATCGACATGAAGGAAGAACAAAAGAATCTAAAGAGGGAATTGAGGGTGCGGGATGAAGTCAAGCATACACAATTTGTGCCACTAACGATTGTGCAATTTATAGAGATGGAATTACCACTGACATCCAAAATATTTGTAATTTCGAGACTTGCTACGGCGGGCCCAGGGCATTAGACAATGGATTGATTTAGAGGAAGAGAAGCTTGATTCTAATCATGCTAATCTGAATAAGTAAATAGGAATTAATTCTCCTGGCGACATGCTTCTCTACGAACACTCTAACACCAGCAAGAACATGTTGGTCAAGACCTTTGCTCACCACACTATTGCTTTCATTCTCACTAATTTAAAGTTTTGCACTGATCGAAGAAGGTTTGAGTATTTCTAATTAGGTTTGGGGTTCCAATCCCAAGTTTCTCACAATTTCTTTGGTGCTTTTTTTAATCCGTTTATTACTGGGTGGGTTAAGTAGTTTGCAGTATTTTCTGGTTATCTGATTCTGGTATTTTATGAAGAAAGCACTAATGCTCCATATTTATCCATACTTTATGACTGAACAATATTATGACTTTTAGATGTTGATAGTTTCTGTATATTTCATCTTCTACTTAATACAAAAACTTTGGCCTCGACCTTTACTGATTAAAAAAAAAAAAAGGTTTGAGTATGTGCTTTCCATTTGTGATTTGCATCCTAGTACTGAGTGCTTAGAATGCTCTGAAAGATGTGGAGAGGTCGTGGGTGTTATGGGGAGAAAGAACGAATATATTACCAGGGCCCTCAATGGAATAGTTGAGGGAAATGTTAACGATGATGCATTGAATGAGAAAACTCTCAGGACACGTATTGAAATGGTTCTAAGAAATAAGAAAGAAAATGGTGAATTTTCAGAGGTAGATGCGATTGCAACAACAAGGTTTGATGCTCGAACTGAGGTGTGGGAGAAATATTTGGCAAGGGATAATGCTATTTATTTGGGGGCAACAATAGAGCCTCTGTCATGTCAATATGAGGACAATAATGCAGATGTAGTAGTTACATATCTAATTCAAGACAAAATGGAAGAGAATATGTCAGATAAAGCAGATGGCGGGATTAAGTATTCGGGTTTTGGATTTATTATTTTTTAGAGTAAAATAGTCATAAGTTTTGTTAATTCAGATTTAGTCTCAAGGAGATTAATTAGAAATGTTTGTGAACATTTCTTAGCAATATTAATCATGTATTTTTAGAGACTAAGATTTCTTGAAATTAAGAATGGAAGCAAAGAATAGTATTGTGCATAGCATTATGGTTGGGTTTCAAGTGGGAGATTGTTAAAGGTGAAATTCAATGGTCATTGAGTGTTCCCTCCAAGTCTTTTGCCTCTTCATATTTTGGATAATGCTATTATATCTGTCTATAAAAGAATGTTGATTATTGCATTGTAATGTGGTTGAGAGTTGTATGAATTATTGATTAATATTATTATTTCTCTGCTTTGAAGGTGGATGTAGCCTTTATGGTGAACCACGTTAAATCTTGTCTCAATTTGTCTTATTGATATCTGAATATCTGTTTAGTTTTATTAGTTTTCTATCAATTCGTATTTAACAAGTTTAAACATTAATAACTTAGAAGTACCCAATTGATGAGTGGGTGCAACTCAAACCAAGTATAGAATGAATGCAAACAAGTTGGTACATGACAAAAGACAAAACTGCAAACTTAAATTTTCATTTTAAACTTTCAAAGTTGGAAGAACAAAACATACCCAACAAAACAAAACATACCCAATTAGATAGATCCTACAAACCAAAAATATATGGCGGATATGGAGTGTGGGTTTTTACTAGAGAAGTACAATTAGCAAAAGAGCTTTAGATGAAGACGACCAAGGATTAGAAAAGTATGGGTTTTTGGTTGCTAGAATTAACTTGGAATAGGAAAACGGGAATATGAAAATTGGCATAAGTTAATTCCAATTTTGGTCCAAAATGAGAATTAATTTGATTCCTTTCAGAACTTGGAATCAGATTAATTCTCATTTTGGACCAAAATTGGAATTAACTTATGCCAATTTTCCTATTCCCGTTTTCCTATTCCAGGTTAATTCCAGCAACCAAACGGTTGTATTGTTCTGATATATGATCTAGAGGCAAACTCTGTGTATGTGTTTGAAGGGTTGAATAGATAATCACATTGAATCAAAAAGTAAAATCTACACCAAGAAATTCAAACATCAGAAAGAGCCTGAATGCAACATTAAATCAAAAAATACAATCCACACCAAGAAATTCAAACATTAGAAAGAGTTTGAATGCAACATTACTAGGAATATAATAAAGATCAATACACCAACCAGAACCATACATCATGAATATCTATTAAGACCTCTGAGTTTCTGCCCTTGAAAAACCTGTACGAATCGCCACATCCCCTCATCCATGCTATTTTTGTGGACTGTGACACTTTAATTTAGAAGTTGTATATTAAATTTTATGTTTCCGTGAAAGACATTCTTTATAGATAGAAGTTGTAATGCTACCAACCCACGAATGAATAGATGGAAGTTTTTAATTATTTATTAAGGAAGGCTTTAGAGTATATTAAACAGCCAAGAGACATATGTGATAAATGTAAGAATAACATACCATACTTACCATATTTATTGAAAGAGGCTTTTGAGTATATCAAACATCTTTCATAAGACACATCTATGACAAAAGCAATAATATAATTTTAACTTCTTTTATTTGGATTTTGTTTTCAGTGTTTTTTAGTATTTCTTAAGAAAGACTTTGAGTGGTGGAATATTCTATTTTAAGAGAACATTTATAATAAAGTCACTTTATTTTGATTTGTAGCTATGATATATGATTTTATTATTCAAGGCATTTGGGAGTATTTTAGTATTTCTTAAGAAATATTTTGAGTATATTAATATGTTATATTAAGAGAACATTAGATACTACAAAGCTATATGTATAATTTTAGTATATTTTTTTTAGATCTTTAGATATGATATATAATTAAAATATTCAGCTCATTTATTATGAATTCGAATGAATATTTTGTGGTGATTGGTGTTCATAATTGATTATGTTCGAAAATTAGCAATTGGTTCTTGATGTAGGAGCAACCAAAATATAAGAGCAATCTCATATTACTCAAAAATATTGTTTATTTTAATTTTTCTTAATCATAGGGAATAATTGTCAATAAAGGCTAAAAAGGAGGGTTTCTATTTTTTGTAAGTTAGCATTTATGCATATGTGAACCTGGAAAATGACCCCAAAGAGTAAAATGGAAAAATATAATTAGTGATGAAAGAATTATCTCAATATCCTATATCATTTGGGAGATGTCTATGTTTCCAAGTTCAAAATCCTATAAAACATATTCAACTTGAATTTCAACCTTAAAATGATCAAATGAGACCTCTATTAATGGCCAATAAATTGATAATATGGGAAATCATGGTGTAGATTTATAACGACTATTTTTTCCTCAAACATACCACATATGCAAATTAACGAAACAAACAAAAGGTCAACTATAAAGTAAAAGTGTCAAAAGTATTACATTTAAAACTAAATAACATTTCATGATTTGACATGGAGTGAAAAAGCATGTTAGATTACAAAATCTGACCCAACTTGTTGATTGAAAACTTAATACACAAAAAGGAGATGTGGACCTTCTTGTTGAACATTGATATGTTGAACATTGAATATATCAATATAAGTACATCAAATAATTACAAATTACATTATTTGATACAAATAGACCACAACGGTTGAATCATGAATACTTGAAATAGAAAGTATTGTGTGCAAATCCATGTCTACTTCAGCCATCGAATAACTCTCAATCTATTGTGCTCAAGATGAGAGTGCAGTCCAGATGCTTTTACCATCCAACCATCTAGTGCTCAACTTGTCATGTTCAGCACGTCGACCCTACCCAAGAAAACTAGCAACTCAGAACTGGAGGATTGGATAGATTTAATGTAGCAATGTAACCCTACTACATATCACCTATTAATATATAGTAACTAAACATTGATGTGATAGAGAGATGAAACATGAACTAACATATATAATATAATATGCAATTCAAGCTTTGGACAAAGCATTTTAACCAGACTCTTCTAATAGATAGGTATACATAAAAGAAGACATTTAACCTACTCTTCCCTAATAGATTCTGCATTTGGCACCCTTCCAAAAAGATTCAGTTACATATAAATCAAAAGAATATAAACAATCCACTACTATGATTTCGATAATCCTCATAGAATACTCCTATACCACTATACTCAAATTAAAGTTCCTTGATTTTTAGAAAAGAAAGTTCCAAATGAACATTTAATTATTTTAAATTACAGAAGGAAAGATAACAGGCACACTAAGATAAATGCCATTTGTGAAATGAAAAAACAGAGGTGAGATCAAACAATTTCAAACCAAAATGTACATTATATGCCTTGAACACTATCCATTATATATAGACATTGCACAGAAAATAGAGTACTGTCGAAATCATGCTACTACAACTCTAACTTGGTTATACTATCTTATAAGCCATGGTATTGTACTATAGTATTAACGTTACTGTACTATATACTTCTTGTTCCCATAAAGTTCAAATAAAAAACCAAATGACCACTACGTTCTCTTCACCAAGTTTAAACTCTTATGAAGAGTTGAAGGAATGGTGAAGTTCTAAATAATGATCTAACATGTCTTAGGACAAAGGGAAGTTTATAGAGATAAACTAACATCTCTTAGGAAAAAGAGAAATCAATGCTTGTTTTCATACAATGTAAATGCTATAATCCCTTTTCTTAGCATTTAAGATTTTACCTTTCATTTTAACCCTGCAACCATTTTCAGCATAGATTGAGTATCTCCAAGAAATGAACTATTGATGGAAAAGATACTCACCTTCCCTTACTCAGATTATTAGAAGTTTCTCACACATATAGAGAAGATTTTGGTTTACATACACCAATAGACACATAAGTCTACTAGCTCAAGGTATCAGTCACACAATTTCCTTAAACCATATGAAGAAATTTAAGCAACTTACAAGAGTCATAAAGGAGTATACTAAAATAGTTAAGGGCTAATATGAATTCGATGGCTACAGGAAAAATTAAAATGCCCAATTGGAATTTACTCTAAACAATAAAATTAAGTTTCTTGGAGTTTAGATAGAAACTCATGTCAAACCAGAGATTCCATAAATAATTAAATTGCCAGTTTCAACTATAAATAGTAGCGTTATTAAACGTTCTCACATCAACTTATTTAATAAGCTTACATATAGTTTAATAAATAGTAGCGTTATTTGTTGGAGAGTAGAAAGCTTAATAAAATCCAAGATTTCAGCGCATGCTTGAAGGAAGTTTACTTCAGGAAACTGTACCCAAATTTCAGAAAAAAGAAATGATTAACGAAGCTGATCAACGAATATCAGCAGCTGCAAAGTCATACCAGTGATTTCTAAGACGGAGGTGCGTTCCATTTGTTGAAATTAAAAGAACCAAACTTCCATGTACATGTATATGTATAAAATAAGTATTAAAAAAATAGTATCTTTGCTAATAACA